>VYZT01012451.1:0-29533 GCA_013400735.1 Pomatostomus ruficeps
TCCCATTGAGCACAGCACCATGAGATAATCCCCACAGTCTGAACGCTGCACTCAGTCTACAATGATTTCTGCCCTCATGAGGAAAGATTTTGTCAGGGGTTGTTAGGGGAGAGGACATCACAGTTCACTCATCACATCTTCTGTTCATCTTCACTGACACTGGGAAAAAAAGAGGAAGTTTCCATGTTGCAATTCTTCTTTTCTTTTTTTTTTCTGTCAATAAACCACTAACTGAGGTCTAAAAGTAAATTTGGTCAAAAGAACCAAAACAAGTTTGAGTAACACTTTCCACTTTCAATAACTCATATATTTATGCTGCACATTAATTAACAACACAGCACCAACAAGTGAAGTGGCAGTAAGGTCTATGAAATGAAAACATGAGCCATATCTAACTTCCAAGCTACAGAGTCAAAGTAATCTGGGAGTTACAGCCACTAGAACAGAGGCATTTTTTTCCACCTAAATCTGTTACTAGAGCATTAATTCAATGTTTTCATACGAAGTATAAAATCTTAAGATTCTAATATTAGTAATGACTATGTCCTAGGACTCCCTGAATATTTTAGAACACTTTCAGGACAAAGGGTAATAAGAATGACCAACAAATTAGGTTATGAAATATTAGTGATTACTACACTTGTTTACTATTCAAGTAATCACTATGAAAGCAGGTATTTTGCATTTGCCAAGTATTCCGTTTAATATAGTACATACAGGGTGGAGAGGCTGCTGTTGATATTCATGTTTACATTAAGAAACAGGAGAATTTTGTAACAGAACTTCAGGCATTAATCTAGTATTACAGATGACAAATGTTGCTCAATTATGAAATTAATTCATTTAGCCAACCCACAAGTCACAGCTTCTGTTTTTCAGTGAGCTGTGCTAATACCGGATACCTTGCCTACTGCCAAAATCTAGTTTTAGGATTGAAAGTTTTTCTTTATTAAAGCATGCTTTCTAATAAAAATGGTATCATTTACTATGCAAATATCCTTGCTAAACTAGTAACATTACCCTTTTGCTAGACTAGTGTTATTTTGTTTAACTTGCCTGTAAGTATTATGTGTATGATACACTTGTGTGTTATTTTTTTGTAAGAATGGCCTACTATTTAAAATCCTGGAGAATTGGCCCATAAAAATAGTTAAAATGATAATTACCATATCCAGTAACTCAAACTACCAAAGCATTTCAGGAGTATCTCATGGCTTCTGCAAGTTTCAGCAAACTCTTCTCCAGAGAAACTTTTTTTTGGAAGCACTTCACTTCCATGCGCAGAAAATGAGAATCATTTCAGACACCTGCAAAAGCAGGTGAGAAAGACACTTTCTCCTAAGGAGAAAACGCTACTTAAAGATGATGCAACATTCCAAGTCCATTCAAGTCTCATGGGGAAGGCATGCAGAGGCTATTGAAACTGAGCACCCATCAACCATCATTACTTAATTCACATCCTGCAGAACTGTGAAACATTGACAAAAATAGACAAATCATTCCAGAACTCAAACTTCTCTAGCTATTATCTCTACTTCATGTAAACAACTTGTCTAACTGTTCTGAGATATACATGATTATATCTCAACAGAAGTTCACTTAAGATTTTCTTTCAGCTCCAAGATAAATCCAGGAGCTACCTGAAATCAGTAAATGCCTAGCTCATATATGCAGTAAGCGCACAATGTCATTTCCATCCTACAATTGTCTTGGTTTTTTTCCTACACTGAATTACTAAATTAATTATATGACCTCAAGCTTTGCTAGTTTGTAACTTATTGTTAAATCTGCAGGGTCAATTATAGGCACAATTCGTGAAAAATACTAAAATCTATCGTTGTTGAGACTGATATAATCTATATGTCATAAAATTGATCTCATAGGGATTTCCCACTATTTAAATCCTAATGAATGTTTAATCATAGTTCTTAATCAGGACCATAACAGGATACATATATCTGAGTGGGTTTAGAGTGTTTTAAGTAGAGATAGAACTATTCTTGCCCTCTAACCTCCCACCAAAATAAATAAGGGGAAGAGGAGAGTTGGCTGCAACATGTTATTTACTCTAAGCAGAGATGCTACCCTCAGTGTTAGCAATCCCAGTAATGGATCAAGACTCACTCTGACAGACATTACATGGACAAAACAACCCAGCCTAATGCCTGCTTTCCTGTTCTTGCTGAAGTAACTCCAGCTATACCAGGCTACCTAGTATTACATACAAATGTGCTTTCAAATAAATATTTGTTTTCATTTTTTAGCTCAGTGCAAATCTGTTTTCAGGAACACTTGAAATTCCCACATCAGAAGTTACCTCTTAATTAAAACCATCATACTAAATGTGTAGTGTTAAACTTTAATGGTATTCATCTATTTCAACTCGAAGAAAAATCTCAAGACAACCTGCCAAAAATGTCTGCCTAAACCCCCCAAATAATCCTTGGAAAATGAGATGTCTTGGGAAAGAAACTATTTTGGAAGAGATCAAACCAAACAGCATTGAAAGACTACTGATGCTGGTGCAGATCTATTTGCCTGAATGCTCCTTTTTCTCCTGGCTCAACATATTGACAAAGTTGGTGAAGAGATTGGACTCTGTAAAGCAATCTGTCTAAAGTTACACAAATGAGGCTTTTTCCTTAACTTGTGGTATTAAGTGTCTGAGAAACAACTTTTGTTGTTCCTTCTGATTTCTTTCAATTTACAAAGAACACTAGTACTTTCTGTGGAACTTGCTTTTTCAGGTTTCTTAGGCAGCTTTCTAACCACATGCCAGGTGAAAGAACATGAGTTTACCAGGCAAAAGGGAGAAACGAAGATCTGACTGACACCATGGTACTATAGCTGGAATGATGTGCAAATTCACAAGTTGTCTTGAACCCTGAAGGCTTAGGCAGGTAGGTATATAGAAGTTACGCAAGACAGATTCTGATTTTAGCTACATGTTGTTGAAACTTACCAAAAATCAGTGAATTTGGGAGTCACATCCAGAACTGAATTTCAGGCTCATTTGCTTCACAAATGGCTTTCTCTTTATTCTGGCCTGTGCCTTTGCAGCTTGCTTTCTGAGGCAATTTCCACAGATCAGAGAATCACAGAATGGGTCAGGCGGGAAGAAACTACAGCAGGTCATCTGGCCCAACCTCCCTGCTCAAGCAGGGTCATCCTAAGAGCCAATGGCATGGGATTGTATCCAGATGGTTCTTGAACACCTCCAGTGAGGGCGACTCCAAAGCCTCTCTGGATAATCTGTTCCTGGGCACAGTAAAACAGTTCTTCCTCATATTCAGGTGGAACTTCCTGTGCTTCAGCTTCTGCCCATTGCCCTGTCCTATTGCTTGGCACCACCAAGGAGAGCCTGGAAACATCCTCTGACACCTCCCTTCAGATACTGATAGGCATTGACAAGGTCCCCTCTCAGTCGTCTCTTCTCAGGGCTGAACAGGTCCTGGGGCTGATGCACCATGCTCAGTGAGACAGAGACATACAACCCTCCACATCTACCTCCTGACAGGTATGAAAAAGAAACAAGGTTCAGGAGTAAACAAAATTGTCATACTGTAAAAATATAGTGCCATTATGCAGTTATGCTTTCAATAAGCATTAATTGCTACAACTTTGGCAGACAGTGATTAGTTTTCATGCTCACACAATGTGTAGATAGTACATTTGAGAAGAAGAAAGCAATGTCATACAGGGTATGTATTTTTGTCCCAGTCAAATTTAACAGTAGCCAATTGCAATTCAAATAGAGGGTTTTTTCATGAGTAAACATAACCTGCTTTTAGCATATGGGTGACTAATCAAGTTCTTGAGCCAAAGCAGCTTTTCAATTTAAAATACTTAACCTCCTGATATCCCCTAATGCACTTTCTTAACCAAAATAATCTAGCAAAACAAAAAGGCATCTAGAGAACTTTGTAGGGGAACCTGTTTACATAAACAAATAGGTTTGTTCACTTCTGTGTTCTTTGTATTAAATCTAAACCACATGTGTCAAGTTTTCTTTTTCTTCCTCTGCTTCTGACTATCATCTCTATATAGTTCTGAATTCTTCAGAGTGGAAGACTGCACTGCCTTGGAAGAAAGCAAACCTGACCATATCTATCAGCCCTCCACTGTGAACTCACAGACTACCTTAGTATTCTAGTCATCAGCTGACATTTAATCTTCTGCATTAGCAGGATCTAGGGGAACTTTTCACTGCTTTCTAATTTTAGCTAAGTGAAGCAGCAGAGCTGAGTAGAACAAAAGTAATAACATTGAATTTAAGAAAAACAGTGATAACCCTTCACCCCATCAAGGGGAAGAACTTTACATGTCGATAGAGCATGCTAGAGTAATCAAGACAGACCTTCTGTGTGCTCACTTTCCTACCACATATTACAGCTGGCAATAAAAAGCACCTTTAACAGAAGAAACCAAGATTACAGGTACAAAGAGGCAGTAAGACACAATCATTCAAACAGCACTTGCCATGTGTGGTTTTATCCTTAGCATTATACAATATATTCCCAGTAAAAGCAGATATAGTAAGCTGGTAAGGCTGGTATCAGTCAGGGTTCTTTTACTTCCTAAACAGGGGAATCGATGCAAATAAATGACAAATTTGTATAACTCAATTTAACATAGAGTAATAAAGTACATGTGAAGTATGAATAACACATTAGTTAGATTTATATGTATTTTATATGTAAAAAGTGAATATAATTGAATTGAAAGAAAAACCTCATACAGGGATGGAAACAAGAATAAAATGAGAAGTAACACTGGCATTTTGCATTGCTTAAACATTAATCAGATAATCTTAAATGTGATAAATATATTTGTTTATCAAAAGTGCATTCTGAGCACAAAGCCACTTAAAGGTAGGTAGGACTACATACAAACAAGGAAACTAATTGTTTGTCTATTTTCCATTTTTAAGGAAAGAATATCTTGCCCCTGCTCCTTTCTGTTCCTAGACTGGGAAAAGAAAAGCTCTTCTTCTCTAATGTAAATCCCAGTAAATTTTTCAATTTGTCACCAAACTTACGATTCACTGAATTGACTAGATAAATTGGAAATAATTTTCAGCTCTTCAAAAATGCTACTAAGTCTTGAAGCTGACAAACCTGGTTGCAAATCAGCAGGCTCAGGACAAAAGTAAAGTATTCTGACAGTCTCACTAAAATTTTAGCAGAAAACTAAGGTTTTTCTAAAAAACTCCAATTAAATAGAGTTTAAGTGAAATTATCCAAAAGCAAATCAGCCAAACTTGTTACAGTAAATATGAAACAGCTACTTTTCTCAAAACTGTATTTTTAATATATATCTTGTCTAGTCAGATGGTAGCAAGATGAGAAACCTGCAGCTTCCAGTCCCTGCAACCCTGCAGGTGTCAGACAACATCTTTGCCAGGTGTACCAGCAGTAGCACCCCAATGCTCCTCAGGACAGGTGCAGCTCTGACATAGGGCAACACACAAGTGTTGAGAAACCTCCAGAATAATCCTCGTAGCACAGTGTGTTTTACACGTAACAGTGATGTTTATGCATTTTAACTTCATTTTTCAAGAAAAAAAACCAAGAAGCAGCTCTCCAATTTTCCTGGTTAGAAAAGACTGGCTGTGGAACACATATATATATACATAACTTCATTTTAAAATAGCTCAATTCATTTCTGCTTTCAGAAATATATTCAGAACAAAAGCAGAAGAGACTGGGACTTGGTTTGCTTTTTTTTCCTGTTGTAAGTTTGAAGGAATTACTCAGGGGAGCGCATAAGGTATAAACAATGCTAAAAACTTCAGTGTCAGGTAATTTTCATATACACGTTCATATTCCACATTGTAGGTACATGCAGAGTATCATTTGGAACAACCCGTCCAAAGCCTTTTTTCTCATTTAATCTGCACAAAGAAACGTCCCTGTGGTCTCCAAAAGGTAAGGTACTCACAGCAGACAAAGGCCACCAAGACTCAAATCCTCTGCAAGTTTAAGGTGACATCAGGATATACCTAAAGCCAAAATTCAAGTCAGCCAAGTCACTGAAGGAAACCCTTGGAAGTTAAAAAGGAGTGTATTCATGGTGTCCCTTTGCTAAATCATCTTCTAAAACAATTTACATGAAATACACTGCCATGCTTCAGAACAGTTAACAAAATTGTTTGTTCAAACAAATAAAGAGATAATAATCAAACGCACCACAAGCCTCTGTCAAGTATAAAGAATAAAAAGAAGTATTCAAGACCAAATTCCCTCTCTCTCAAAGGCCAGCTATGCAGCTGTTCATCTGCACAGACATGGTTTGCAACTTCTAAAAAAGGCGTTTTTGCCATAGTGTAACTTAACACTCTTTGCAATAGGCTCACCACACTGTGAACTTGCTGAGCAAACTTGCTGGTTGGAGAGAAGATGAAACCTCCGCTCCCATGTGGGTGCTTTCCTTGCCCCAGCAGCAACCCCAGTCCCACCTCCAACAACTATCTTTTGACTGTATCCAAATTTTTCACTAGCACAAGAAAACAGCCATGAATACTTTCTAACAGAGACAGATGGCTAGGATTTCTCTCGAGCCACAAAATTAACAATATCCACTTTGGAACCCTCTGTCTCCCTAAATAACACAACAGAAGTGCCAGCTTTGACACTGGATTCCCTCTGGTCTATCTAAACAGGAAATTCTTTGGTACAGTTGTCCCATTAGAAACTCATTACGACAGATTAACAAAGAAACTGCAAGAAATCACAAGTTCCTAAGAAACCACTTCCATACCAATTACATTGAAAAATGGTCAGGAGGACAACAGCCAACAAGTAAAATAATCTAAGTTTATTTAGACCCATCCACAACAGTATGTATCACTATATATACACAACACATGGCATTTTAAAAGGTCCAGTTTTCAAGTCTTTTTTTAATCCTCTGAATGGATATCACATGGACCAGAAACCATTATTCTAAAAAGCAATTTCATTAGGAAGTTACAGTAGTAAAGAAATAAAGCAAAATCATGGCAGCAATTAAAAATAATTTTTTAACAAATAAAACTGAGAAAATCAAGATGAAATCTAAAGAAAACATGGGTATAATTAGTATAAACCTAAAGTAAGAGTAGAAATTTGGAGAGAAAAGTTACAAACATCAATGAAAAAACACAGCTGGCAGGGACAGGAATACTAAAGCATTTTTCACATATGTTAGGAATGGAAAAAAAACAAGAAACAATATAGGGCATATATATATAAAACTCATCAACAAATACTTCTATTTTGTACTTTGAAAGAAGCAGAAAGTTTTGTCTTGCATAATGAGGAAGAACATTAAAACCCCATGGATCACTATTTTAACTCAGTAGATCTTGGCAATACAAATCACAAGTGTGCTTAGGCAGCTCCCTAGACACTATTCAAGAAGTAATGCAGTTTGCCAATGTTTGTTTTCTTAACAGATTGTGAAATACCTGGACAACAGCAAAGGACTGGTAACACTGTACCAGCACTGCAAAGCAGTAACAGAAGTGCCTGAAAGTGTTAGCTTGTCGGCCATATTGGATAAAATAAATTAAAACATTAACAAACACACAAACGAAAAATAATCCCAGTGAACGATACTAAGGTAACTGAGGTTCATTAGGCTTATCAGCAGGAAGGCAATACCATGTCAACAGAGTTATACTGTCCCAAAAGCTTTGCTTAGCTTCACCAACAGTACCACTGCATTATTTTGCACCATGGAGCCAGACCCGATCAACACTGAACGCAGCTGACAGTCACTCCTATGTTCTGGGGCACTAGCAAACAGTTTTGAAGCAGCATGGGTCCAATGAGGCTTTTAAAGCTTGTAGCCTTGTTAGATGAAAGCCTACCCCACTCAGAGCAACTGTTCATAAATGTTCATGAAAGCTTACTAGCAAAGACACCTCCAGTGCAGAACCTGAACAGGCTTCCTTAGGAGGGGTCACCTTGATGTGTGTCTCCCCAAACCTGAGTTAAAACAGATTTCTCTCTTTTTGGTCATAGTATACTCTCACCACATTAAGCATCAGGCTAACTCTGCTGTTTTGGCACACAATGCATGAAAACCCAGCACAAACTGAGCATTTTTGAGAAGCAGTTCGCTAGACTGCATCTGCAACCAGTGTTAGCGTTGTTCTCTTCATGGCATTAAAGAGAAAAGCAAACCAGACTCCATATTTACTCTGAGGCAGAGGTAAAGGATGATACATGCTGACTTTTCATCACTGTATTAGGAGCATTGCTATACTAAAAATGTTATACTTTTCATCACTATATTACAAATGCAGCTTCTTTTTCTTCAAATGGCTGCGTGTGCTGCAGTACCAACACCATCTCAAGCCTCATTGTGGTGGATTTGTT
This sequence comes from Pomatostomus ruficeps, assembly GCA_013400735.1. NCBI lineage: Eukaryota > Metazoa > Chordata > Aves > Passeriformes > Timaliidae > Pomatostomus > Pomatostomus ruficeps. The sequence continues at coordinate 8,364 of VYZT01012451.1, forward strand.
TGTAGGCTCTGATTCATGCTGCATCGCCTTCACCACTGCCACCGAACACATAGCACAGCAGATCCGAGGCATTTCACATGGCAAGACTTTAAGACTCTCCAAGTCACAGCTCTGGTCATGCCTGTTCTGTGTGGCACAACTTGCACTGCCTCAAGAGGCCGTGCCTGCTATCCCCCGTCTCTACAAGTTCTAGGGAAGACCTTACAGAAAGGGAAAAGATACAGCTGTATTTTCCCCATCCTCTACAGAGCCTTTGATCCTCACAAACCAAGTCATCTCTGTGTGTAAAGGCAAACCTGCAATCTAGTAAACCCTGAATTTTCTACTTCTTGCTAATCTTCTTAAGAGCAATTTTATCCAAACAAAGAGGAAAATACTGTACCTAGATGGGCAACTGTAACCCACAGCATACATGCCAAAATCAGCATGGCAAAATCATGGTGTCCTCTGCACTTTTGCCAGAGACCAAGGAACTCATACATTCATACACATGCTGCAGCAGTTCACATCTAGCTTCTCAATCCTGCATGCCAAATTTTGGAAGCCCAGAAATGAGTTCCAAAAGAGAAGGCACTAAAGAAACTTGCCATGGATGTATTCCTTTCACCGTGTTTAGCAGCACACAATACCACTTTTAAGAGATTAGGAGAACATACTTTTGGTAAAAGTTCTTGTAGTTGAATGCTGATAAAACCACACACTTTAGGAAAGCATTTAAAGTGAGCTTGTATGATCCTCCTTCCCTGCTACACTTGATTTTAGGCAGTTACACAAAAACCATATCCCAGTTGATAGTAATTAGACCCCCATCTGAATATTCTGCTTTAGAATCTATGACATTCAGATGACGACAACATTTTGAACTACTTACAAATACCATCCCTATGGGATAATTTGCCTGTGTTTCAAGATGAGTTTTAAGTAATAATCTGTTCCCTGCAGGAGGCAGTGTTATAAAAACCAGAAAACCCTAATTCCTTTGAGCTAACATACACTAATCATAATCACTCAGGGCATGATTCTACAAGAGCTCACTGTTGACAAACAGGGAGGTCCCAGTCTCCCTCCTCATTCTCAGCGGCACACTCCCAGAAGCATTTGTCAGACTCTCCATTAGCCAATTCACTAACCAGCATGGCAGAAACAACCTTTTCTTCCTCCCCGCCCACTGAAATAAACAAAAAAGGAGGAGGGAAAGAAAACAGGATGGTGGGAGGAAGAAGCACACCCTTTCAAAGCAGCAAAGTAGGGTACTGCCTTAGTTGCACCTGGAGCTGCAGCCACTTCTGAGTTACAGTCTAAAAAGAATTCTAGAGAAAGGGACAAAAGCCTAAATTTCTAATTGTGCAGTAACTCATTTGTGTTGCCTTCTGGCTTCTGAGAGACTGCTGACATCTTTGAATTGCATCAGGACAGAAAATACACTGACCTTCTCTTTACCAGGACTGTGTCACTTTGAAAGAAATAACAAAGGCCCAGAAGTCTGCTGTTTACCTGACCTTAGCACTATGCATGTCAACAAAAAATCAATCACAAATGTTCTGCGGTTTGCTCCTTGTACATCAGACTGCTAGTCAAAGATGCTTATTACTGAAGAGCACAAAAATGAAAACCTGGCTGAAAAGCACACTGGCTTCAAGGTCAGTCATATGAATGCACACTGGCTTTGCTGACTGCATTTGCCTCAAAATACCTACGAACAAATGCTAAACAAGTGAAAAAAAAAAAAGCCCACTAAAAATTAAATTGATTTGGCTACATGGAGAAAGCACACACACTGCCTGACCATGGGGCAAGTCTAAGCACTGCAGTGTTTTGGTGGGGAACCAGTCAGTGGCCCTGGAAGGGGAGGAGCAGTGGCAAGGACAGGGGCAGGGTTTGACAGGAAGTTTTCTCATTTAAGATGAATGGAAAAAGGCTCACCTGCCTTTCTCTACTATTCAGTCATCAGCTGTTCATGCTGTAAACTGAAAGCTCCTGCAACGCAAACTGTTTTGAAAACTGGTTCTCAATTTATTTTCATGAAAGCTCTATCCATCAGGCTAGGGGCTATACTCCAAATACCTCAGAGTACATGGTAAAAAACTGACTTCATGTTGTACAGGAAAGAGAAACCCACTCCCTGACATTACAGAAGATGACCTTTGATGCCTCGAGGTTGCTTTTCCTCCTCTACAGTGCACACCTCTACAAAAAAACTTCTGAAGCCGAAAGCTGTTCTGCCAGCTTAATTTTCACTATTAAATTAGGCAAAACATGCTAGAGCTTTATGCTTCTCTAAGGACTCTAATTTGGCATTAAATATTTATTTATGCACAGAGCTATATATAAGCAATAGTAAGGCTGAACAGACAAATATTCCAGACCTAGGAAATGCTTTAATGAACACTGCCTAAGCCAAAGCAATTGGCCCCACAAACCTATGACCTACATACAGTCCTACATGATCTCTACCTCCCTGTGGCAAAAGGAATTTGTTTCGTTCCATCTGTGAGATGATCAGTACTTCCATAATATGTGGCTATTCAAAATTATGGATTTTTCTTTACAGTTCAGTGTCCAGCCTGTACTACTTAAATCTTGTTCCATGTAGAACTCAAGCTCTCATGTGCTCTTACTTGCCACTTAACAACCATTTAGGTACATAAGCAGGATTCATAAAACCTCCATCCCAAAAGTTATGGTTTTACAGATCATAAAACAAACAAAACAAACAAAAAGGTGATCATAAGCCATAGCCCCTAACTTAACCATACAACTTGAAATACCATGGAACTGAGGTTTTAGGATATACACTATTTAATACCGCTAAAGGAAAGCTTCCTTTCATTACACTTACAGCCACAAGTGCATAAGGTTCCTACAGATTTCCCTGCAGTCTCCTATCCCATACACCATTCTCTTCTTTTCCCCCTCACTGATACAGCAAAAGTTCCATGAGCAACAGCGTCTTTTATCAGATGTCCTGAACTATCCCAAGAGCAAATCCTCTATGAGGCCCTATAATCTACATATGATGACACAATAGAGCATTAAAAGGTTAATGCATGTTAAGTCCAAGTACAGATTTCATGTTAATTACCTGATATCTAATATATTAACAACCAACTTCCATTATTTCAGCATTCCCAACGTCAGTCTTTCTTTTCCACATTACCACTTAATTTTCCTAACTCTTAGTTTCGTCCTGACAGCCAGCCCACATCTGACAGCTTGCTTTCGCCTCCACTCTTCTGACTCACTCCCACGTCCCTACTCTATTTTTACATCTTACAGCTTCCTCCTCTGTGCTAGCGGAGGCAAAGAGGTCACAGCAGATAGTACCAGCCTTGGTCTAAATGAATTTTACAAGTCCACAGCAACCTGACATCTGTACAGCTTCTGTGCTCTGAATTATCATACTCAAAATTAACTTAGATATATCACTGTATGGTACTGTAGGGTTTTTTAGGTCTTGGTAAATTCTGTCGGATATCAGCTTTTCCCTGAAGCACTCTTCTGGTTAAATCTGAAAATATTTGAAAAAATAATTTCTTCTGAAAAATCCTATCACACTCCAAAATGCCAGAACATTAAAACACAGATCCCTCCAAGAAGATTTTCTTTTTGCTTCTCCCAATCTGACTCAGTATTAAAAAAAATTCCATCCTCCTTTACAGCTTCGTAGGTGAAAACAGTAAGAGAAATGACTTTGTAGAGATCCAGAGTCTTAGTAAGAGGGATGGACTATCTCCCAGAAAAAGAACTCAACAGGCCAGAACTCTTCAGCTGAGAACAAAATGATGCTGATGACCATGACGCTGACCATAAGACTAAAAATCAATAATAAGAGAAATCCATTCACCATTTCTGCTAATACAATGAGTTAAGTCATTACATGAAGCTAGCAGAAGCTGCAACCAAAAGACATAAAGAAACAAAAGCTGCTTTTCTGAAAACTGATTGGAATGCTCCATATTAGCAGAAGCAAAGATGACTTATCACTGGTCTCAGCAGACTGGCCTTTCCTTTTCACATGAATCAGGCACTGGAGCTATATGATTAACTGAAAGAATGCTAAAGGCCTCAGACAGTCATATAGAGGAAAAATCCCTCTCTACTACAGGTGAAATTAATACTATAGAATTTTACTGATACTTCTCTCATCACAGTAGGTAAGTGATGAAGTGCTTTATTTTCTTTTCTGCAATTGAAAATATGTTGTTTTTTTTATTAGGACAAGTAAAGGTAATGACGCTCTTGCATTCAACAGGATTGTGTGTATTTGAATAAAGAGATATGACTAAGTTTAACAATGTAGCCTCTCATTCAGGAGGGTTTTTTTAAGTATAGGTATACAAATTACCACAAGGAGAATTACAGTAAAGCTTCTGTGCATCCTACTGCTTGAGAGTAAGTACAGGGTAGTTTACCTCACTGGTACTACTATACTCAGATGCTCTTTCCAGAGGAACCTGAACCAAATCCCTCTGAAGCAATCCCTTAATATGCAAGCCTCAAAAGGCGGTTATTTAAAATCTTAGCATATGATGGGGCTACAGCATTAGTAGATGGGGCAGAGCAACTGACACCATCTACCTGGACTTAGGCAAATTGTTTGACACTGTCCAGCATGATATCCTTCCCTATAAACTGGAAAGACATGGATTTGAGGAATGGATAATTTGATGGATAAAGAAATGATGGAATGGCTGCATGTAAGAGTTGTGGTCAATGCCTCATTGTCCACATGGAGACCAGTGACAAGTGGAGTGCCTCAGGAGCTGGGGCAGATACTGCTCAACACGTTTGTCAGCAGCACTGGCAGTGGGACCAAGCGCACCCTCAGCACGCTCGCTGATGACACCACACTGTGTGAAGCGATGCCATCCAGAGGGACCTTACCATGCGTGAGACATGGGCCAATGCGGAGAAGGACTTGGGGTGATGGTTGATGAAAACTCAACATGAGCCACCAGTGTGTGTTCACAGCCCAGAAAGCCAACCCCGGGCTGCACCAAAAGGAGCGTGGTCAGCAGGCCAAGGGAAGGGATTCTCCCCCTCTACTCTGCTCTCTCTGTAACAGCTACTGGAATTATGACCAGTTTACAACAAGCTTGGGTAAAGGCACAACAGCTTACATGATGGCAAAAGTGCATTATGCAACAAAGCAGTACTATCAATATGCTACTACCCCTTATTAAATTAATTAAATCTTTAGTAAAAAGTCATTGCCACAAAAGAAATTTCTTATACTAGCTGCACAGGCTCTTGCCACACTTTCAGTTTTAATAATTAGCTACTGTGCTACTGAAGGAGGCCAAGAACGAGGGTATTATAGACAAAGCTCAAGCCAGCAGGGCTGTATTTTTTTCCCTGTTATTGGATGGCTGCCTTCATTTCACTGGAACACTACAAAGCAAGTTGACCATATAAGGCACTGGGATTCCCATGGAAAATGCTTACACAAATCTATCCATGTAGTCTATTTAGTTTATATACCACAGTTAAGACGAACATTTGCAGTACATTTTTAAGACACTTTAGAATTAAATCTTACACATATAGCATTGCTTTTGCCTTAACTGAGTTCGTGTAACTAGCCTTGCAGAAGAATCTACAGCTTAACCTTCAGCTGAATGCATTTCTTTACATAATATTAAGACTGGATCAATTTCAAAACTGCAGGCAGCGTTCATAAACACAACATCCTTGATTTTGGTGCAAATGAACAGTACCAGAAAAGCCTAATTCAGGGGTCTGACAGCAAATGAATCTCCCTGCCAGCCACTGGCTGCAGCCTGCGTTTATCAGAGGCAGCAACTTGCTGCATGGAAAGATTATTTGTAGCCTAGATTCCAACAAGAATAACTCTAACGAGCAAGTGCTTATAAGGAGATGGTAATACAGTCTACAGAGAAAGGACAGAGAGTACTGAAGAAAGCAACATTCTTGAACAGATGGGGGTGTAAAATAGAGAGGACTGCAGGGCTTCCACTTGAGAAGGGCAAGGGAGCCCTCAAGACAATGGAAGGAAACATCTGTCGAGAAGAAGGGGCAACAAAGAAATACGCATGAACTTCAGGATTAGACAGATAAATACAGGAATGCAAAAAGCTGCAGTTAGAGGTATGTGCCAGCACGACAACAGTATCTTCTTAGCTCTACGGTTTACTTTTTAGAGGGAATCAAGCACTTAAACGCTGGAAAGCAACACATCTAACACAGTATCAAAATTTCTAGAGAACTCAGCCATATTTTTTATATACTACTTCCACTTAATATGTGCATTAATATTTTTAGATAAGAATTTCATAACACAGATCAATGCTTTATGAAAGGTCAATTTTGCCAATATAATGCATAGTTTAGTCAATACTGGGATTCCTCTTCAAACAAATATCCAAACATCACAGTATTCTGTATACCAGACTACCAGATCTGAACTAGGACATTTTTCACCTGCTTTAGCTAGGACTATAAATCTTCAATCAACACATAGTCTATTGACTCCTAGGGACAAAAAGATGTGTTTGTAGATTAACACAATCTGAACAGAACTATTTCTTCCAGTAAATGTCAGCTGCTGCCAGACCTAGCTGCTTTTTTGTACTTCAGCAAATATACTCCATCTAACAAAGACACTAATAAAAAACAAAGTAGAAAAACTAAGCAGTGTGTAGCCAAACAGGACCCAGAACCAGTTTTATTACAAAAACTGAGTACATACGTGACCATGGTAAAAGCACCGAAAAATTACAACTACATTTTTGTAAAAGATGAAACTTTAGTCTGATTTTAAATTTGACCCCAAGGCTAAACACATTTGAAACCTATATGCCAGACTGTGAATCAAGAGCCATCTCTACTCAAGTTTGGAATTCATTTGGCTAGCATTCCCCCAAATTAAAAAGATTCCTTAAGAAGCTGCAGATTTATGTACAGAGAAAAGCTTAGACTAGATCTCAAGACCACGTCACTGAGTTGTCCTAAGTAGCAATTTAATGGACTGCTCTATTAGTTCTTATACCAGTATTTTAGAAGTTACTGCACTCCAACTGCGAGCTCATGTACCACATGACTTACCATGTGAACAAATTAAACCTCCCAACACAAGAGTGAATGGGCATGGGAATGTACAGGAGCTGTCAACAGGGCATGGGAATGTACAGGAGCTGCCTACTTGTGCTTAAGCAGGCATTTAGGCTATAATACCAACAGCACCATAGTTCACAGTATCTATACCCCTAACTATCTAAAGTAAATTCATTCTTAGTTCGGAAAAAATGTATCATTATACCAAGCTACTTCAGATAACTTTAGAGTAGCTACAACTATATTTTTGCTCTGTAGGGTATCAATTTGCTAAAGGCACATTTTATGTTGTCTTAGACTCAAAAAGCCACATATATGGACTCTCCTTAGAAGAAATCTTTAAGGGCAGAGATTGCCACTGTGGGATGCTTCAGCTGGGATGTTGAGCTTTTGTTTGAATGGACTATACTGATACACTTCTAGAATCAAAGTCACTGCCCATCAGTCCTGCACTAAATCTAAAGCACCGAGCAGAACTGAAGCAATATAGCATTAACACTCATGGCTTTAGGAATGGCACAAAAAATACCTACTACTGCTCTGCTGAGGACTTACTCATTAGACTAAATTAGATTAGGCAAAAGATGTGACACAACAGTAGCCTGCTGCAGACATATGAATATCACAAGCACTCCTCTGTAACATGCTAGTGAGCAACAGGGAGAAGGAAATGAGATGGCAGGTGAGTTTTTGCCTTTCCAAGTTAGTCTGGGCTATAGTTTACTTTCTTCCCAAGGAAAACACTAATGTCTGAGACCGAACAGGTTGCTAAAACAGTCACATACTTCGCAATTAAACATCCTAAAGTGCAGTGCACAGGACGTGGGGCCTACATAAACAGGAGTTGATGCTGCACAGTCACTCTGGACCTTCTTATCCAGTTACTAGCAGTCATTGGCCAAAAATCTTAGAAACAGTTCATACCTTGCCCTTTCCTTAATCAGTTCATATCTTGCCCTTTCCTTGTTCCACTCCTGCTGCCTAGGAATACTGAGAAGAGATGGTAACTGATAATCAACAAAATTCAGCCTACCAGTCTTTATGATCATTTAGGAAAAGAACGGAAATTCAGGCCAGGGAAAATTAAAAATTTTAAGATGTGACAATTTTGAAGTTTTAAGCCTGGTAAGATCACGAAGGTAAACAAGCATTCTTCCAAAACCTACAAACAGCTGACCTTGAACATATGTTGGGGCAATGCTCATCCTCATCTTAATCACAGAATTGCAACTCAACTACAGAGGACAGTTGTGAAAGAAGATATGTAGCAGAATGCAACACTCACTTTCTGAGCTTAACGTGAAGACGGAGAAGTTCAGATCCAGACTAGTTGAATCCAAACCAAGTCACTTTCTGGCCAAGAAACTTCCAGTACAGCTTTGCAGCTATTCTTTGTATCTTCATACAACACCATTTTATTGATATACTCATCAATGAAATATGTAGCTATTTGCACTAAAATCAATGTAAATGTTGAGTTTCAGAAGAAGAAAGTTTAAGATGGTTATGGGAATCAATTCCCATAGCCTTAATGAAAGCAACACGACACCTACCCATTTATGAATGGGTAAGGCCATTAAGCAAGCTGAATAAAACTGAGCTGTATCAAACCCAAAGCTGTCCCATATGAAGATGGCAAGCAAAAACAGTGGTGACAAAAAATACACCATCTTGCTGCTCTAGGGTTTGCTTTTAACCACACTATTCCAAAAGCAAAGGATATAATTATCTAACAGAGCAGAAAAAGTACTTTGATAAGTACTGCTGTAAAACAGGTTTAGGTATTACCATAGATAGTTCCTTTTGCTAAGCAACTCACTGAGCTAAAACAGATGCCAACTCTGTGCTTGGATAGGAGATGTTTATTGTTATAGAGATAGGGAAAACCTAGAAACGTGTTAAAGTTATAGCTATAGTTCTGGAGAATCTAGAAGGTATCATTTTAAACTTGAGCACTGAAGAAGAATGCTCCAAGTATACCAAGGGCTATAGAGTTTAGCTGCATATCTGCAAGCCTCCGGGGTAATTCTACTGAAGTTGTGGTATTTACAGGAGTTTTAAGTGTTTCCAGGTGTAGACGCAAGATCTACAGTCTGTTGCTCACTACTGTCTACAGTAGAGCTCTATGAAGACTTGTAAAGAAATTAATCATTGTTTCTTACACAAGCAGTGAAAATCGGTGTTTTCAGATGAAGGTGTCAGTCATGATTAATAACATCCTTAAAAGAGATCAACAATAGTTAGTGAAGAAGCCATCAAAGTGTAACTTGAATTGATGTTATAACAAATAGGACAGCAAAAAAAGAGTGCACTGTGTTCATTTTCCCTATGTTTTAAACTGCTATGTTCAGGTGTCTGTGGACCCTAACACTGAGATTCGAAAACTTGACATATTCAAATACTGCCAATGTCTATAAAGGCACACCAACGCCACTGCTCCAGAACTTCCCCATTCTTGTGTGGAATGCTCATGCTATCTAGGGAAGAAGTCTATGCATGCTTGTGCCTTAAGCCGTCTGCATAATGGAGACAGCATTCACGCAGGAGCCAACATCAAAGATTGGATGCGGGAAGGTAAAAGTGTGAAACTGAGAAGTATCACCTTGAAAAAAAGTTGTTCGCTGTTTAATTTTCACTTCCTCTCGAGTAACCCAATGACAAAGCCAGTTTTCTGTAATTTGGAGCTCACTTGGATGTCATAAAAATCAGGAGTTAGTTCCTGCCATGTTATTTATAAGCATATTTAGGGAGTGCTGAGGTAACAAAAATAGTACCTATAAAATAAATGTCTACCTAATTGCAATGTGCATTAGAACACAAATTCCAGATATTGTTTTGGTAGGTACCTGCTAAATGTTTAACCGCAAGTGTAGCAAGAATATAACACTGCAGAATACAACTATATAGTAGAGGAAGAACATTCTATTTATTAGTATTAGCTTGGGCTAAGCTATAGTTGGAACAGCTTGAACAAGAAAAAAGGAAAGAATAGTCTTATTGGCGATTTGGTTTATATCATTCTTTATGAGACATCCACGAGCTAGCCTCGCTCACAACCATGAAGTAATGATTCCCTAATTACAGCAATCTTCCCTATTAATGCTTAATATTCAAAATTACCCTCTACTTAAGGTCTTGAACTGAAGATAATGAGGTCTAAATGAAGGTTAAATGTGGAACTGCAATACATTATTTGTTTTGCTCATAAGGAAATGACTTATTTCTTTCATTTGAGAATTGATCTACATCGCAGAACTCTGGCATGCAGACTAGTACCGGAGAAGCTGAACAGCTGATGGCCCTTGTGTCACCAGCAACCTCCTCATTACTCCAAAGAAGCACAGAGCTATTGGCAAAAGACAAGCAAACTGGCACCACCCTTATTCTTCAGGTGTTGTTTATAAGAGGGCAGTATGAGTTTCCTCAATTAAACTGTACTTTAATCTCAGATAACTATACTGTGTTGTCTTATGGTTCTTGATCTACGGTAGTAGTAGACCAATATTAGCGTACCAAAGTATGAAATCTATTTGGCAAAACTGGGAAATTTTAGTAAAAATGACACAGGAACACTACGACTGAAGCACTCATGTAACTGGAAAACCAGAAGAACAGAATGATCTTCAACCTCGTTTTTGAAGTGCTTAAACTTAGCTTCTGTTTTAAAGAATTACTATTTGCCTTTTAGCTAATTTCTGTTCTCAATTTGTTCTGAGTCATTTTTTCCATTACTGCAAGCTACTTTGTTTTTATTGGATGTTTTAAGTCTAAGCATGTTCAGAACAACACAACTACAGAACTATAGTTAAAGCAAGATAAAATTTGCTGAAATTAACAATTAAAATGAGCTTGAAGCAAGAGTTACAGTCTATCTACTTAAAGAAAAAATCTTTAGAATACTTTAATACCAATATACAAAATTTAACCCATTCCTTCTTTGCCCTCAAGTAATACATAGCAACAGTTTTATCACCTCGTGGGTGGATTTTAGAGACCCAACTTTTAGATCTTTTTACCACCAGGGATCTCAACTTATACCATCTCATACGCCAGAAGGTAACCAGTTGTGTAGTTTTTATTTATTAATTTAGGATCTTGGTTTTATATAAATGAAAACTTAAAAAAATTAAAGACTGTCACATTAAAATAAAGTCTTTGAACAGCAAGATTGCATTTCTTCTTTAATAGCTATTACAATAAATGTGTAAAGATACTATTACAAAAAAAAATTTACATTTTTCAGGATCAGATAATTTCACGTGACAGCATTCCTGTTTCCAAAAAAATGCCAAAATGTTTACAAGTTGGAGTAAAGTTACCCTAAAGAAGTTCTAAGTAATTATGTCGACCCAACTACTCAAATTAATCAGGTAAGTTGAAAAACAAACAAAACACCACAAAGCAAACACCAAACAGCCCAGAAACTGTGGACAATTTTTTCTCCCCCAGTGCTACAATAGTGCTCCTCAATTCATCAGTTACAGATACAAATTAAGTACAACTTGTGTTTGACAAAATTGTATAATAAGTAAAAAAAAATTTTTTTCTTCAAAAAGAATCAAACATGAAAATGCAAGCAAGCATATTTCATGTATTTGACTGTGTTCTTCCCCAACCTTCATACACATCTTCCACTATGATGCACTGAAGAGCAGGAACGATGTCTCCAGAGGTCTCTACAAAGCCTAGCACAAGTGAAGCCACTGTTTCACTGGGAATTTCTGCTGTGTCCGTATGTCAGGCACATCATGAGAGAAAAGCCATTGAATACAGCAGTTATCACATAAGTACCGTATTACTGTAACACCTAAGAGCTCTAAACATGGACCAGGATCTCCAGAAAGATCTACATCCACATCTGTGGAGCAATTCAGGTTTTCTGGAAGAGGTTTCTGCTTCAGTAGCCAAAAAGCTACCAGAGTGTAGCAAAAACCCAGCAGTATCTCCAAAAAGGAAAAAAACCCCTAAAAACAAAAAAACCAGACAGACAAGCATTAGTTAGCACCCCAGCAAAAGTCCCAATCTCCTCAAATAATACTACTCCTGAAGAACTATACTGGGCATCTAAATTTCTGTATCCAATTCAAAGAATTCAAAGCAGACAATCTAAACCATATTTTCCTTAAAAAAATTCCACACTGAAAAAAACACCTTCTGTTCAAACTCAGTTCTCATCAAGCCAGTGTCCCCTGGCACCTCTTAGACACCTGTTCACATGTCATTAAAAAAAAAAAAAAAGTCAAAAGACACTGTAAGGCAAGATTGCTGCAAACTCTAGGAAAGCAATTTAAGATAACTCATGTTTTAAATAAACATTTCCTTACTTACACAGCACTGAAGTTTACAACTGCATTTTACATTTGTGCTTCGTGGAACAAAGAATGCTTTGCTGTTACAAAACTTGTTACTCTCCTTTTGTAACAAACCTTTTCTGCTTGGTATGCTGCAACAATTCCTCCTCTCCACTCATTTCTCTGCTTCCTACGTCATGCTTTTCAGGAATTAAGACCACACAACTTCTGTCCAGACTGACTTTGCAGTAGGTGGAAAGATTACAACATGTGCCTACCTACCTGCCAAAAAAAGTAAGCTCTTAGATCCAGGAATAGATTGAGCAAAGACATCCGTGTTCAGCAGACTGACGCCTGTATGTTTTCATTTAGACTGGAGAGAAACTCCTTGCTCGGACTGATTAAAACAGGAAAGACCACACTAAAAGCTATCAAGATCAATAGAATATCTAACAGCACTCTAAAACTGCTGGCTAAATGCGCATAGGAAAAAGATGGGCAAAGGAAAAATAATTTTATTCCTTCTGGTAACCTTGGGAAGAAAAAAATAAGGTACCACAATACAGCAAGAAACAGAAAATTGTTTGGTACACAACTATAGTAAGCATCCCATCTCTAATTATGTACTTGCTTTCCATGGCTGATTATTTGAGGAAGTCACAATTCCTTAAACCCTCTAAATCAAAAGCCACATAACTCTTGATTTTTTTTTTTAAAGTCTTTAAAGTAGAAGAAAACTCTCTCATTTTTATTTCACCTAAAAGTACGCAGATAAAGGCTAAGCAAATATCTCCCAGATACTTCAGTGGCAGAAGTAGTATCACCTTCCACCAGGCACTCAACAGCCAGCATCCAAAGGTACTTTATGTACTTTAAATACCGCCCACCTCGTAACAGAAAGTAGCCCCATGCTCACAGTGTCCACCACTTGAGAGCTAAATCAGAAAGGCTGTAAAACCAGTGCAACAGCAGTTTTTTGTTTTCAAGGACCAGTAGAAGTTGTTTGGTTGTGTTTGATTTTTTTTCATATAATCTCCACCAACCATAGCTCTATTTTGTCTTTCACCTTCTTTTTGGTCATCCAAAAAGCACTTTCCACCAAAAAGACTTCTTAGTGTGATCTGGAAATTGGGAAAGATCCTTACCATTTTGCGTATTTCACTGAATCTGTTTTTTTTTGTTTTGCAGCCTTAGGGCACAACCACAAAAGCCTTCTTTCTTTAAGGGCAAAGTTTCAGTATGCCTACCAGGAATGCAGATTAAGGAGGCTGCATAATTTTTCTTCCAATTTATGTAGGATCCTTGGGAACATGTTAGCAGAACTGTTTGGTGGTTTGCCTGCATATATTTCCATCTCTGCTTCTGCCTACAAGTCAGATTTTTGTCAAAAACTAAACCTGAACTAGTGCTAGTTGAAAGCCTCCATGAAAACCTAAAATATGCAGCAAACTTTCACATAAGACTAAAGATTTCTACAACAGTTAAATAATGGTTTTATAAGTTTAAATAAGTAGTCCCCTGAGAACAGCACAGAACACTAGCAAGAGCATTAATACAATTTCACCCAGTTTTTGTCTTCAATTTCTAAAGCTAGACTAAGGATGAAACAGTGAATCTTCCATCTAGGCAGTACATTTATACTGAGTCACAGATTCATGAAAATGTCCTTTTCAGCATATAATTGGTCACTTTTACTTTTAATAGGCCTTTTAGCTCAGCAATTCCACACCAACCTCTACAACTGCAGGTGGATCAGCACCACTGCTGCATGAAAATGTACATATTTGTCAACCTATCCTGGTTTCCTGCCATTCAATCAGTAAAAGCTGATTCAATGCAAATTAACTCCCTGAAACAGCAACCACAGAAGTAAAGGTTGGGGAACAGCAAGAGTTTGTCATTTCAGGAGAGGAAGCTAGGGAAAGTAAGAATTATGAATAAAAAATTTATTTGAAAAAAGTAACAAAAAGCTTTGGATAGTAAGCAGTGCCTTCATACAAACACCTGCTGACTTTTTGGAAAAAAATCACAGACTGAAAGCAAGTGGCAAATGCAAGACTCAACTGTTACTTGGTTTTTGAATAGAAGAACCAAGTTATGAATTTGCTTCAGTATTTCTCTCCTGGAATTCACAGCTGCTTGGCTCCAATTTCCATCTGCAAAATGAATAATTTCCATTTTAGGAGACCAGCTTGCAGGAGGTCAGAGCAATCTGGCTATACTTGATTACACATCATAGTTGGTTACAAGCTGAAGGAGCAGCCTGTGCCAGTACATGAACAAAGTAAAATCTAAGTTCATCAAAGCAAGTGTACTAGGACATCATCAACTAAGGTAAAACTTGCACTGAACACTGAGATTCAGCTGATTATTCCTGAGATTCAGCTACTACTGGAGGATTTAATATCTATCTCTAGCAGTTTTAGCTCAAATGTTGGGTGAAATTACAAATTAAATTATCCCATATCACAGTGATGGAGTCAGGATTTTGGCTACATGCATTGAAAGACTTCCCTATCTGCATGTACAGCTTGTATGTTTACAAATTAGCAAATGCAGAACATCCATACTTCTCCACAGCCCTTTGCAAGAACTCAGGGGAAAAAAAGATTAGTGATTTATGGCACTTAGTGGAAGTACAAGTTGTTACGACTACTGGCAAAATATAGGAAAGAATTATGACAATACAGAAAATTTGGAATTCTTTAATTGTTTGTGACACGTATATTGAAATCACAGGTCAAACCCAACACTAAATTAGAGACTCGAAAGTTAAAGCTTGTCAATTTGAACATTCTTCTTAAAAAAAAATATTACTGGCATTGGCTTCGACCCTGAACACAGGGGATAACACAAGAGTCAATAAACTATATGACATGAAAACACCCCTTAAAATAGCTGCAAAGAAAAGCCACTCAATGTTAAGAATTACTATCCATACAATATAACTTATTCTTGAAGTGGGAGGGGAGAAAATTACATACACATAGACCATAACCATCACAGCAGCCTGTTTTAAAAACACACTACCACTCCTTGGGGTAGAAATCAAAAGTTCTTTAAGTGAAATAGATCAGAAAGTCAGACATCTCTAACTACTTCTAAAGCTAAGTAAACAACCAAAACCACTATGAGTTTGCTCTAATCCATAACATTCTGATATTTGCCTATAAAAGATACCTATTTCTGTTGCAAAAACGTAACTTTTCTTGACCACAGCTGCTTGTAACTACAGTATCTTCAGCAGGAGGTTTTACTCAATACTGCAAGTCCTACAGCCTTCATGATAACCAGTTCAATCTGACCTTCTGCACTATTTCAATGAGATGCAGCACTTCCCTTTGATTCTTGCTTTTCTGGACATTACCTGCGACAGAGACAAAGGGATATGCCTGCTGACAAGTCAAAAGCCTCAGGTTAAATAAGCCTCAGAGTACACATTCAAATTCAAGACAGGAAAGTAGCCAGACCACTGACTTAGTTGCAGAAACTCACCCCTTGCTGGCTAAAGAGAGTATTCTCTTATCACAACAGACCAGTCCATTTAACCAGTATGTTACAGCCCTGCTGTATTTTTCAGTTAAGACTCTGTGCCTGGTGTAATTTTCAAATTAAAGGCTACTCTCATTCCTTCCACCCTCCTTGCAGAAAATGGGGCACACAGTACTTTTCCCTAGTTATTTCAGAAGACCCCATCACTCTGCTACTCATCAGCCTTTGACACAATCTCCCATAGCATACTCCCGGAAAAGCTGGCAGCCCATGGCTTGGACAAGTGCACCCTTCAATGCGTTAAGAACTGGCTGGATGGCTGGGCCCCAAGAGCGGTGCTGAATGGTCTCGCATCCAGTTGGTGGATGGTGCCTGGTGGCATCCTCCAGGGATCAGCATTGCTGTTGTATGAATACAGTGTTTTGGGCAAGGAGGGAATCATACTTATCCCTCTAAGAAATTGACAACTTCTTGCAATATTAACTAGAGTGGTTAATAACTTCGTGCAAAACATTTGTTATCATGGAGTCAGGTTCCACCAAATGATAAAATTCAAGCCACTGCACTATCTAGAACTTCAAGTCCTACATTCAGAAAGCAAGAAAATTGCAGAATTCCCCCCACCACACTGTGCCTAAAATAGATGTACTATCTGCATCTTAACCTAAGATTTTAAGGGAGGTTCTTACATGCAACTTCTAAAGCCAGAGCATTACTAAAACTGGACTTCACCCTGACACACCTACAGGTTGGGCAGAGAGATGACAGAACAGCTCTGTGGAGAAGGAATTGGGGGCGAAGTTTCTTGAAAAATTCAACACGAATTGTCAGCATGTGATCACAGCCCAGGCCAACCATACTGTGGGCTGCAACAAAAGGTGGGTGGCCAGCAGATTGAGGGAGGAGATTTGCCCCCTCTCCTCTGCTCTTGTGAAACCCCACCTGGAGCGCTGTGTACAGTTCTGATGCTCCCAACATAAGGGGATGAAACTGTTGGAGCAAGTCCAAAGAAGGGCCATGAAGTCGGTAAGAGGACTAGAGCACCTCCCGCACAGAGCTAGGCTGAGAGAACCACGGCCCTGCAGCCCAGAGAAGGCAAGACGGAGAACTCATAGCAATCTTCCAGTACCTGAAGGTGGGAAGCTGGAGGAGGACTCTTTGTCAAGAACTGTAGTGACAGGACCAGGAGTAATGGGTACAAACAGAAAGGGCAAATTCAGACTAGATATTAGAAGAAATTCTTTAGTGTGATGGTGTTGGACGCTAGAATAGGTTGCCAAGGGAGGTTGTGGATGCCCCAGCACTAACAGTGTTCAAAGCCAGTTTTGATAAGGCCTTGACCAACCTGGTCTAGAGGGAGGTATCACTGCTCATGGCAGGGGTTTGGTTGGGATTACATGATCTTTAAGGTCCCTTCCAAGCCTTAACATTCTATGATTCTACGAAAAATAACTGGAATTAAGAAGGTAAATACCTTAACAGATTCATAATATTCTCAGTGAATCAAGAGTCACTGGAAGCGCCAAAAGCATTTCACAATCTACACTCAGGCTGACAAAAGCCAAAGTATATGGAAATCTTTGGTTTACATAATTTGCTTTACAGGAACAATTCCTTATAGTCTGCAATTCCTTGTACTAAGCAAAGTTAAAACATTCCAGGGAGAGAAATTTATAGTGCCCTCATGGGTTTGGGGGGATGGAGAATCATCTTAGTATCCTCACTAGGAGGAAGATAAAGCAGAGATGTAAACGTCATGTGTCTTGATGGTTGCTGATCATACTAAAGGAACCCCAGCAGACCCTTCTGAAATCAAAGTAGGACACATGCTGGGTTTCTATAAACACGAGCACCTTGTTAAGCTCTCTACAGATGATGACTTGAATCTGGAGACTGAGTTTGTAACTTTAGAAGCACTAATGACCAACCAGTGCTACTTATTTATTAAAAGCTACAAGGCACATGGATTTGATTGTCAAAAACCCAGCTTCTGTAACACAAGAAGAGCAAGGAGACAGGAGGACAGAAAAAGAGAAGGTGGGGATGTGGCAATTTACCCTACCTCTGTCACTGTTCTATCTTAGGATCAGAAGATTATTTTTTACCCTCTGTTTCCCTATGCCCACCTCCATCTAGGTCACAGAACTTCTTAAAAAGTGAAACTTATGCAACTGTATGGGCTCATGAATCAGACATCTACCAAAAGATAAGTACAGAGGTGTATTGATAAAAAGTTAGTGATGTCACTCCTAGTCAAGTGACACTCCTCAGCTTTACAGCCCATTATGAGCTCAACTGCAAAACAGCTGAAGCCAGATTTTAAACCATTTTTATTTTGAAAATTGAAGGTTCTGACTTAAAGTTTAAAACCAAAGTAATATTTGCAGTTTAAGCTGCAATGAAGCAGTCCAAATCACTTGACTTAGGCTGTTAATTGTTTAAATTCCGCATAAGCACCCTCCAAGTATTAACAGAATGCAAAGCATGTTATCAAATACATTATCAGCAGCAAAACATGACAAAGCAAAGTGAACAGGAAAAAAAAACACCCAGAAAATTCTCCATATTTAAGTCACTTAACTTGGCAATATAAAATAAAATCACATCATTACAGAGAAGAAATTAAAAGGGCTCAAAATCCTAGAAGAAATTAAAGAACAAAGCCTTTTAATTGCCATCATGTGAGTTTGTCTTGAAAAGACAAAGTACTTGTTACAATATGTGCAGGTAAGCAGCTGTTGAGGTATAAAGCCCTTGGAGGATCTCCTAAAAGGAGGAAATTACACATCAGCTCTTCACGTAAACACTTTAGTCAAGTCTCTGTGTAGTTGATGATAAATGATGTCACTGAAGAAGCTGTGGATCTGATACCAAGGTTTCTCAATAGAAAGTTACTTTTAAGTGCTATTTAGTCTTTTATTTGAATGCCCACAGTTTGCATGCCTTCAACTTTTACAGATGCTTCTATTTATATGCTGTTTTGGAGAAAAAAAACCACACAAAAAAACCAACTAAAAATCCTAAAAACAAACTTAAAGGGAAAAGTATTTTTAATAGGACTACTATCAGGCAAGCTTTTCTATGCCAGAGCTTTCTTGGTTTTATGTATTAATCCAGCATATGCACCTGACATGGCAGGTGTCTTACTCTAAAAAAGGATGCCAAACCATTAAATGCAGCAACAGTTTTTGAAATCCACCATCTTATTAATCGCACATTTTGTTTTAGTAGGCTTTCCTGGCTTCTGTAAAATTTAAGTCAAACTGAAGCTGTTGATCTTCCCTTGGGAACTGCTCCATATACATCTGGAAAAACTCCTGTTTCCATGCTCCTCATGCCATAAAAATCTCCTAATGCTTAGGCTCCAGAAAGCTATGACACTTTGTTCACAGGTACAGTGATTCTCACCAGGTTAGACTTCATGCAGCAGAAAATTCTAACAGCACCTATCTGCAGCAGTCTCGTCTTAAAAGCTACTTGAGCTTGCAAATGCTATTTGCTATAATTACAATTGACACAGTTTTTACTATTACAGAGTACAGCAACCTCTTCAGTTGCTGAGAAAACAATTGAGAAAGAGCTCTCCCACCCCCAGACCCCACATGGGTAACTGATAAAACACTTTACAAAATACATAATGTATCTTCTGTCATTCACACCAAGTTGTTCCCTATTTTCCTTAAAAATGATAATTGTTAAATCACCACTGCTGTATTTACTTAGAGGTATAGGTAAAACTTGTTTCTACAGTAACTTCATGAGCTTTCTTTGGAGTCACGTTTGATAGATCAGGTCAAAGCCCACCTTCAATATTTTAAAAGTCTATTAGAAGCATTAAGTACAAGAGCTACTAGATCTGTTAAGCTACCCCTCTGCAGAGATGGAAGAAAGCTGTTTCTCTTCCTAAGTGTACAAACAGCTGATAAGCACTGTGACACACAAGCATTAGCATTCACTACCACTACTACACACATACTAGCATAGCTATTGAGACAAGTGTCAAGCATCTGGCTAGTCTGTCCGCAAGAAAGTGGAAAATGAGTGACCAGAAAGCCATGTCCAGGTTCATAAATAAAAATCCACTGACAGTCCCAGTGCTAGCGCAACTCACCCCCTCTGCTCTGCTATGCTCAGAAATGAAGAAACTGACATTACACAAAAATTTTTATTTCAAAGGTAATCATTAAACTTTTATTTTCTACTCAGGAGACGAAGGGCAGGCTCCTCATAAAAAAAACAGGACCAAAAATAATTCAATTTGCTACAGTAGCTGAAAAAATTAAAAGTGGTAGCAAATCATGAGCTTTGGCAAGCTTTCTAAAAACACTGCTTTATACGATTTGATAGAAATGAGGTTATTACTTATGAGGAGTTCACATTTGACCTGCAGACACAATGTTGGCACCCCAATTTTCACTCTTCATTTTGGATAAAACATAAGGTAATTCATTTTGCCCAAATTTTCAGCAGGTTCAGCACCTAAAGCACCATGTTTAAAAACATTTCCAAATAACAAATTAGCAAAATAAGTTTAAGAGCATTGACTTTTCATAATTAAATAAAAAAATAACTTAATGCTGCAACAGCAACAAGCAGGGTTAGTTGTACTTTATAGAATACAAGAATAGTAGTCATAATTCACACTGAGGAAATAATACAAGTAGTTTCAGATTGTTTCATCTCTGCGATGGGCAGGCACACTTTCAGAAAACCGATTTATTTCATTAAGATTATGCACTTAATTAAGCCTACTTATTCAAGTATAATTGCATCTACTTGCAAACACATTGCAAGCAACAACACTTTTATTAAAACTTAGGACAACATACTTTGCAGCCTTAAAATAACAACTTTTCCACTTCAGTTGTAAAAGCGTAGGTTTTCAGTCAAGAACACTGAAGTGAATTTCAGGATATTTGTAAGCTGAAAGTTCCAAAGCCATAAGTCTGAGATAGTATTCCAGTTTCAAAAGGGGCCCACAAGGATCCCGGATTTGACAGAGGAATGCAACTCCTCAGTGAAAGCTTCATCTGAGTTAACTGCTTTAGAAGGCAGCACTGACCACACACACACACAGTGTACACGCCTGTCAGCTGTGCTCACCTTGGTTACCAGGTGAAGATATTGTTATTTTGCCTTAGACAAATTCTTGCTTCAAGGGTGAAATTTTAAGAAAACTAGTAAGGTAAGTTCATCCTATAAGTGTGGAGATTTATTAGAAATACTAACAAACAGGTTTCATGTTAACATTCATCTCAGTCCTTCTGTGAAAGGACAAAAAAGAGAAAACTGTAGGAAACTGAAAAAAAAATA
>VYZT01012453.1:0-23776 GCA_013400735.1 Pomatostomus ruficeps
CGGAGCCGCAGCCTCAGGGAGCGCCCGGAGCTCCGGCGCGGAGCCGCGACCCCGGCCCCGTCCCGGCGACCCATCGCTGCGCTCCGACGGGACGGGCGAGAGCGGCGGCTCCTCCCCCGCCGGGATGCGGGCACGGGACCGGGGCCGCTCCCGGGGAACGCCCGCTCCCCTTCCGCCCGTTCCCCGCACCCCCGACGGAGCCTCTTCGGCCGCGCCTCCGGCCGAGGAAGCCGCTCGCCCCGGGGACGCTCCCGCCCGGCGGCCCCGCTCTCCCCGCTGAGTCCCGCAGCATCCCTGGGACGCGCTGCCTGGGACCGCGCTCAGCCTCTTCCCCCGGGGTCGGGCATCACCAGGGGCCGCGGTGAAGGTGATGCTGAGCCACGTGTTCCACCTGCATCCTCCCAAAACTGAGTCACCCCCGCTCCCGTGCCACCCCACGCCCGGGCGCGCTCGCTCCCGCCTCCGCTCCCGGGGGCGGGCGGGTGTTCAAAGCCCTGCGGACGCGCCGGGCAGGGCTCAGGGGCTCTTCATTAAGAGGAGAAGGAACGAGCGTGATCAGACTGGCCTGCCAACACCTCACACTGCTTTTTCCCCATCTGACTTCTCAGGCTTTGAAAACAAACTCCCGTGAGCATCACACAGCCCCAGGAGGCTCCCACAACCCCGTGCCTGCTCCCTTTGTCCCAGCTTCTGCCCAGAAGGACAGAGGGGCTATTTCAGGCACAGAAAACATTACCTTCCTGTGCAGGTTAAGGCCGTTTGCATGTCAAAGTTCTGACCAAAGAGAAACCATTGCCCAGCCAAACCTTTCCACCCATTTTCTGTGTATTTTCTCATTATCATTTCGGGGAAATGACCACACTCGGAACTTCCCTCTCGATCCTTTCAGTCTCATGCAAACCACACGAGGATGCAGATAGAAATGTACTTTCCTGCCTGCAGTTACTTTCCAGTCAGTCTCAATCGCTCCTTGCTGCCATGGAAAGAACTTTGTGACAGTCCAGGCACAAGGTGGCTAAAGGGGTGTTTTCCCAGCTCACTCCCTGCATTTTACACGTGTTCCACAGCTCACCATCACAGAAAAACCTTCTCTCTAACCCAGGCTCTTCCTTTCTGGCCTTCAAAGAAAATCCCCCAACCTGTGAGCGGATCCTGCTGTCCAGAGGGGGCAATCTGTATTTTGTTAGCTACAGGAAATGGGAAAACTTCCAGCCCTGGAATTAAAGCCCAGAAGGAAGGAGCTGAGCTGGGGGAGGGGGCTCTGCCACTACAGCAGTCATCAGAGGGTCAGAACTACACAAATTTTAAAGGCAGAGGGGCACAAGAATGCAAACTGGTGTTTTTCCAGCCAAATCTGAACCCAGCAGGGCAGGGAAGAGGAAGGAGCAGCACAGAATCCCCTCATCACATGTCCCACTAAAACCACAAATAATCACATTCGGTTCAACTTTTCTACTTCCCACCTCTCTGACCCACACCCAACCCCATGACTGCCTTTTCCACCATGTAGGAGCAGCAGTTTCTCAATGAGTTCCAGAAGTGCCCAGAACGGGTCCCTGCTGCCACATCCAGCATCCCACTCACTCCATGGGTCCCCTCTGATCTCCCTGGCTCTGATGCCGTGGCCCCAGTGCCAAGGGCAGTAGCACTGGTCCCTGCACACCCACAAATCCCAGCACAGCCCCCTGCCTGCCCTGGCCCCTCTCCCTTCCAACACATTCTGACAATGGCAAAACCAGATCCCAGTCTCTGTCTCTCTCTCCAAAACCACACGCATGGGCTCAGGTCAGCTGAGGAGCAAGGGCCTCGTGCTCAGGCCACAAACCCACCAAGTCTGTGCAGGAGATTTTTGCATGAGGAGCGAACAGCTCAGCTGTGACAACACATCAACAACAGCTAAATTTAGCAGGTTATTTTCGGTAATCCAGATGCTGGGTAAATACAACCTTATTATTTCATGCAGGGGCAAAAGTTCAGCCGAGTCCCTCGTGCTGCTTTTCCCTGTTATTCACCACGTCCAGCCGCAGAAGCCCACCCTGAAACACTGCAATGTCACCACTGTCTGGCTGTGCTGGCAGGAGCCACCAACTCTGTCCCTAGCAGCAAGAGGAGCCACTGCTCTGTGACATGGGCAGAGCATCTCCCAATCTCTTTTGGATGGGCCTGGTGCTGTTGTTGGTAGGCATGTATTCTGAGGATGCAGTTTTCAGGTGCATGGTCAGGCTGTGAGCCTTTCCTTTCTTCTCCAAGCTTTTCCTTTCTGCTCAGTCCAGAACAATACACGGGAAGTGAATGCTGGAGAGGAAGCAGAGGGTTAGGAAATCCATGGAAACCCGACCCACCTGGGACCATTCCAGGGGTTCAGTTTGGGGCTGTGCAGGAGCTCTGTGTCTCACCCAGCTGAGGGTGCTGCCCGAGGGGACCGCAGGGTGGGCCAGGGTGGGTCTTGCTGCAGGGCAGAGAAGCAGGAGGGAGAGTGGGGACACAGGAGTCCAAGAAGACAGATGAAATCCAAGTTGTTTTCCACCATCACTGCTGCAGGAGATGCCATGGCATACCCAGGTATTTTAATGCCAGGGGGAAGCCACAGTGACCTCATCCAGCCGGTGTTCAGGGAAGGGGATGTGGCAGCACAACCACAGCTCCAAACAGGGCGCCGGGAATGGGTCTGTCCGCACCTGGAAAGCAGCTCAGGGAGTTTGCCAGGTGTGCTGGGAGAGCAGCAGTGCTGAAGGGGGAAAGACAAGCTACGGGAATTGATAGAAGAGACATTTTTCCAAGAGCTGCTGGGATAAACCAGAACCAACTCCACCCTGCCTTCTGCCACTGTGTGGGGAGCTGAGGTCCTCGTGCCACCCATCCAAAGAGACTGAAAATCATCATAAGGGAAGGGAATGGTGACCCCAAGCCTGTGGCCTGAATGCCCCCTCTGTCCGAGTACCTTCTGGGGACAATGAGTGAAGAGGACAGCAGGCACCTGCCCCAGCCCCTTCCCAGCAGAGGACATAACGCCCCTGCAGGCTTGTTCCCTGTCCAGCGTAATCCATGGGAAAGGGAGAACTCCAGCCTCCCTCAGGCACGGTGCTGCTGCAGGTCACAGTGACACCAGGAGCCACTACGGGCCTGTCATCATATCAAGTCACAGGTGACAAACTCCACAGTGATGAACTGTGCAGCTGCTCGGGACACGAGGCTCCTGCTTGGGACAGGAGGCTTCTGCTCCTCCTGCCCCAGAGCCCGTGGCCGCCCAGCATCCCTCCAGCAGCCAGAGCTGGGACAGGGACATGTGACAGGCAGGTGTCAGCTGGGGTCATGTGAGTGTCACTGAGCCTTCACCAGGAGAGACCTGGATTCTACAGGCAGTTTTGACCAAGGGGAAAACAGCTATAAACATTCTTTGCCCCAAAATCCCAGTCACGGTGTGATGCGTAGGAGTCTTCCCTGCCCCTTCCCTTCCACAGGGCTCTTTAACTCTTTTTAACAAGCTCTTGACATTTATGTTCTTAATCTCTCCCATGCAAGGGCCAGAGACCACCCAAGATACCTCTGGGGCTCTCTCACAAAGCACCTTTTGTTACCCAGAGCTGTCCTGCGCTCTGAGCTCTCGCTGGCCAGACTCAGAGCTCACCTAACCCTCATGTGCATGAGAACAAGAGGCTCTCAGTGCATCACCCTTGGGGCCAGGCACTGTCTGGAGATCCCCAGGCACATCCCATGGGCTCCCTGCATGGTGCCAGCAGTGTGGGCAGCCCTGCTCCCCCCACCTCCGACACCTGAGCCGCCATCCATGGGACCTGTCCTGAGCCCTGTCCCCAAAGCAGCGGAGCCAACCTGGCTCCAGGTCCCTCCAGAGTAGAGGACAGGAGAATAGGACAGGTTTGACTCTGTGGGTGTCACTGCACAAAGACCCCCATGGCACCAACCAGTGGGATGATGAAAGGCAGGATCTCTACCCCCCTGCCACAGCCCCGTCCCCATCCCTGATTCCTGGCCCTGCTGGCACACACACCCTCCTCCTCCTTCTCCTCCTCTGCTCCCATAGACCACCACCAACCTCCCCACCACCCACAAACCCCTCACGGCAGGGCAGCCCCAACCCTCAGCCTCTGCCTCCACCTTGGCAGAGGTTTGATCAGGGCAGC
Organism: Pomatostomus ruficeps; assembly: GCA_013400735.1. Classification (NCBI taxonomy): domain Eukaryota; kingdom Metazoa; phylum Chordata; class Aves; order Passeriformes; family Timaliidae; genus Pomatostomus; species Pomatostomus ruficeps. Next base: position 4,143 of record VYZT01012453.1, read on the forward strand.
AGCAGCCGTGCACAATCCCCACGGCTCAGCCTGGGGCTGCACTGCGAGTCCCTCCTGCCCCACAGCCGTGCACGGTCCCCACGGCTCAGCCTGGGGCTGCACTGCGAGTCCCTCCTGCTCCACAGCCATGGGTGAGACACTCCAGTCACACAAAGCCGAGGGGCTCCGAGCCAGGGGTGACCTTCCTGCCCATGGCACTGCAGTGCCAAGGCTCTGGAGCTCCCCATGAAATTATCTGCTGAGCTCAAAGCTGTTCACCACAAAGACAAGAGGAACTGAAAAGGCACCAAGCCCCCTTTGCAAATATATCCTCTTGAAAATAACAGTTTTGGGGGAAAATCACACTGCTGGCAGAAGAACCCAGCAAAAACATTCCTCTTCCCATGATCCCATGATCCCTGCCATACACACAGCAAGGGCACTCCTGCCCCAAAAATTCTTGCTACAGCTTACCTGCATCTTTTTTATCTTCTAACAACGTGAGTTTCTGTGAAAAGAAAGAAAGAAAAAAAAGAACAGGAAAAAAATTTTTAAATCATTTTGATTGTCACATTTGTGGAATGCTACCCCTCACATCTGGGCTCAGTCCCCGCTCCAGCCTCCCCTCTGCTCAGAGGTGACCTGAGACCAGCAGTACTGATCCAGAGCTGGGACCAGCAATGCTGCTCCAGCTTCCAGGGCAAGCAGGGTCCTGGCAAAGGCTTCTCCCAAAGGCATCAGCCCTGGTGGTTTCAAAGCACCATCACCAGTCCCAAGGGCCCTGAGCGCTGGGCAATCACGGTGTGCCCAGCATGCACCCACCACCCCAGCTCCCGAGGGAAGCCAGGAGAAACGGTATTCACAGCAGCACTTGGGAGACAGCAGCAATTTACAGAGGTGGAGGAGCAGCAGAAGGTCCCCACTCCCGGTCCTGAGGTGAGCACAGAGCCCGGGACGCTCCCCAATCCCTCTCTGGGTGCAGATGAGCCCCTCCAGCACCACAGCCCCACGAACGGGCCAGAGGAGCCGACGGGATCACTGCAGGAATGCGCTGCGCTGCTGAGCCGGCCTTTCCCACGGACCCCCGGGACCCCTCTTCCTGCCGGGGCAGCAGGGCTGAGGATGGCCCAGGGAAGACAGGCTTAACCATGTCCCTGCTGCTGTGCTCCCTGCAGCACCGCCTGCCCGAGGGGTGCCATCAGCAGGGCTGGAGTCACCGCTGACCCCTCACAGTGTGCCCGTGTCCGCAGGAGAGGTCACCCGGCTCCTCTGGATCCTTTGGCTTTGCCCAAGCTGTTCCAACACCTTCCTTTCCCCACGAAATCTTCCACCAGCCATAGCTCCACCTCATGTACCCTGGAAAGCTTTAATCCCACAGAGAGAGCCCAGCATGTTTCTCCCTCTTCAAGAAATTCCTCAGCAAGGAAGGTGAGAATTCCTTGCCTGTTGGTGGCAAGCAGCTGAGCAGCTGCAGGGAGGAGAGTGGGGCTGGGCTGAACCAGAAGCCTCAGCCCCACAGGAGGCCGCTGGTGTCCACTGAAGGCAACCAGCAGGGTGGTGCCCTGGCCAGCTGGGCCACCAGGTGCCACGTTGGGCCAGAGAGAAGAGCTGAAGCCAGTGGTCTGCTGGGTGCTTCCAAGGAGGCTGAAACCCACGGGCACCAGAGCCTGTGTGGGCCAGGCTGGATCCATCCCAAGCTGCAGCTCTGCCAGTGGCGATGCAGGGCCCGGTGTCCATCTTGTGCCACCACCAGTACAATGGCAATGCCAACACGCGGCACACAGGGACAAGCAGGGTTAATGAGGACAGCTAAGCTCTCCAGAGACAACGAGGATGAGACGGCAGGGACAAGACAGCCACTAATATTACCAATGAATTTCACAAATGTCATTTTTAGACTCAACTATTTTAAGCATTGCACTGAAAGCCCAGGGGACAGCGTGCATTCCACATCCATTTCACCGCAGCAGATCCACTCACCCAGCACTGCCTGGTGTACAGCACTGCCTGTAAAGGGATTTTACCACTTTTCCCAACCTGAAACTCCCAAAATCCACACTAACCATAACTCCACAATCTCCCCAGCTCACCTCCCACCACACTGCATAGGCTGGGACACAATAAACCAGCAGTGATCAGGAGCAGGCAGAGACAGTCACTCGTTATTAAGGTGACAGATGAAGGATTAAATGCTAATGAAAAATCTCAGATGCCACACCATGAGAACTGCTGCTGTGGGAAACTAAAAACTGGGAGCACTTGGCCTCGCTGCTCCTTTGTCATCCTGCTCAGAGCTGCCCTGACCCTCCAGGTCGGCCGTGGTCCCACAGCCACGCCGGGGTGACCTGAGGCTCTGGGTTTGGAAAGATGTCCCAGCCTGGCCACACCACGGGAGCAGGACCCTTTTGGCATGTGCTGAGCGCCTCGGAGGGCTGAGGGTGCACACACAGACACAGACACAGACATACACATGGACACAGACACGGACACTGACACGGAGACCGACACGGACACCGACACAGACACGGACACAGAGCCCAGTGCCGCGCTCGCCGGGCAGAGCACCCTGCCTGCCCAGGGGTGTCGGGACACGGTGACACAGTAAAGGGCAGCGGGCGAGCTCGGGGCACAGGGACCGGTGCACCCATACATGGCCCAGTCCAGTTTAAAACACCTCACATGCACGTGGAGCACAGGCACGACACCCCCCACAGCAGACATTAATACCGACACCGTGACAGAACCGAGCCCCGCCGGGGACACCTCCCCAGCGTCCCTTTCAGAGGCTTCTCCCGAAACCGGAGGGTGTCAGGGACGGACACCACGGAGCAGCGCTCCCATACCTTGGCTCTTTTGAAGCAAGCCCAGAAGAAATCCAGCAATGGCATGATGTGCGGTCGGGGGCCCGGCAGACCCCCCTAGACCGCGGCGCTGCCCCCGGCGGCGGGCAGAGCCCCCCCCGGCACCCCCATGGCAGCGCTGCGGCAGCGGAGCCGGGCACAGCCCGTGCGGCCAGCAGCGGCCGGGCGGAGGGAGGAGCAGCAGGCAGCCCGGAGGCGGGCCAGCATTCAAACCCTGCACCGTTATTCAGTTGGTTGGGAACGGGCTTGGACGCGATCGAAATTCCCTGAAGACTGCGAGTTTTAAACAGCTCCAGGCTTTCCTTCCTGCCTGGAACGCACCGAGCTGCTCCAGCTCCCAGGCAGCGGGAAGGGGCGAGGGGTGACCGGCGCTCCAGAGCGGCAGAAGGGGGAGTTTGGCTGTCAAAGGCACACGTAGGACGTTGGAAACCCAAACCCTGGAAGGTTCAGATTGTCACTCCGGTCCTGCCCAAGCTGACTCGCAGCTCCCGGCACTCTCCTCTGCAAGGGACAAGGTGGACCTGGCCATGGTGCCGGTGCCATCCCTCGGTGCTCAGGTGCTGCTGGCCTCACCGCGGGCACAGGGGCACTCAGGGTCGTCAAGGGCACCCTCACCACAGAGCAGGGGCTGGTGGGACCCCAGTGGGGAGAACAACACAAGGAAATCCCCCCAGCCATTAAACACAGCTGAGCCCTTCACTCCAGCTGTTCCCAGCTCCTTATCTGCCTTCTGCAAACATCATTCGCTCACAGGTGCCACAATAAAAAGTCACTTCACAAATATTTGTGTCAGCCTCCCCCTCACAGCCCCCCGGGCTGGGATTCTTCTTGCTTGCTCATAAGAACACCCTACAAACTGGTAATTTGTGTCAGCAGTTCAGAAGGAATAAGGGCAGGCGGATCCACAGTGATGCCTGGGCTCAGCCCTGCTCCCACAGGACCCTCGGTGGCTGTCACCCATCCTGGATTGGCATCACACTTTCCAGTGGCATCACTCGTGCCCGCCACCCATCTCGGGCTGGTGTCAGCTCCTCTCTGATGGGACCTGCGGGCTGGAACATGAGCCAGAGCTTAAGGGGTTCTGCTCGGGATGTGACACATCTGTACCCAACCCCAGCAGCCAGGGCCTGTGGCAGCTGTGTCCAGTGCCACGTGTCAGCAGGGCAGGCCAGGACGGGCTGCTGGGGCCCCAAAGTGTAAGGATAAGGGAACAAAAGCACGGAAGGGCATGGCACAGCAGAGCTGGAGCAGACACACCTGCCTGGAGAGGATGGCATGAGGCATTGCCACCCCTGCAGCATCCAGCACACCTGACCGGCACCCAGGGCCCTGGACCGGCAACACTGCCCTGGTGGCACCAGCACAGCTCAGCCATGGCCCAGCACAGCCCTGCCACGGCCCCGGCAGCAGCTCACAGGCAGCATCAGCCCCAGCGCCGGCTCCAGCTGCCTCCTTCCATCTCCCCCTCGCTCATTCCTCAGCAGCCTCTGGCACCGCTCCCGGCCTTGGCACCAGCTGCAGCTCCTCACCCTGTCCCCTGCCTTACTGGTGTTACTGGGCCAGTGCAGCAGGGCTGGGGACACCAAGGCACAGCACGAGCTTTGTACATCAATCCCTTTCCTCCTCCTTCAAAAGCCAAGGGCTGGGATGACAATCTCACCTCTGTGGCACATTTCCCACCAGGGTCACCTTTCCTAGAAAGGATTTTCCCCACAGGATTTAAAGCCCAACCCTGCTGCCCAACAGCTGCCCACCCTCCGTAACTCTCCCACAGCTGCCTCAGGGGCTGCAGTTTTTACCCCAGGGACTTGCAAATTGTCCCCTGAAGGGACGAAGGCATCTGGGGCAGAGCCCACTGCTGGACATCCCCATTCAGCTCACTGGGCACTGCCGTCACAGGGCTGAGGCTGACAGGTGACCAGGACATGGAAGGCCACTGCCAACACTGGGTCCTGCAAAAGGCTCTGCCATAGGAATTCTGAGCAGTCCAAGGAGACTCTTCAATGCTTCTACAGGCTCTGGGGCATCTGGGCCTGGGCTGGGGCTGAAGGCAGCTCTCACAGGAGGGACTGTCCCTTCAGAGAGGGCGGCATTGCCAGGCTTGGTGGCACTGGGCTCCTCTTCCCATCAGGGCCTCACCCTTCAGCACCGTGTGTTGTTCTGGAGGAGGACAGGCACCTGCCTGCTCCAGCTGGCACAGGCAGCACCCTGGAGGGCAGACAAACATCTGACCATCCAGCCATACATCTGTCTGTCCGTCTGTCCATCCGTACACCTGACCATCCATACATACATCTGTCTGTCCGTCTGTCCATCCATACATCTGACCATCCATACATACATCTGTCTGTCTGTCCATCCGTACATCTGACCATCCATACATACATCTGTCTGCCCATCTGTTCATCCATACATCCAACCATCCATCCATCCATCTGTCTGTCCGTCTATCCATCTGTTTGACCACCAGGTCCTCAGGACAGGTGGTGGGAGGTGGTTCTGTCCTGCTCCAAACCGGGAAAGCCCTTGCAGACAAGGGGCAGCCCTGCTGCTTCAGCCATAACCCTGCCAGGCCCTGCTCACTCCAGTGGCATCAGGTCCTTCTCCCACTTCCTCCAAAAGCCAGAAAAGCCAGGCCAGCACAAATAGAAGCAGGCTGTCTCCTTCCCAGGCCTGGGAGACAAACCACAGCGGTTTCTGCATACTTGTGTAGCTTCTTCCTACCCAGTCATCCCAAAAGCATTCCAGTAATGCTACATCTTGGATCCTTCCTCAGCGTGCCAGGACACTGTCCTCGGCAGGAATAGCTCCTGGGGACTGGATGCATGGGGAAGAGACAGAGGCTGTGCACACCAGATGGGTATTTCTGCTGAGTGGTGCAGGGACACAGACCCCACTGCTGCATTTGGCCCTTCCCAAAATTCCTACTGCACTTGCTCTGCAGACAGCTACAGAAAAAGCAAAAGCAATGTCCATTCATTCTATATATAAAAACATATATGTGTGTGTGTGTCTGTGTGTGTATGTGTGTGTGTGTGTATGCGCAGATGTACCAGACCTGTGTGAGAATCCATTTTAAATTTAATATGAAGAGGCTGATTCTGAGGAAAACCTGATCCTAAGGAAAACTTCACCCTGTACACATTCACTAAGAGCTTCCCAGTGCTGCCCACAGTGCCCGGAGCTGGGACAGACACCAGGATGTCACCAACCAGCCCCAGCACTGCCACACACATCCCACGTTCTCCGAAAGTCATGGGACAGGGCCGGTATTTTGGAGGACAGGTACAGTCTCTTCCCACAACAGATCATTCCCTGGAGGCTCCCATGTCCCCACGGCCGGGGCTATTTCTGTCCGAGGATGAGCTATTGCTGTCCCGGCTGTCGCACAGGATCAGTGACAGCTCAGGCTGGTGGCTGTGTCCCCGCAGCCACAGAAGCCCCCGCTGGCAGCGCTCCCAGGCTGGAGCCCTGGGTGTGCGCAGGGGTGTGAGCGGGGGGCTCCCCTCGGCCGGCCGAGCCCCGAGCCGGCGGCACTCGGGGATTTTCCACTCGCCGCTGTGCACAGGCATTTCCCGAGGCTGGGAAGGGCGCAGCTCCCGCCGCGCTGGCGTTTCCCCATTAGCATAGCGGGAACAGGGACCCTTTTCTTCTCCCGACGCCGGACACGGGGCGGCTGCTGGCGGTGCTGGGGCTGTGACACCACGAGGGCGGTGAGACAGGGACGGGGGGAGGGAGAATTCGTGGAACCCGCAGCCCCCGGGAGCAGCGGTGGGGAGGCAGAGACGCCAAGGACAGGAATGAACCCCCCATGTGCCCCCGGGCGAGGGGCTGCGAGGCTGTGCCCAGGAAGGGCCAGCACACAGAACCCCACAGCTCCCCAGGAATGGGGCTCCACTGCGGGGCCGTCCCTGCCCAGACCTCAGCGCTCAGCTCCAGCCCAAGAGGCCAAAATTCTCTGCTGCCACCAAAGAGGCACCGCCACAGCCAGACCACAAGCAGCCAACTGAGAGATGTGAATGCCCAACAGCAGCAGAAGACATTCCCCAGCTCCCCACAGTCCCACAGCTGCCCCGTGCCACCACTGAGCCCCCTGCTCACTTGCCACCACTGCTCCTCCATAAAAAATTCCTCATTTAAAATAATCCCACTGTGCTCCAGTGGCTCACAGGTGGGATGTGCTGGGCACAGACACTCCCTGCGAGGGTGCAGGACACACAGGGCTGTCAGGATGCCACACAAGCCACAGGCTGCACCACAGGCCCAGCGCTGAGGGAAAGCTTTTCTGGGATGGACAATTAGGCAATTACTTAATCCCCACGTGCAGCTCCTGCGGCAGAAGGAAGTGCTCGGGTGAGCAGGGCAGTACCCTGGAGAGCTTTCTGGGGCCAAAGGCATCAATCCCCCCATCCCACAGGGATGGAGCAGCCAGCCAGCCCCGTGGCATCCCCTCAGCATGTCCCTTCCCGACGGCTGAGGTGGCACAGTGGGATGTGTACTCTCCCAGCACTGGTGGCCCTTGTGTCCTGCTGAAGCTTCACCCTCCAACACCAGGGACACTTTTGCTTAGCCCAAATGTGCACTGGACTCCCAGAGACAGCCCAAGGGCTTGTGGCCTCAGCCAGGGCTGCAGGAAGCCCCCTGCACTCCCTGTCCCCAGAGGGGTCCTGGCACCGATGGGTCTGTGCATTTCCCCACACAGGATGCTCCCGTTTGCAAACACCAGTGAGAGAATTCACAAACACCGACTGATTTAGCACACACACAAAAGCCAAACAAACTTTGCAGCTGACTCATCCTCACAGACTGGCAAAACCTCCCGATTTCACTGAAAAAAATCAGTCCGTGATGGTTTTGGGGAATTTCTGCTGCACCAGCTGGGGGGTGCTCCTACCCCCACTCCCAGAGCCAGAAAGTTTGGAGATTTCAACAGGGCCCTGGGGCTGTGCTCAACACGGGGCTATTTAAATGTACTTAAAAGTGCGTCACTGATATGGTGACATTTTTGAGATGCTATAGACAAGATATGCAAATTACAAATAGACCCGAGCGATACAAAAGGAAACTGAGGTTTTTTGAAAGCCATATTCCCATTCAATTTTAACTCCATTTGTATTCAAGCACCCAAGAGTTACTGTCTGGGGACGTCTACAGAGACTCCCATGCAGGACAGAACTCCAGCAAAAACCTGCTGCTGCTCTCTAGTTCTCTTCAAGATGCCTTTGTGAGAGCAAGAAATATAAATCAGTCTGCATTTTTAAGCACAGAAGGGGACATAAGCAGAATGCTCACCAGGCAGTTTTTCCTTCCCCTGGGAATAGCACTGAGCTGCTGGAGCCTGGCTGGGACATTAATCCTGGGACATTAATCCCCTGCCTCCAAGGCAGGCACCAGAGCAGTCCAAGGAATTGCAGCAGCTCTTATTATTAACTGGAGCAGGGAGGCTCCCGTGGCGAAATGCCCGAGTGCGGCACGGGGCGGGCTGGCAGCACACGTGTGTACTCACACTCACACTCACAGCCCTGGTACCTGCCACTGACAGCGCACTCAGCAGCTAAAAAACAACCACAGGTGACAGGGACACCTCCTCCTCCCCTGGCTGGCACAACAAAATGCCGTTTAATAAACTGCATCTGAGCTCCTTGGGTATTTTTGCACATAGTTCTGGTGGCAGCTGTTGTCTGGGGAGGATCCCAGCCCTAATTCTGGCCAAGGGTTGGGATTAACTCCCAGGATGGAGGAATCTCGTCAGGTGCAGCGCTGGCTCCCTGCGGGGGCAGGTGTCTGCAAGCTGAATCCCTGGCATGAATCCACACCAGCCTTGTCTTGCTCATGGAGGATTAGGCCATTCATGTACCAAGTTTCCCACACACAAATCCAGAGGTAAGCCCTGTCCAGTGCAGCTTCTTGGGCAGAACTGGGGATTCAGCATCAGGGCGGGGACACAGGATGGGGAAGGACTCAACAGCTCCTGGGTGCCAGCAGTCAAATCCCCTGATCGGTGCCAGCATGCAGCCCCAGAGCAAGTGGGAGCATGGAGGTGACTGCAAGCCCACCAGTGCCCAGTTTGTCACACTCCAGCACTCTGGGGTCTCCAGAGGATTGCCACCATTCCCTGGCTCCACCACGGTGCAGAAACCAACGGCCAGGAGACCCTCCCCATTTGTCCTCAAGAGCCTGGGGTTGCTGTCAAACCCTACCAGAGCCAGGCTGGTCTTGTGGGCACCCCGAAAGCAGAGCACTGCAAAGCTGAGGGGCTCAGGGCACGGGCAGGCAGCAGCAGTGGGGGTTGCCAGGGACATGGTGCTCTTCCCTGTCAGGAACATCACAGCAGGATCCACAGCAAACCAGCACTGGGCACATCTCTTGGCACCTGTTCAGTCAAAACCACTGCCCAAAGATGCCCTTTCCTTCAGGCATGGACAAGGAGGCGCGTTCCATGCTCTGGGACACCAAGTGCCCATCCTGTGCCCCTGGGCACCGCACCCCAGGGTATTTCCAGGCTGGATGGGAGCCACGTGCCACTGCCAGCCTTCTTTGGGGATGCCAGGAAAGGCTCCGAGGCAGCTTCAGAAAACCCTTTATGCCAACCCTCACACGCACAAAGCTTCATTATGTGACAGTGAATTCTTTTCGCCCCCTGCGACTGCGGGGGCTGCCAGGCTTGTCCTGGAGAGGGATCCTACTCCCAGCCCTGTGCCACAGGGCTGAGCTGCAGCCTCATGCTTCCCCACTCCAAAGGGAATCAAGAGGTAGGAGAGGTTTTTCGGGGACAGATCCTGGCTGCAGGTGGGGTGCAGACCAGGCTGTCCCCACACCCTGTGCTAGGCTGTCTCCGGCTTCTGTTCCTGCTGCTGGGAAGAATTCCAAAGCCCTGAGAAAGAAGAGGCAGCAGCCCCAGCCCAGACCTCAGCCTCATGGGTTTTGCTAAGGGAGGGCTGAGTTATGGGGAGAGGAAGGTTTTAAATCAGTGCCCAGGATAAATAATTGCATGTTCTGTTTATGATCCTGAGGCAGTGACACAAAACACCAGAAAAAGACTTGAAAAGAAGCAGAAAACACAATCCTGGTGAAACCCAGCAGTTCTTGCTGAGCTCTGAAATTCACCCTCTGCCTTCCTTCTGTAGATGTCAATGAGCTTATCAGGCTCCTGCCTTGCAGCAGCAGCAGCTGTGGGAAGCAGGAGAAGAGAGGCAGGGATGGGGAAGCACCAGGAGAACAGCGAAGGGGACAAGGCTGCTCCAATGGCTCCATTGGCCCCCACGGCTGCTCTGCTCCAGCCTGGAGCCTGGAGCTCTCTGCAACCAAAATAACCAGGACCAGAGGTCTCAAGGGCCACTATGTTCACACAAGATTCTTGTAAGCACAGGAACTCAAAGAGGGGACAGAGATGTCATTGCGACCCAACAGACAAACAGGTTGCACAAGGAGCACAGACACTGCAGTGAGGGAGCCCAGCCAGGGGCCTGCTGGCCACAGGCACAGGAGGAGCTGGGAGAAAAGCCCACAATGCCTGGAGCAAACAGAAGAAAGCAGCCAGTGCCAATTCCCCTGGCCAGGGTGGCTTGTCCTCCCTGCAGGGCCTTGGGGGATACATTCTGCCCTCAACCCCGATGCACTTCCTGCTCTGCTTGGCCAGCACCCCAGGATGGACAGAAATCCAGTTCCTATTTGGGTAGAAACCCCTCAGGATAGTAAGATCAACTGTTAAAGGATACAAAGGCAACTTAACACACTGGATTTGAGATACATATCACCAGCCTGAAGCAGGAGTTTAGAAGAAAAGAGAAGACAAAGCATCCGTGTCTGCCAGAGCATCCTAACCTCAGGACGGGGTAGGCACCTTGAGGGAGCAGGAAATGGGGCACAAGGAACAGGCACCCACAATCACCATGTCAAACACTTACCAGCTGTCCAGGACATGTCTTCACTTCCCCAGGAGACGCAGAGAAGGCATTAACCTCATCTTCCTCCCAGTCCAGGGCGTTGTGGGTTCTCCCCAAGTCTGTGCTGAGCAGCCCCACCAGATCTGTTTTGTTGGGCCTGAGCACATGCCCAGGCTTTGCCAAGGAATGTTCATCAAAGGCCAATGCTTCACTGCTACTGAAAAATTTATCGTGGCCTGTAGCTTCCCCACTGTGCCCTGTACGTCCCTGTGGGAGGCTGATAAATCTTGTTCGGTGTCTCTTGGTTCTCCTGGGAAAAGATCCCCACAGGGATGGCAAGGATTTGTCATGGATCAGTTCATAACCAGGCTGAGCCTCAGGACTGCACTCGCTGCTCCTTGGACAGAGGAAACCACAGACACCTTCCTCATCTTCAGCTGCCGAGGAAGGGCATGGGGTTGGGAGTTCATCGCACCGGCCTGGAGACACCGGTGGCTTTGCTTGATGCTCAGCACTCCTTGGCTCCATTGCCCGAGGATGGAATCCTCGCTGTCACTGGCAAAGCTGGGAACGCAAAACCATAACTCCTTAGCAAGAACCACACAGGAGACATTCATTTCACTTTTCCTCATTTTCCTTTCCATTCCATTTGGTTAAAAAGGGGTGTTATGGTCCTTACTCCAGGAATGTCCATGCTGTCCTCACCAGAGCATGCAGACCCACAGTTACAGCTCAACCAGCCAGGTTTGTGTTCTTCACTTCTCCCTTAAAACACCAAACTCCCTCTATACTTTCAGAGGACCCTGTGCTTCACATGGTGCCCTTTTCACTGCTGGCAGTGCAGTGCTGGGGGAATAGGGGGGGTTTGGAGGGTGCCCGTTGGGATGGATTTCAGGTGCTGTCTGAGGTGTGTTTCAGGCTCCTGAGAGGAGCTGGGGCTGAGCCTTCTGCACAAGCAGAGGAAGTTTGGCTGAGGCAGGGAATCGCTCCATCTCCTCCCAACCTAGCAGGGAAGAACAGAGTTCCCAGGTGGCAGGACCGTGCCTGCCCATGTGCCTCACTGTCCCCAAGGCTCCAATGATGCTCCCCTGCCTCCCGTGTTTGCAGTACAAACAGCAGCTCCTCGGACACAGAGAGCTCAGAGCGCAGATGTACCAAGGTACAGGACCTGGGGAAGCCGTGGCACTCCAGAAAACCTGCCCTGTTCCCTTTCCTGAAACGTGGGCAGAGGGGACAAGGTTCAGGGAGGGTAATCGGGGCAGAAACACCAAACCTGTCCTTCCTGCTTCAGGAAGTGCACTTATTATTGCTTTTTATTCCAACTAGGATTCAGAATAAATAGAGCAAACCTTCACTCCTGTCTCTCAGAGACCCTGAGCCCCACAGCACAGGCTGACAGGGTGACAGCAGAGTGATGCAGTGACCCTCTGTCTGTCCCAGCAGCTGTCCCCGGTGCTGGGCTGTCACACCTGCCCTTGGTGACGCTTTCCCCGACATCTCTGCTAAGGAACCCTCATGCTGGGCACAGCGTGTCCTGTCCCACCCACCACTGCCCTGGCAAGGAGTACCTGCGAGGTGGAGATTCCGCAGCCTCCGGCCTGACTTCCAGCTCCTGCAGCCATGTCACCCAGTTTCCCCGCCAGAAAAACCAAAGGTCGGGAATCAGGGTCACAGTCCCAGCTGCCAACAGCTGCAAAATATGAGTTACTTCCTGATTTTACTGGGAAAGTCCTTCCTTCCACCGTCATCTGCCCAATTCATTTGCCCTGGGGTACAATTCAGCATGCAGAATACTTGCCTTAAAATATTTGCTTGGGGGACAAAAATGCTAAATTCGACCTTTATCCAAACAAAGTGTAACGACAAAGCCCGGAGCTGCACCTGGGAACACTTCTTTTGAGCAGAACAGTTATATTTTCAGAACTGGTAAATTGTCTTTTAAAAATAAAAAATGCCTGTTGTTGAATGAAAGTATCTTGCTCATCACTGAGCAGGCAGAAACCGCGCAGTAGGGGCAGGTGGGGCACCACAGCCCGAGCTGGTGGCTGATGGTGGCGGCTGAGGCTGCAGCTCACAACTCACGTCCCGGGGCTGCCTGCAGGACCGAACACACCGGCTGGGCTCCCCAGAGCTCCCCGGGGGCTCCGGAAACCACGGCGAGGTGAAAACCGAGCTGCAAAAGGCTGCCAGGGACGGCGCGGTCCTGCCGCCCTCTGGTGACCACCGGGCCATGGTGACCTTCCCCAGCCCATGTCCGGCACAGGGGCAGCGTGTCCTTGCTGCCACCAGCTCCGGGCCAAGGCTCCCCAGCCAGGCTCGTGTCGTGGGTGTCCTCACTGTCAGCACACAGCACAGCGCGACAGCACCGACAAACTCCTGGCCACTGCCTCAAACCCTGCCGTGGCTCAGCGATGGGTTTAATTGCCATTGCTTCATTAGCCAGTCAGGATGGGGCTTAATATCCATTAACCCTTCCTACCAGGTTTCTGCTCCCCCATGTCCCGAGCCCTGGCCAGCACCGCTGGGGCACACGTGGGTCCCTTGGGTGGCTCTCGAGACCTCCCGACCCTGAAGCCACTGGAACCTCAATTTCAGGGTACAGCAGCACCTCTGCTCCTTCCCCGAGCAGCCTGTGAGCACAGCAGGATCTGACCCTGGGCAGGGCCATGTCCCAGCTCAGTCTCAGGGGCTCTGGCATGTGTGGCCCATGTGTCCTGCTCTCCCTGTCAGGCCAAGGGACACAAGGGTAGGGACTGTGGAGCTTCGCCCCTCCTGCCCCAGCCAGGCCAGGGAAGCTGCTGGTACCGCAGTGCCACAGGTACAGAGAGCACAGAGCTCCCATCCACATCACACAGCCCACATGACTTTCAGCCTGCTTGAGTTTTTCAAGTTAGAACAAAGAAATTATTTTCCTTTTTATTGGTATTAAATAGATCGAAATTAAACATATACAACAACTTCTGCTGATAAACAGTATTAAAAAAAATCCTAGTAGGAAAGAAAGCCTGGTTTGTGCATTGAAAAATCAGCCATTTCTCTCCAGAGCAGTTCCAACACTCCATTAAAGGCAACACAGCTGCTTCTGCTTGTCACCCTTCCCCAGCTGCTTGAAGCAAGAAGAAAAAGTCTTTCCCCTTGGAAAACACAACAGTCCTTACCAGAGACATTTCCAGCACAAATTAAACCTCTCTGTTGTGGTGACAGGGATCACTCCCCTGCAGGGACCTTGGGAAGGACGTGCTGCGTACCTGGCTGGACAGGATGAGGGACATTCAGGGAGTACTCAGCACTCTCAGGTGACACCAGCACTTTAAAGGACTCTCAGTCAGCTGCATTGATTCTAGGCATCTGCAAATATCAAACAAGCTCGAGGAATTTTGTTTCCCTGAACCAAAATGGTTTGTGTTTAATGTGCCCATGTCCTGCTGGCTTTGGGACCACCTGCTCACCAAGGGACAGCTGGTTCTGTCACAGCAGGGGCTCTGCAGGACCTCCGGGGCGGCTGAGGAACAAACCCCAGTCTGGGCCTTTGGACTTCCTGAAGTCACATAAAAAAATTCCAAAATATTACTGGATCGATTCAATGCTACTCCAATTATGCTTCAGATAAAACAGCAGCTCAAGTCACAAGATCCAGAGAGAATCCAAGTATTTCTTTGAAAATTCTTGTAGGAAAGATTTGTCTCAAGGAATCTCACCGTACCCATCAACAGCTTCACTATCCACTTCCTTCTGAGTACTTCTTTTCAGCTTCATAAAGCTGAATTAACATTTAAATGAACGAAAAACTGGACACTTAAAAGAAAAACCACATTCCATACCAGTAATAATTTAATGGAAGCTTAAAAATTCCCCTTTCCACGGTTCCCATGTCTACGAACCACCACAGCTCTCCTCTAGCCCCTTGGTGCCACAGCCAGGCCCTGCCACACACAGCAGCTTGTTATCCACAAATGCAAAAATGAACTTTTAATCTGAAATTCAGCAATTTCCATCCCAACTCCCACCCACCGCCAGTGTTTACAGCATAGACTGCTCTTGCACGCAGAACCAGAAATGAGGCACATTCACACTTCAGCAGAACCCCGAGACCTCAGTTTCAGTCTATCCACACAAACGCAGGAAAAAGGACATTTTACTCCAGCTTTTTCACCCCAGATATTTCGTCGATTGCTGACTGAGAACAGACAACAGGAATCATTTCTGTACAGTTTCCAAAAGCAAGTCCCAGCTCCCAATGTCTGTGCCAAAGTACACCTGACTCTGGCACAGCTGTACCCAGAAGAGGTACACGATGCACCTGCAGCGACTGGAGAAGCCCCCTCCCTTTTATTAAAGTATTGAGCAAAACTAAAACCCCACAAAAACAACCCACAGAACAGTGTCTGACATCTCATGGGAAGTACAAGGGAACAAAACGCATATTTGCACACATTTCTTTGCTGTCCCTGTGAACAACCAAAGAACAGTCACACACAGGCAGGTGAGAGCAGAATTCACATCCTGCTTCAGAGCAGCCACCACCTCTAGTACCATTTACTCCCCTTCCTTCAACCTGTTTTAACACTTTGGGGCCCAAGCCCTGGTATGGTTTTTCAGACACAAATAGCCTGTGTAGCAAAACCTCAATTTCCTGCACAGAACCCCTAGTTTTTATCATACATATACATTCATGGTACTTTCCAGGGAATTTTCCCTTCCCAAATGCAGTGAGAGCCCAGTCCCTGCTACAAAGCAGTGTCAGCATTTCTGCAGGACTCTGAGCTCTGTCCCCTGTGGTCACAGGTCAGTAACTTGCAGTGAGCCCACAGTCCCCTCATGGATGCAGTGCTGAAGGCAGCAAGCTGGAACCCTCCTTCCTGCCACATGGAGGGATGGACACACACAGCACATGGGTATGGGCAAAAGCAACTCCCTGCCCCCAGCTCCAATTCTCTGCAAAGGGACCCAATTGAATTTTGGACGATTTCTCCTTTCCTGGGAAAGCCCCAGGCCCACAATGCCCTGGGTACACATCCCACCACTCTACAAGGGAATGAAAAGGAGTCAGACACGTCTCTTTCCTCTCCACACAGCATTGCAGTGAAGTTCTATGGTTTGATAAGGCATTTTTATCTTCAGTGAGAATCCAAGCACAGGCAGCAAATCTGCCAAGTCGTGCGAGCTTCATCTCCCAACAGCTTGAAAATCCAGGATCTCCTCGGATAGAATAATCCCTGTCCCAGTGGGCATTGTTTATTTAACACCAGTACAGAACAGGGCTAAATAAACTCCTCAGCAGCTGGACCTCAGTATCTTTCACAGAGAGGGACACACACGAGCACTTTTTGCAGCTCTCCGGCTTTATCCCACAACCTGCCTTTTTACAGTACCCCTATATATAAATTAGAAAGAGATAAAGCCAAGGGTTCACTGCAGCGTCCATGAAAAAGTCCAGTCCATGTCCCAGTCCCTCGGGATGGTGCTCACTGCGGGGTGAAGGTGAGGATCATCCAGCTGATGACGAAGTAGAAGAGGAAGATGGGGTACACGACGAGTGCCTTGCGGTTGGGGGGCTGGCTGTCCGCCAGGAACGCCGTGGATGCTGCGGAGACACAAACATGTGGAGCAGGAGCAGCAGAACACTCACACACCCCCCTGCATGGCAGCAAACCGCAGTGAGGATCTGCACTGCAGTGGTGTTGAGAAGGAAACCACTGCTCAAACCAAGGGGCTGTAATCACCAAGTGCAACTTCCTTTATCACACAGAATGACAAGTCATAGAATCATGGAATCATGCAATCCCAGCATAGTTTGGCTTGGAAGGGATATCCAGTTCCACCCCTTGCCACAGACAGGGACACCTTCCACTAGACCAGCCAAGCCCTGACCAGCCTGGCCATAAATGCTGATTAACATTATACAATGAGAGTCAGGCTTACAGATAAAGAACAGGAGAGATAGTGCAAAGGCATCTCTCTAAAATCAGCATTTTCTAATAGTATTTATAACATAATCATAGAATAAACCACCAAACAGTCTCACAGAGTTTAACACTAAATCATCATCCTGCTGTTTGCATATGACCATGGAAATCACCAGGAGCAGAGGCTGAGGCTGAACCTCTGCCAGCTCAAGGACTGGAGGAACAATTTCTACAGCCCTTCAGCAGTCCAGGGACAACTTAGACTAGAGCACCCCTTGGTTTTGCCCGAGGGAATGAACACGGATCACGCAGGGCATGCGTGAGGGACTCACCCAGGGTGGACCAGCCGAACATGGCTCCCACCACGATGAGGCGGATGATGAAGCTGACGGTGCCCGAGCCTGCCAGCAGCACCAGCCTGCACACCAGCATGGCCACAGTCAGCGGCAGCACGCAGTACCCCAGCACACACAGGCTCTGGAAGAAGGAGCTGCACGGGGAGACAGCAACAGGGGAACAGCAGTTAGGGCAGGCAGGGCAGAACTCCTCACAATCCAGTGCGTGAACTGCCACGAAACAAACCCGCACTCACATGGTCCCTCCCAGAAGCTTCGAGTTGAGCGTGATGACAACAGCCCCAAACCAGATGATGACAAAGACCTCGGCAAACTGGGGCCCTCCATCGTCCTTGCTGTCTGCAGAGCCACCCTGCAGCATCCTGGAATGGGGAGCAGACAGACAGAGGCATCAGCATTGACAGAGTTTTCCTAGACTGGAGTTGGTGCCTCAACACTGATCCCCAGTTATGCCGCAGGCCCATAGCTTTTCATCCGTTTTTTATTTTCATTATACCCTCAGTTTAGCACGGGAAAGGAGAATGGTTGTGGCTCAACTGAGGTGATTTCAGTCCATTTGTTTCCCTGTTTTGAGGGCTGTGAAAGCATTCAGAAGGGAACCAAGCCATGGACAACAGGCTGAGATGGAAATTGAGGTACCAAGGTTTTGGTACCTCTCAAAGCAGCACAGTAGTGTGTGATTGAACAAACCAGCCTCAGAGAAAGCTTGGAATAACTACGGGATGCAGGCACCACAGCCAAATCAGGACAACTCGGGACACTGTCAGTAAAACCATTCCTAGGACAGGGGATCAGGAAGAGTTCATCCTTAAATCCTAAATTTAAGGACAGAAGGTCCTAATGGGCTTGAAGTGTCACAAACACATTTTATCAGAGAACCCAACCAAGCAAGACAGAAAGGGATCAGATGAAGTTAATCTTAACACATGAATTGGCAAAGTCTCATTTCCATCATGCACCGGGCTACAAAACCCCAAATTCCCCCGGAATACTCACAGAGCCAGGGAGACACACAGCACCAGTGGGCCCCACAGATCCCCTGCAGGGAGAGGGAAAACACATCACAAAAGTCACAGAACCATCTCAGTTCCGCTTTCCTGGGAGTGACAGAGCCTTTGCCCAACTCCCAAGGTGCCATTTTCCATATCTCACTGCTTTACAATTTTCCTGTTCGGCACCTTACACCATGATCCATAATAAAATTCATTCAAAACCCACCAGTTGTTGAAGCTCCCAGCTCCACCCATCCTGGCTCACATCCCCCTGTCACAGAGGCCTGGTGACACCCCAGCTGTCATCTCTGCTGTTCAGAACAGGACGTTCAACACCCGTGAAACCCTGTCCCACTGGACTCTGCCTCTCCCCTGGAGACAAAGCCCCCTCTGGAGATCAGGAAGGCCCCAGCACGTACAGTCCCTGAGGAGCGCGCTGCTCTTCCTGGGGTACATGACGTGCACAAACTTCTTCCCAACAGCCTTCAGGTCCCTCATCTGAAACAGACACAAAACACTTCATTTATCCCCTCACAAAAATTACAGCTCCCAGCTAAAGCAAAGAGAAGTAGAGAAACATTGATGGCGAATCAGGAGAGGATCCAACCCGAGACATTCTGTAGCATCCTCTGCAACAAACAATGACTACTTTTCTTACATTCCTTAACAACTACAGCATCACATCCTTTTCTTTAGCAACCACAATACTGTATCCTTTAATAACGCCTGAATATAACCAACAATGTATCTGTTCCTCTAGGATACAAAAACAAATGAGAAATACCTTCAGTCAGTAGAGTTTCTCACAAGCTCCCACTGAGGCCTCTGCCCTCACAATGACTTCAGGATCACAGGGAAACTCTGGGTCAGAATTCAGACACTTTTTGACCCACAGGAATCTGTTTTACATGACATATTCTGAAACAATCCCCACTGAAGCACAGCTTGAGCAGAGCTGTGCAAAAACACAGGTTTTGCACAACAGTTGACAAACACACCAGAAAACCTGAGTTTTACCTCAGCCAGAGGCTCAGACTCACAATTGTGTCCTTGACTGGCTCGTCCAGGGTGGAGTAATCCTCATCAGGAGAGTGAGATCCCACAGGGACAGTGATCTCCCCTTCCACTGGGATATCCTGAGATATCGACACATCTGCCAGACCTGGGAACTGAACGGATATAAACTTGTAGGAAGAAACACAAACATGCTTGTGTGCACTTCGCATGGGTTGGGGACGGACGCAGCTGCTCAGGATTCAGGGATACAATGAATAAAAGGTTCTGCAGCAGGACCAGGCTGTTGCTGCCCGATGTGAGCAGCTCACGGCCTGAAGAGCTGAGCAGGTGCGTGTCAGCCTGTCCCCTGTCACCCCCAGAACCCGCCCTCTGTGCTCTGTGCCGGCAGCAGGAACTGAAAGGAGCAAAAAGCTGTGTTTTAAGGGAGGTGATGCCGGAGGGCTGCACAGCCGCACCACCCCCCGAGGAGCCGCCTTTGACAGCCCTGGGGAGCTGCTCGGACACCCCTGGCCCGGGCACATGCCGAGGTTGCTCGGGGACCAGGCTTAACCGGGCTGATTCCCCCGCGCCAGCGGGCGAGGAAAGCGGTCGGGTACCCGGAGGCGAAGGCAAACAGGGCACAGCCCGACCGGTTCTA
>VYZT01012453.1:24359-122551 GCA_013400735.1 Pomatostomus ruficeps
GGGGCGGCGGCAGCAGCGGTAGCGGTCGCGGTCCGTAGGCGCAGAGCGGCCGGTCGGAGCCGGGCCGAGCCGCGGCCATGGGGCACCCGCCGCTGGAGTTCAGCGACTGCTACCTGGACAGCCCCGACTTCCGCGAGCGCCTCAAGTGCTACGAGCAGGAGCTGGAGCGAACCAACAAGTTCATCAAGGAGGTGATCAAGGACGGCAACGCGCTCATCGCCGCCATCCGCGGTGAGCGGGCCGGGGCGGGGGTCCGGTCACTGGGGTGTGTCCCGGTCACTGGGGTGTGTCCCGCTCCATGGGCATCGCCTGCAGCCCCGTGCTGGAGCCGCTTTGGCCCCGTGCCCCGCATCGCCCTGGGGAGGGCTGCCGTTCCCCGGGCAGCGGTCGCCACCCCCGGCGTGTCGCTGTCCCTGCAGTGCCACCCCCGGGGCCACCCGCAGCTGTCCACGCGCAGGGACAGGCCGGATTGCCCGTCCCGCTGGGCTGACCCCGGCGGCGGGACCGGCCGAGCCCTCCCAGGCTGGTTTGGGGACGGAGATCCCTGTTTGGGGAAGGAGCTCCGTTATTTTGCATCTCTCAAGCGCGGGGGGCGGGTTCGGCGTTGGGCATCTCGTCACCCTGGGGGACCGCTGTGAGCATGAGCCGGGCCCTCCGGAGCCCTGCCGTGAGCCCTCCCTTTGCTGTCGTTGTTCTGTCATTCCGTAAATCACGGTGAGCATTTTTCCCAATGCAATGCCGATTTCAGTGTTGACTTTGCGGGAGTCGCCTGTTCAGAAGTGCTGACAGATCACCAGAGCACCTGGGCCAGGTTGTGTCATCTGAAACCGCCAAGTCCCACGTGTTTGACACTTTGCTGACCTTCTGACTGCTTAGATTTGTTTTGCCTCCCCACAGCTGTAGATGTACCTTCACACACACCTTTCTTCCCTCTGTTGTCTCCCACGCCTTCCTGGACTCGATGATTTTTAAGGTCTTTTCCAATCCAAATGATTCCATGATTCTCTGCTGTTATCAGTGCAGGAGAATGCAGGCCCAGGCCAGCAGAGCATCCGTGGCGGCGGTGGAGGGACACGGACAATCCACGCTGGTCACACACGGTTTTCCTGCCAGCTGGTTGGTTTCAGTTGGTGTTAATAGGTTTAGCTGCTGCCCTTTTGTTCAGAATAATTCAGAGCTTCCTTGTTATCGAGGCCGTGGCTGGAATAGCCCGTGTTTGCCCATCTGGAAGCAGCAGAGACAAAAGCTGGTGTGACTGAAACTGCCGACGTCACAGGGCTGTGAGACCTAACGTGGGTACAAAACCCCAAATCTCTGTGCAGTCCAGGACAAAAAAAAAACAAACAACAAAACGGAAATCAGAGGGATTTAAACAAACCTGCTTGTTAGTGGAAATGCTTTTCTTAATCACTTTGTTCAAAACCATTTCCCTTTTCAGTGTTTGTAGCGCACAGGGATGTGAGGGATTTCGCTGGGTCAGCAGACCCGGCCCAGGGAGACTGGCCAGGGAGGAAGGGCAGAAGCAGAAGAAAGCAGAGCACACCCAGAGAGCACCGAGAACCCCCAGGGCTGAGGATTTCTTGCCTGAAATGCTGTGGGGTGTTTTTGTAGCTGATCCAGCAGGCTGCCAGGGAGGTGCTGGGGCCAGTCCTGTCTGGGCTTCCATCAGCTCCCTGTGTTTAGTTAACAGATAACTTTAAAAAATAGATATATCTCTGAATCCTGTCCATGTGGAGCTGTGGGTGGGAATCTGAGGGACTCACTGGCTGTGGCCTCACCATGAGCAGCTGTCTGCTGGTGAATCCCAGTGTCCACTCAGACAGCCGTGGCTGACAATCCCTCTGTGCCCCTTCACAGGGTGGGATGGAGCTGCCCTCAGCCACCGGTGGTGGTCCCATCAGGAGAGTGAGATCCAATGAGGATAGAAGGGGAAGTACCTGAAGGGGTTTACAAGAAAGGTGGAAAGTGACTTTGGACAAGGGATGGAGTGACGGGACAACAGGGAATGGCTTCAAACTGAAAGAGAGTAGAGTTAGATGGGATGGTGGGAAGAGGTTCTTCCCTGTGAGGGTGGGGAGGCCCTGGCACAGGTTGCCCAGAGAAGCTGTGGCTGCCCCATCCCTGGAAGTGTCCAAGGCCAGGTTACCTGAATGAGGGTGCCACTTTGGGGGACTTTAAACTCCTGTGGCCTTTCATGGATTAAGAGAAACTGATTCCATTTCCTCCGCCTCACTGATGTGTCACCAGCCGGAACAAATTCCAGGGGTGAAGCTCTCCCAGGGGCCCGCAGCCCACCATGTCCTGGTGAGGGTCATCCTGCAGTCACAGCCCCACCAGTGCTGCCTTCGAGTGTGGTATTTTCTCTTGTTGACTGACTCCTCCCAATAGCTGAGTACAGTCACAACTACGTGGGACACCATAAGGGGACAAAGTATAAGGTATTGCCAAGTGGGGAATTAAATTTACTAAAGGAGAGAATAATATTGTTAATTTTTAACTGTCTTGGGTGTGAAAGCCAATAATAGAAAATAATACTTTGAGTCAGAAATGGGAATTATTTTTGTTGTAAAGTTAGCTGTGTCCCTTCTTTTTCATGCCGGTAGTGCAGTGCCAAGTGACGATGCTGGTCCCACACATTGTGCTGGCAGTGCTGAGACCACTGTGGCCTCTCCTTGGCCAGGGAGGGAGAGGGACTGGGAAGAGTCTGTCCCTTCATGTTGGTGCCCATCCCCTTGGGCTGGCCAGGACCTGGGCCTGGTGTGGCCACCAGCTCCAACAGCAGCTTGTCCATGCCCAGAGCTCGCTGTGGCCAGCACTGGTGTGACAGAGGAGCCTCGCTTAGGGCACAAGCTCAAGGCCACCAGCGAGTCAGATGTGTCTCCATGGCATCACTGTGGCTGTAAGAATGGCTGCTTTACAGCAGTTTCTTTCTGTACTTCAGTGTGGGTTTCTTTAATCTCTCCTGCTCACTGCGCTCTGCTGTGTGTGTGTGATAATGCAAGCCCACCTATTTCCCCTGGTCTTTGATCTTCTCTCCCAATTAAATATCAAATGGAGTTGGAGAAATGTCAGGTTGAGGCTTTTCTCATTAGTATCTGTGAGTGCTCTGATGGTGAAAATTGTCCTTTGAAGCTTGAAGAGCTGCGAGTTCTCATGCAAATGTTGTGTACATGGTTTTGCATTTGATTTCTGTCCAGTGCGGAGCTCTGCAGAGTGCCTGGGACTGTACTAGCAGTTCCCAGCCTTCCCCAGTGCTGTGAGCACTTCATTCTGAAGGATAACGTGATACAGGAATGTGTGAGGACTGTGTGGGCTTTTCCCCAAGAATGGGGTTCCCTGGGCACCCAGGGAAGGTCCCGCCATCATCATCATCCCTGCAGGTCCCGCAGCACTCTGTGTGGGAACTGGCCTGTCCCCTCAGGGGACTCTGTGTCCCTCAGCGTGGCAGACCTGTTCTGGGCAGGTTTCTGTGCTGCCATTGGATGTGGTGCCTGGGGGTTTAATGCTGTGGGAGTGTGGGAAGCAGCGTGGCATCAGAACAGGTTATTTTAATCCTGCGGAAGCCACCCAGAGCGGCCTGTCTGCCCAGTTCCCCAGAAACCCGTGTCCTGGTTCATGGGAAGGCTGTGGGGACAATGGCTGGAATCTGTTCCTGCAGTATGTTACAGCCAGATTCTGAGTACTGAGTCCAAACAACCCTAAAGCTCCTCTGGAAAAGTGGGGAGAAGAAGGATTCTGTCCCACACGAGGAGAGGATGCAGCTCTCCAGGCAAGCATCAGCTTCGCTGGGAGGCACAGCTGGCATTGGGGCGCTGCAGTGACAATGTCCTGTCCCACAGAGACAGCTTAGCCCTGAGACAGTATGGAGCGGGGAAATCGAATTGCTGGAAAATACATCACTCTCCTCCAGCAAGAATGTGATCTCTTGTACTTGTCGGCCCCTTGCTTGTCTTCCCCATCCTTGCTGGGGATTTCAGCCAGTAAGGGCACCAGTTACTGCTGGTAACTTGTAAAATTGTTTCCCGACTTCCCAGCTCTAATTGTCTCAAGAGATACCACACCCACAGGCAGAGCCCAGCTCTCCCTGGGACCATCTGTGCCCTGCAGGCGTCCTCAGCACAGGTGGGCAGAGGGGGTCTCTCTTTCAGCCGCTGATGAAGCAGCTCCTGCTGCTGGGCTGCAAGCTCTGAGCACAGGACTAGGGCCCCAGTTGGTGCAAATCTAAACCAGACATGCTTTAACCAGAGACTAAAACACAATAGCAGAAGAAAGAACAAAAACCCTCCCCAAAGCCAACTCACCCCCAGCTGCCAGAGCCGTATCCTCAGTGCAGGCAGGAGAGATGAGGGGCCAGCACAGGATCTACCAGATCCAGCTGTGAGGTGGATCCCGTGTTCTGGGGCTCGGGAGTGGGTTTGTTGGGTTTTGCTCCCCCCAGAGCAGCTCTCTGGCTGGGCGAACTGTCTCTGTCGGGTCTGCTTTGCTGGTGGCTGAGGCACTGGGCTCGGCAGAGGGCTGTTTGGTCGCTCCTTGATGGCCCCAGGCCTGGCTCTGTGTCCTTCACTCCCTCCCTGCTCGGGTCCTGAGCTCCCCAGCCTCCTCCCTAGGAAGCACTGGCTTCTTCTGGACACAGCTGCTCCATCCATGCCAAGGCGTGCCCAGGGCTGCATTTGTTTTAGGAAGTCCAGGGCAGGAATATGGGCAAGGGCGGCTCGCAACAGCAGCAAACCAGCCCTACCTCTGCCAGCTCGGGGGCTGGTTGGTGGGCTCTGGACCAGCCTTGGTGCAGCTTAAACAAACCAATGTGCAATATTTTACAATGGCTTTTCCAGCCCAGGTATGCTTCCCAAGGACTCGCCTGCGTACAGTGGCGCAAGGGGCCAGGTCAAGAGGTGAAGTTGTTTTCACGTGT
The DNA here is from genome assembly GCA_013400735.1 of Pomatostomus ruficeps. Taxonomy (NCBI): domain Eukaryota; kingdom Metazoa; phylum Chordata; class Aves; order Passeriformes; family Timaliidae; genus Pomatostomus; species Pomatostomus ruficeps. The sequence goes on from VYZT01012453.1 coordinate 29,272, forward strand.
TTGAGGATATTTTTTGTTTTGCTGCACACGAGGCGTGCAGGGAGCTTTTCATCCATCTTCTACTGGCTTTTCTGGCTCCTTCCCTGGGAGGATGTGGGTGTTATCCATGTTCCGTGTGTCTCACAGCCCACGGCTTACAGCAGCGCTGCTGCTGACCTAAGTGTTTCCTCTTGAGTCACTGTATGAAGACTCAGCTTTTCTGGCTTTTTTCTTGAGATATGGTTGGAATATTAGATTTCCTAATGCATTTGGTGGCACATTGGTAACTAAAGATGTGGCATCCCATGCTTGCCCCCAGACTTTTCCCAGGTGGCTTCTGTCCCGCTGGGTGCCAGCCTGGCTCTGTGGAGTGACAGCGATGTCCCCCTCTGTTCTGCTGCAGCACACAGCTGGACACCTCCTGTGGCACGTCCTGGCCACACCGCATCCTCCTGCCCACACGACTTGGCTCTGGCACCAATCCCTGGCTGCCCAACCATGGATCTGGGCTGCAGGGAGGGGCTGCAGTGCCAGGATGGGCCATTCTCCAGGGACAGAGGGGCAAGGGCTGCTGTGAGGGCTGCGGTGTCCTGAGCGCTGCCCTGCAGCACTGCCTGGCAGGAACACAGAGGTTTGGAGAACTGTGGGTTCATAGGAAAGAACTCTGGTGAACAATCAGCACCATTTACAGGTATTGAACACCAAAATGCAGCAGCTTTGGAACTGCTGGAGAAGTTCAGCAGGCAGCAGTTATTTTTCCTTACTCAGCGTTAAACGAATCTTCCAAACACATAAATCTTCTGTCTGAGATCCTGACACGTGTGAATGAGAAAGCTTTTGGAACCTTGTTGTTTCTGTTCTGCTGATGGTGGGTTGTCCACACCAGCCTGTGTTGTGTCTCGCAGCCTTCTCAGTGCTGCTGTCTGAGCTGCTCTGCTGGGAGCAGCGATCCCAGGCCATGCTGGCTGTTCTCTGCTGGAGCACATTCAAACATGGCCTCTATGCCCAGTGTCCTTTCTTGTCACCGAATTCTCCATGCATATGAACCTGCAGCCATGAGTTGTTCAAGTGATAATAAGAGCAGCAGAATAGCCTGAGATAAAGTCTATAAATAAAAGTATAGCCCAGAAGTCAGTTATTCTCTCAGTCTGATTTCTCTCCTTTTTATCCTGTTCCCCCAGCCAAGCCTGACTGTGAAGAGCCTGGAGATGTTTAAAACAAGAAGAAATTTATTAGCGTTTCTAAACCTTGTAGCTGTGTAAATGGAGAGCAAGGGACACAACCTGTTCCTGTGCCATCACAGGATGAACTGGGGGCCTGCAGAGCCTTGGGGGACCCTTTGAGGTGGAAGCACAAAGCCGGATCCCCAAATCCTTGCAGAGGTGCCCAGAGTGGGGTAGCTCTTGGCAAAGCCACCCTAAATGTGCTCTGCAGGTCAGGCTGCCCCAGTGCCAGTGAGGCTGGTGGTTCCCAGGAGTCTCCCAGGAGGTGCCAGCTGGTGCAGGACAGGCCATGTCCACACTGGCATCGTGTCCCAGCCTGGATCAGGAGGGATGTGCATTCCTCCCCGCACCGGATCACTTTGGATCGCTGGTAAGCCGCCGGCGATCCCTCCCTGGCGTGCTGTGTGACTCAGCTGGCCTCCTGCCCGGCCCCGCTGCGCCCTTATCGAAGGAAACTCTGAAATCATCTGTGCTTGGAGCGAACGCGGCTCCCTCGCCCGCCGGAGCCTGCCCTGCCTGGGAAGGGGGGCTGCAGGGAGATGCATGTGAGGGCTCTGCAGATCATGAGATGTCTCTGTGGGGATTGCTCGTGCTCTGCCCCGGATAAGAGTTCGTTGTTTTCGTGTTTGTTTTCCCTGTGTCCGTTCTGCCTGTGCAGCGGGGAGCCGCGGATCTTGGAGCACACCCTCTCCTGCCGCTCACGCCAGAGCACCGTGCCAAGAGCCTGCTCGGCTGCTCTCTGAGGCGGGGGCTCTGGGTGGCCTGGAGCACTGCAGGGATTTCTGCAGCTCTGCCCTCGCTCTCCTGATGCCCCTGGGAAAGCGGCTGCTGCCCCTCCCTGACAGCTCATGCCTCCCAAGGGAGGGGCAAATCAATTTGTTTTCCATGGCTCAGCTTTGTGTATTTTTATTTTTCGAAGAGTCTGTCCTTTATTCCCCAGCCCAAGGACCTGTCCCCAGGCTGGCATTCTGAAGGCGGTGACTGGCTTCTGTGGGACAGTGGTGTAAACAGGTGTATAAATAGGTGCAGCAGCCAGAGCCGCCTGCCAGCCTCACCCTGCTTCCAGCTGGCTGCCTGCTTGGCTTCCAGCCCCAAAGTGATACCCGGCTGCCACAGCCAGAGCTCACCTGGCACTGCCATCCCCAGGGCTCACCTGGCAGTGCCATCCCCACAATTCACCTGGCCATCCCCGCTGCAGGGACAGGCATCCAGCAGCCTCTGTGTTGGGAATTCTCAGGAAAGCTGCCGAGCACTGCTGCCGTGGGGCATCCCATGTGGGGTTTGGGAGCTGCTGACCGCCCAGCACCAGCACCACCTCCACCAGCAGCACCAGGGCCCATGGAGCCAGGCACTGTCCCCCAGCTGTGGCTCTCCCTCCTACGCCCGGGTTCAGTGCGCTCCAGCGCAGTGCTGAGCAATTCCCTGGTGTGCTGGCAGTTAGATTCGGACACCGGGTGGTCTGAAATTCCTGCAGGTGAAGCAGCACCGGCCCCGCAGCTGGGCTTGGTCCATGGTGAACCAAAGGACTACAATGGCGTTTCCTCCTTGACTCTTTTCTGCCTCTGTGACCCCGGGAGCATTTGCTCAAAAAACTGTTGCAGTATTTTTTACTGCGCCTTTCACCGCTTTTGCCGATTTCTAAGGCCGCTCATCTTTTCTTAACTTCCATTTCAGCCAGCCACGTGTTCTGGGCTGGCTGCCCTGTGTCTCTTTCCAGTTTTGCTGAAGCAACTCCTCCAGCTTTGCAGGGCTGCAAGGTTGATTTGAAAGGCCAGCAAAATGCCTAAGGGGAAAAAAGTGTTCTCTGAGAAGTTCAGGCTTCAAAAGTGCCTTTTTACCCATGGCTCATCCTGAGGAGAGCTGAGGAAAGCGCTGATGCCAGCGGGAGTTTTGCTGCTATGGGGAGAGTGGGGGTGCCCTGGCTGTGCTGGGCCAGGCAGGAGGCTGTGCTGCAGCATCCTATGCTGCCCTCAGGTTTCAGAAGCAAAAATCCTTTAAAAAAATTCATCCAACACACTGTCCTTTAGAAAAATGTTAAACACACAGCCCAAAGTGCCACTCTCTAGAAAACCAGTACAAGCCAGTGAGTGTCACTGGGAGAATGGTGTGTTCCATGTCTTTGCTTTGAAATGCAGCTCTGCTGCAAGATACTCTTCCTGATCAATGGATCTGTCACTGTGGAGGTCTTGGGAAGAAGAAGCTGGATAACTTAATCTGAGAGAGGATAAGAGTGCCTCCTTCTCCCAGAAGCTGTATCCCACATCATTCCTTCCCAGTTTTCTCCAAAACAGACCAATATACCCCAAAACATTGTTGTCCTTCCAGTCTTGCTTGGTTGCTTTGTGTTTTGGTTGGGGTTTTGGGCTGATACGTTGCCAAACTTCCAAGCTGTTGGTGAGGAGACCCGTGGTCTCCTTCTGCTCCAGGCATCCAGGAAAGGCCCTCTGTGTGTTTAACTGCCTTGAGCTTCGGTGCAGCCTCGTAACCCTTGCCTGCTCTTCTGGCAGGTTCAGCAGAGCCAGTTTCCATCAGGCAATGAGGGAGATAAGGCAGGCGTTAAAATTATGTGATGAGTGTGAACCATTGCCATGTGAGTCCTTGGGTTTTTAATTTAATAGCAAATAAGAAAATAAGCCTGTCAAACAAGTTTGGGCACTTCCCACAAGGCTGGCTGGGCAAGGAGAAGAATTAATGAGAATAAAAGATTGATGTTTAGGACAGGAACCAGAAACTGTGGAGGTTAGAGGGAGAGTGGGAGGGGGATGTGTGAGTGGAGGTGATGGTCCAGAGGGCAGGTAACCAGCTTGCAGTGCAAAAGGTCACTGGTTAGGGAGAGGTACTGAAAAATATTTTTTTACTGGGAGCACAGCCCTGCTCTTCTGCCCAGAGCCTGGGCTGGACTGGCGGTGAAAGGGAAGCAGCAGCTTATGAACAACTCAGTCAATGAAGGGCTGATTAGGAGAGGTAAATGCGTGACAGAGTGTGAGACATCCAGTAAATTCCTTTGCAAGAGGTTTGTAAAGCACAGCTAAATATAGCAAGTTATTTTTAGCAGTTCATGCTAGCCACTTACTCCTGGCAAGTGGAAAACCCGTGTCAGTGTGGGAAAAATGGCCTTTGTCCAATGTGTCAGGATTTGTGAGTCCCCACAGAGCCTTCAGGGGCACTTGCGGACAGCTTGCCCTGGGTCAATGCCAGGCACTGCCTGTCCTGGGCCGCTCTGTAATTCCCTAGTGGTGAGCATCTCTCCTTTGTGCAGCACCAGGAGGGCTGGATTCCTTGCAGGATCCTGTGTGGATTTGGGACTCTCTAGAAGGCTGACTGGAAGGTTATTCATTTATTCCCATCTGAGAAAACCAACATGTTTATGTGCTTGAGCAGCTGTAGAGTATTTGGGAGTGTTCCATGAGTCAAGGCTCGTTACTCCTGATCCTGATGGCACATCTGGGCTCAGCGGGGGAGCTCATGGCTTTCCAGGCTGAGGTATTTTGGTGGGACAGACACTGGGGACTTCATGCAGGTGGTACACACAGTGTGAATCCAACAGCTCAGAGCAGAGTCTGGCCCCTTGGCCACATACTTCGTGTGTTGGCTCCTAAAGCTCCACTGCAAGGACAGAGAATCCCCAGGAAGCAGTGGATTGGGTACCGTGTCCAGAACCTCATCCCCAGGGTGGTGATGGGGATCAACTCCATCTCCTTAGTGATGCAACTCCCCGGGGAATTCTTTGGCGGGAGTTGGTAACAATGGGCACATTATTTTTCCATCAGGAATTACAGCCCTCTCTGCATACTGGGAAAAGTGGCGTTTCTCATGTTGTACGTGTGCTGTGCACAGTTCTCCACCAGGCAGGAGAAAATCATCCGTAGGGACTATTAGTAGGAAATGTAGGTGTGTCCTCAGCTGCTGTGTGTCAGGGTCTTGCAACATTTCCCTGACAAAAATGCACTTCCAGGGTTCAGATCCTAACCCAAAAATTTCCATGTCTTAAAATGCACTTGTTTAAGAGCAGGGTGAACTTTTATTGTCTTTTGTTTGCTTGTTTGAAAAAAAAGTGTGCAGCCAGGTTTGATAGTTTTATTTTCAAGCTTGAGAAGAAAGCAGAATGCAAAGATGGACCTCCTGCTTACATTTCTCTGGTTATTTGCACTGCCACAATCAAACCCAGGTTGAGTTTTTCTTATTGATTCCTTATGGATTTTCTTCATGGATTGCTGAAGCTGTGACTGAGTTCCTCTGGCACTGCAATCTGTGGGTCAGGCAAATGCAGAAGCTTGGGAATTGCTTTTTCCCCCATGGAAACCTCTGTTGGCTGCTCTTCCCCAAGCTGCCTGTGTGTAGGTGCAGGCAGGGAGACCAGTTAAAGTCACTTCCCACTTCCAGTGTGGGCCAGGACATCCTGTCCCTTCCTGGGAACAGGACAGGGATGCTGCAGGCCCATCACTGTTCAGCTGTTCATGCCTTCGGTTGGATCAGATAAAATTCAGGCCTGCCTTTGCTCTGGGAATGTCGCTGGCCAATAAGTGCAATGATTATGAGGTTGAGGGGAGTATTTTTATTTTGTTTTTCCCTCCTTAATTTGCAGTGTGATGCCTAGGAAGCAGCATGTGATAAGGATTAGCCAATGGGCTGCTGAACCCACTGCTTGCTCAGCCCTGGAGCTTCTGGAGAAGCAGCAATTCCCACCAGGCTGTTTCCTAGGAAGAAGTAGAGTGGTGCTGTCTGTAGCAGCTGCTGCACAGCCCACAAATGTCATATAAACAAGGGCTGTTTGGGTGTGGATAATGAGGGTGAGGGTGCTGGCAGCCTGGCTGATGTGACGTGTACCCTCCACACCTACTCTCCTGCACAGTTGGAGATGTTCTGTTGGTTTTCAAAGTGCTTATTTCTAAAAATCAGGCTTCTCTTTGCACCTGTGTCACACCTGATGTCCCATTGTGTCCCTGTGGTGTTGAAAGAGGCAGCCCAGGCACGGCCCTCCTGTCCTGGTGCAGAGATCCTGCTGTTCCCCGTAGCTGTCACCGCTTGGTTGTCACAGCCACTTCTATTTCTGTGTGCTCAGGGGCATGGTTTCCTCTCTTGGGAACAGAGGACCATTGCAGTCACACAGATTTTGACCTCTGGGTTGCAATTAGCAAAGCTAATTAAGGATGTGCACCTGTGACACCTTGAGCATTGCAGACCCTTGAGCAGCACCTCCGTGCCCCATTCTCTGGCCGTGTCTGCTCCCCCTGTTCCCCCACAGTTCTGTCCTGTGGTGATGGTTTCCTTCTGGTTTAAATTCTAAGCACTGGAGGAAAAAGCAGCAGCACAGCCTGGTTTGGGGCTCTGCTTTTCTGTTTTGTCAGAGGCCTGTGGCTTTTGCAGCGGTAGCAGCACTTTTTTGTTTGTGGTTTTTGGTTACCTGTGGTTGCTGTGAAAAGGTTGAAGTAAGAATCCTTCTAGGTCCTTACTGAGCAGGCTGTGAGGCACATCCTCCCACAGCTGCTGGCTCCGGAGGTGTGTTTATCCACACATAAATACAGCCCTGAGTTCTGTGTGTGTCTCCTGAGGCCAGCACGGCCGGCACTGGCACTTCCCACTCCTGCCCCGCAGCCCGGCTGGGGCCACTCTCTGCAGGGATGGAACTTCATTTTTACTAGAAGAGTAAATTATTGTGGCCATAAATGGTGAAACCTGGCATTGCTTCCTGACACTGAAAGGGAGAAGAGTCCTTGAGGACTCCTGATCAAATTCATGTTGGTGTGTTTCTATGGAAACGGGCTGAGCAGGCAGGGTCCTTGGGGCAGTGCTGAGCCTGGGCAGTGCTGAGCCTTGGCGTGCTGTTCGCAGGGGTATTCCAGCCTGGAGCATGGTGTTATTCCTTGATCCTCGGGTCTTGGTGCTAGGGGAGCAGGACAGGCCCCGCAGCCGCCTCTCCCTCCTGCCAGGCTCTGGGGGTGCAGAGCAGGAGCCTTTGGCAACCGAGTGTTTGTGTTGGGAGGGAAAACATTTCCGACTGTTAAAACAAGGGAGAACACAGACTTATCTCTCCCAGCATGGGATGGAGCCCCGTTTTTCCACCAGCAAATCTCTTCCTGCTGGCCCCTTCCTGTGGTCAAGCCTCTTTCCTGTGGCCATGGCTTATCCCTTTCTCCCTGGCCCCTTTCTCCTGCTCCATCCTCCGTGTCACCACATTGCCATTTGGGTGCCACCGTGGGACAGGGTAAACGTCTCACCAAGTGTCTCTGAGCATCAATGCCGATTCTCTGCCTCAGGCCCTGGTGCTGAGCCCCGCAGGGACACAGCCCCCAAGTGGGGGCATCCTCTGTTCCCGTAGTGCCAGTGGTCAGTCAGCCCTGCGCTGTGTCCCTGTCACATCCCAGAGCTGTCCCATGGTGCCAGCAGTCAGTCAGCCCTGCACTGTGTCCCTGTCACATCCCAGAGCTGTCCCATGGTGCCAGCAGTCAGTCAGCCCCGTGCTGTGTCCCTGTCACATCCCAAAGCTGTCCCATGGTGCCAGCAGTCAGCCCCGTGCTGTGTCCCTGTCACATCCCAAAGCTGTCCCACGGTGCCAGCCCTGTGCTGTGTCCCTGTCACACCCCAGAGCTGTGGCTGCTGTGTCCCTGTCACACCCCAGAGCTGTGGCAGTGTCGCAGCAGCAGCGATGCTGTCCTGTGCATGCACACAGGAGCTGTCAGGAGCCGATGTTCAGCCAAGGCTCGCTACGTGTGGGAGTGGAGTTGTGTTGGTCTGGAGGAGCCTGGTTTCCATTAAGAGCTACTCCAGAGCCCGCCAGGCACACATGGTGCGGGCTCACACTCCCTCTCCCACTCTCCCTCCTTCTCCCTTGGGCTGACAGGGCCACGCGGCACATGGAGACCCTCTGTGTCTGCCAGGTGCCACCCGTGGGACCTGCGTGTGCTACCATGCTACCGGCTCACGGGGACATCAGAGCCATGGTGCCTCGTCACCTGCCCCCAGCCAGCACCTATGGAGGGGACAGACAGACAGACAGAGAGATGGATGCTGGCTGGGGGTGCTGCTGCTTTCAGAGGGGCTCAAGGACACACCCTGAGCCAGGAGGGGTATTTGGAGGGGGGGATTGAAAATCACCTGTGACCAGTGGCAAGGAGGGGCTGGATGGGGCCGCAGCAGCGTCAGGGACGGGGACGGGAGTTTGCAGGGGGACAAACAAAGATTCCCCTGAGCGAGGGCTGAAAGAGCCTCCGGCCTGGCCTGAGCGAGTGCTGCAGGACTGAGGGCGAATTATTTGCTGAGGTTTTCCATCAAGTCAATGACATCGTTCTGTGCGAGAGTTCACCCATTTACGTGCTCCAGCCCCTGGCAGCTGGGGCTAAATAGCGACATTCAGGCCTGAATCTGCCCATTCAGGAGCAAAGGTTTGACCCATCGGAGGGAGCTGCTGAAGGAGGCTTTTGAGGGAGAATCGGGGACTGCACTCGGAGTCTGCACCAGGGACCCGGCTGTCCCCCCACCCTTGCCTGCCCAGGGACCTTGGGGAGGGTCAGGAGCTCCTGATCTGGGGACAAGGGAAGCAGGGCAGTCTAGGGACCTGCCTGTATCCCACACAGGCCACTTAATTTCTTTTCCCCAACATCCATTTCAATGTTGTCCAATTTTTCTCTCCCCTTCACAGCAGCGTTTCAGAATTTTCCATGGTTGCCACCACAATAGAAAGTTTTATTTTCAAATTAGGAAAAACCTCCCAATTTCAAATTAGAAAAACCCATCCACATACACCAAGTTCCATTATACCAATATACGACAATCATGATGATGGTTTGGGAAAGCAGTGGTGGGAGCTGGGTGCATGTTAATGTCTGTGCCATCATATCTTCCCCACTTGCAATTTCCTGAATTTCTGAAAATGCCATCTCTGTGCACCGCCACAAAGGAGTCCAGCCTGGGTCTGTGCCTATAACTGGAGTCCCAATTCAGGGAAAATAACAACGTAAATTGGAGTGTAACATTATTTCTTTGCTTTTCTTTTTGGCGCCTACATCCTGCTGCCTGAGGTCAGGCAAGTGTAGCCTCCTTCTGTGTGTATCTCAGGAATTTTTTGTAGCTTTGTGCAGGGTGACATGGTCAATGCAGTGAGTGTCACTGGTGCTGTCCCTGCTGGCCTGGGTCGGGCTCTGTTGTGGTGTCACTGCCCCGTCCCAGGGCGCCTCTGCCAGTGCCAGCAGACGCCGTCCAGCCACATCCTGCAGCCACACAGGGTGCAAAGACACAAAGCATCCTTTGGGCCAGAAACTTCTCTGGAAGGTCCAAAAATAATGTGGTCTGAGCCACAGCCAACATCAGGCAGTGTCTTTGCTTCCAGCCCGGACTGTTCCTCGCCGGCGGGAGCAGCAGCTCCCAGAGCCATCTGTGGGTGCCCAGCAAGCCCAGCTGAGCCCCCTGGCTCAGCTCTGTGCTCTGTGCCACTGTCCTTCCCTCGGGGCCTGTCTGTGTCCATGACCCCAAAGAGGGACGGTTATTTTTAGTCCTGTCTTTTTCCTCGCATTTATTTTCTGACTCTACAGATTTTTCTCCCATATTATGAAACAACTCCTGTGAACAGTGGCCAGCCTGTCTGACAGCCCCTGTGCTCCAAGGAGCTGTGACGGTGCACACAGAGCCCTGGAGTATCCCTGCATGTTTTCCTGCAGGGAAGTGTGTCAGTGTCCCTTCCTGTACGTGGCTCGACACAAGGCCATTGATCGGTTGTTGTACTGTGTGGTGCATCCATTAGTGCTGCAGAAGCTTTTTCAGAGAGAGAAAAAACCCAAACCCAGTGCTCTCTGCAGCCTCTGAGGGTTATTAATGCTGCAGCATTTTTTGCAGAGCTGGAATTCCCAATGCATATGAATTTTCATAACTACCTTCCTATGCTCTTGTTCCGTTCAGGATAAATTCCTGACTTGAGGTCTCTGTAGAACAGTTGCAGAAACCCACAGCTGATTGCTCTGTCCTTTTCCAGGGTACTCCTCAGCAGTGCAGAAGTTCTCCCAGACTCTGCAGTCCTTCCAGTTCGACTTCATCGGTGACACCCTTACGGATGATGAGATCAATATTGGTGAGTTCTCTGCCTTTTGAAGCTGACTTCCAGTAACTGGAAGAGTCTCCCTCTCTAGGAATTAGCCTGCCTGATGGTTTTTAAGCAGCCTCAGGAGCCGGGTTCCAGGCAGATCTTCCACAGCTTATTTTATGAAGTTGAATAGTCACGGGTCGAGTTTCACATTCCCAATTCAGCGGATAATTTGCAGAGGTTTTCCATGGCTCCAGGCCTGCTCTGTGCTGCCAGGTGCTGGGGAGGAGGCGGCGTGGTGCTGACCTCGCAGCCAGCCCCTCTTCCCAGTGCTGCAGTGGAGCCCAGCGGGTGCTGCTCCCTAAGCTGCCTTCGCTGTGTCGGAAAAGCCTCGCAGGAGCAAACCGCCCCACGCTGCCCTGCAGAGGCAACAGGCTGCAAACTGCTGGGAAAAGGATTGCTGGATGTGTCTCAAATGGAAAACAATGGCCGTCTGTGCCCTGAGCAGCCTTGCAGGGCTGCTCCCTGCACATCTGCTTGGGGATTAGTGATCCTGGAACAATGTTACATCCCTGCCCTCCCCCGGCACAGCTCTGGGAGTCACTCAGCATCCACTGCCCGAGGGGCTGAACCGAAGGGCCTGAATGTCCCAAACCCTGCACGTTTCACATGAATCTGCTCCTGGCTTAGCAGGGTGGGTGGACCCTGTGGGAGTGACAGGAGGCTGCAGGAGGGACAACAAGGGATCCTCAAACCCTGAGGTTCTGACCCTGCCCCATCAGACAAAACCCTTGGGCCACCTGCCCAGGCTGAGGGGCTGGGGCTGCCCATGGGCTCACAGGGCATTCTCCAGGCAGGAGCACAGGGCATTTGTGGGGTGGGACACAGGGTCTTTGCCAGGCTGCTCCCAGGGACTGCACATAAGGGAAAAGAACAAAGAAAACCAGCTTTTGTCAGGCAGTGGTTGGAGAGTGGCAGCAGTGTGGCATTGCTGATGTCAGGTCTCTCGACCGCTGTCGGAAGGGGAAGGAAGTAGAGCCTGTTCCTTGGGCTGTTGTATTTAAAGCTGTGTGAGGCAGATTGCAGCCTGCCCCTCCAAGGCTTGTTTCCTTTATGGAAAGTCTCTAGGTGAAACCTGCTGGAAATGAGTCGGCCTACAAATCTAATGGCTGCAGAGGTGCTGAGCTTCCAAATGCATCTGGGTCAGGGAGGAGAGAACTCTGCCATGTAAATGCCCCTCCTGGGAGCTGAGGGGTCTGAGGCAAACAGCCATGTAAGGAAAGGAGTGTCCCTCCTCTTGGCTGGAAGGGACAAAGCTCCAATGACCAAGCAAGGCTACTGGGAATGGCAGAGGTGGAATAAAGGGACTGTGGGATGAGGGAGAGCAAGAAGAGAGCACAGCAGCTGTAAAACCCTCTGTGGTGAAAGGAGCATGCTTCCCTTCAGTTTTGCTGGGGAGTATTTGTTTTGCTTTTTCAAGAAGAGGTCCTCAGTTTCCCTGTGAAGAAGCCTGGGCTGTTCATCCTCCCACCCAAGCCCTGCTGTGCCTGCAGGGGTTGAGGTTTCCTTATTCCTGACACAGCAGTGGGGCGTTGACGTCTCCGTAGCAGCTTCCATCTCCTGCAAGGGTGCCAGGGATCTGCGTGGGAGTGCAGAGCTCATTTGATGTGCAGGATATGGGAATGAAGCAGAACACTTACAGGCACTTCTAACGCGCTGCAAGAGAACATGTTTGGTTGTAAACAGAGCTAAAGTCACGCTGCTCTCTCGTTGTGTGGGCAGAGAGCAGCCAGACACCCGAGCGGGTGGTGGCAGGAACACTGCAGGTGGCAGTCAGGACACTGGGACACTGGGTTGATGTTGTCTGTGGTGAGCAGCACTTTCCCTGGGGATGGGAAAGGTCATGGATGCACCCGTGTTACCCCACAGCTGCGGCCCCTCCTGTGCTCCCTCCTGCCACGTCTCCACTGTCACCTCACGGGACCCAAATCCACAGCTCCTGCAGAGATGAAGAGGGCAGTGAAATGGGGTGGCATGTTCCTCCCTCCTGGGCACGGGAACCTGGAATCTTCTGGCTGTAAGGACCTTCCTGGAGTGCTTCTGGCTGCCCAGCAAAGTCGCTCTGGCGTTTCCAGGTGTCAGTTCCCAGGTGTGGCTGGGCAGGCAGTGGCTGCTGGTGGCACCACTGCTCCACACTGCCCTGCAAGGGCTGGCAAGTGCTGACCCAGGCCAGTAGCACAGATCCACCCCCCTGCTCGCAGGCACTGCTGGGCTGGCAGCAGGGTCTGAGCCTCATGTGTGGTGCAGGGTCAGACTCAGGGGGCTGCTCTGTGACTGAGCCAGGAAACGTGTTCCTGGGCTCTTCCTGTAGAGGAAAGGGAAAAAAGCAGCTAGAGAATGTTTTAGGCACTGACATATTCCCTGTGAGTTTGGGGCTGGATTCTCTTTTTCACTGTGATAATTCTTTTCCTGGCTCAGGCCTCTGGTGTCTGTGCACTCCAGGTTTCCCATCACCTTGGGGAGCCACAGTGACAGCCACGTGTGGCCCTGGGGGTGAGCACCATGAGCCATTGGGCATTGCTGGGGGCTGGAGCTCTTGCTGGAGGAGAGCTCAGAAGTTCCTGACTCATCAGGAAGGTCTGTTGTGCCACTGCCAGCTGAGGCCCATGTCACGAGACTGCAGTAGTTCCCTTTTGTGTGTCTCGGCAGCTGCAGAACGAATCCTCATGCTGGATTTTAGCAGGACAGGTACTTCTGCCAAGGTGCCGCTGGGGAGGAGGGGAGAGGGCCCTCAGCTTGCACAGGGAGCACAGTAGCACCCTCTCCCTGACCTGTGGGACAAGCTAATCCTGTGCCTCCCTTGCTGAACATCTTCTGTGCCCCCTCGTGTGCTGCCCTACCCTGCACAGCGTGCTGCAGGGAGGGAGAGTCTGAACTGCAGGCACAGAGCTCTGAGGTCCGACAGAGCCACTCTGGGCTGTTCCCACCGGGCAAGAGGGAGCTTGGGACCTACTAGACACATCCCACACTGTGCTGAGCAGGCTGGAACTGTAGGAACCTTTCCCAGCTAACTCCTGGGTGATCAGGTTGTCCCTCCAGGCATCCAGCACACAACCACACTACCTGCGTGGGCAGGTGTTTGCCCAGCCTTGCCTTGTAGCCCAGAGAGATGGGAGTTTGGCTCAGCAGTGTCAGTGCTCTGCTGCTGAGAGGTTTTTTCCCCTGTGACAAATTCAGCCCCTTCCTAAGTTCTCCTTTGATGGGCAGGGAGAGGGTCTGCCTGTTCTCCCTTGGTGTGGGATGATTCAGCTGCTCCCACTTAGTCTTTTTTTCCCCCAGGCTAAATTCTTGTTTCAGTTTGTTAAGGGAAAGGTTTCATGCTATTTTTATTGTACTTGGACTCCAACTGCTGATCAATGTTTGGGGAGTGGTGTCAGTGTCTGTGACCATGTCTACACCTGCTGCCTTTCCTCCTGTACACGGACTTTGTGCTTCCTGTTGCTGAATGTGATCTTTGTCATTCCAGGCCATTTTCACTTGACACACTGGTCCTGGTCCTGGCAAGCACCTGCAGCTCTTCCCAGGGCAGAGGTGCAAAACCCATCCTGGTGCTGCTGGCAGCTGTCCAGGCGGGCCAGGCAGCCCCATCCTGCCCACAGCCCCTGCTCTGGCAGGGCCTGTCCTGCTGCAGGCCCTGGGGATGGCAGCTGCCCCTTTCCCTTGTCTGCCCCTTCTCTCCGTTTGCCCCTTCTCTGCCACCTGCATTGCCATCTCTGTAGCACAATTCCTAATAAAAGCTAATTAACGTCCTTTTACTTTCCTAGGGTCTTTTCTCCCTCATTGCCCTGGGTAGGAGACTCTCCACTCCCTTGCATAAATAAATACCCCTCATGGCCAGCCTACACGTGGCATTGCCTCACACAGTTTCTGCCAAAAGGGGCCACTTCTTCTCAGTGTTTTTGCCAGCCTTTAGACGGCCATGTTGGGGGTGCAGCCACATTAGGGTGTCCTGACATGTGTCTGTTGCCTTGAGTTTTGCAGTTTCTCAGTGTTTTTCCTTGCTGTAAATACTTTCTCACACTTCTTCTGTAAACATGGCCATGGTTTCTTAACAACTATCTATGTTTTCTTAACTGTCTATGTTGTTTATCAATTTGCTAGACTGGGTGGAGAAATATGATAGATTGATGCTTTGACTAATGGAATTGAGAGGTGGTCATTTCTACTTCCAATCTATAGTGATTTGTAAAAACATATAAATAAAGGCAGAGGGTTCTGCCCTCTCTCTCTTTTTTTGCCCTCTCCGTTTGCTGTCTCTGTGTGGTCTTTTATTTGGATCTCCTTTAGGCTCCTCGGCCTAGCCGGCCTGACCCAGTGCTACACTGTGTCCCACACTCCGGTGCCACATCCCAGCTCCACTCACCAGCCTCTTCTTTTCTTACAGCCGAGTCCTTTAAGGAGTTTGCGGAGCTGCTGCACGAAGTGGAGCTGGAGAGGTCCATGATGGTAAGGAGATGGAAACTGGGCTCTGTCATTCCCAACAAGGCTAAATGCCAAATCATGGCCACAGTACCATGTGCCTCGGTGTGAGGCTTCTCATCAGAGAGAAGCTGGGAGCACCAGGAATGGGTTTTGTACTCACCTGGTCCATGGTGCCATGGCCGTGGGCCCTGAGCACGGGGCAGGCACAGCAGTAGGAGTGGAGGGCTGCGATTCTCCCAGGCTGTGCAGGCAGGCACGGAGCCCCAGGCCCTGCAGCCGGAGGGGCTGCAGGTTGTGCAGGCTGCTCAGCAGCTGCTTCTGTGGTGAAACCAAGGGTTAAAGAATAAGGAGTGTTTCCGCTCAGTTTTTGCTGGGTGCAGGAAGGCAGATGTCCCTGAGCCCAGCTCGTGCAGGACAACGCACTGCCATCAGCTTCCTGCTGCCATGTGCCCTCAGCCTCTCCAGAGCTCCTCCAGAGCCAGTGCTGGCTTCCCATTTCACTCCTAATTCCAGGAAAAACATGAAGGTTAGGCTCGGTGGAGCGCTTATGGCGTGCCAGGAATGTGCTGCTTGGCTCTGCCTTCCCCTGCCTCGTGCAGCAGCAGGAGCTCCTGCCAGGCTGGGCTGGAGGGTCCACGGGCAGGCAAGGGACAGCAGGAAACCAGGAAAGCACTGAGATTCTTCTTTTTTATTAATTACATCCCAGATACAGTGGCTCTTTTGGCAGTGGGGGGAGCAGTGGAAGGTATTGTTTCAGGGATTGTGGGCACTGTCCAATTTTCAGAGTTGGGTTTTTTTGTCCTCTACTTGTAGGACCAGTTCTCTTTTACAGCAGCTCCCTCAGGAGGTTTCACACTTACGTGTTCATCAGCTTTAAACTCCCTGGAGGGCTGTGGCTGTGTGGTGTCTGTCCTGTCCCTTTCTCTTCCCCTGTCCCTTCTCTGGAGCTTGGGACAGAGCCTGTCACAGAAGTGGGGATAGGAAGAAACAGCAGGTTGGTCCCAGTGCTAGGATGGAGCTGGAGCCAGTGTTACAAACTGGGATGAGCTTTCATGTGGATTCATGGAAAAGGTGTGCAGAGCACCATCCAGGAAAGCATCTCTCAGACACGAGGAGTGGGAGAGACACAGGCAGACTTTCCCTGTTCCCTAGCTGTTCCTGTGACAGATGATTCTGGCTGAATCTTGAGAGAAGGAAAGTCCATCCTTTATTTGAGAGCAACCTTGTTAGATCGGGGTGGGGGATGCCCCTGTCATCCACAGGATGCCCCTGGAGCCTCCTGGGCTGTGGTTGGGGTTTGCTGTGTGTTACTGATGGGGAAGAGCAGGTACCGATGGGTTAAATGACTTCACCTACAGACAGAGAAGTAGTTTCCAGTCAAAAACATTAAAATCTCTGAGTTCTTGGCTTCTAGCCCTGTTTAGCCTCTGTTTAGGAGAAAATTGATCAGAATTCTGCAATTAAAATGGTTTTTCTTTGCACTGTAGGTGCAGAATGCGAGTGATTTGCTGATCAAACCTTTGGAAAACTTCCGGAAGGAGCAGATAGGGTTCACCAAGGTAAGGCTTGTTTGTTTGTTCTCGGTGTAAACAGATTTGTTTTCTGTTACTGTGTTTGAATTCAGATTTTTCTCCTGTTGTTAACAAGCAGCCAGTTGCTCTACTGCATTCTGACTTCAGGCGCTCAGAAACTCCCTGTTCAATGCTGGCTTTCAGCTGCTGGCATGAGGGTTCGTGCTGTGACTTTTAGTCTGATTTTTCAATCACAAGAGGCTCCAAAATCTTTTCCTGAATTCTTTGGGTTCTCTCCTGGCCTGATTCCAGCACCGCCTCCGTCCTGAGCAAGGAGTGCTTGTTTCAACCAAGAGATCCAAATCCTCCTTGCTGCTTTCTCTCCTCTCCCCTTTGTTCATTCAGTGCTATTGAGAATAAAATACTTTCTGCAGAGAAGTGTGTGGTAGAGTGGGAGGGAGGAAGGGAAGGAGGGAAAAAGGGAAGGAGGGAAAGCAGCAGAGGTCAGCAGGCAGAACCTGATTATAGTCATAGGGCTTTTGTTATGAAATATTTACATGAAGCGTCTAATGAGTCTTTCAGATGGACCAAACTTTTAAAGAAACAAGCTATAAAAAGCAAATTCTGCACATGTGGAGCACAAAAGATCATTTTTCCCTTGTCTGCTATCAAGAAGTCCAGGTTCCACGTTACTCAGCAGCAGCTTAAAATGGGGCTGGCTCTGACCCAGCTCCGAAATGGAGATGTTTTGGAGAACACTTGGGGCTTGGACTCAGCCCAGCCCATCTGGAGGCTTTGACGTTTAATAAATACAGGGTTTGAGAAGAGCTACTCGATGGCCCTCTTGCCCTTTGCCATGCCCTGAGGGCTGGTGTGTGGAACCCTCTGAAGAGCTGCAGCCACGAGCGTGGCAGAGGCGCTGGCCACCGCCCCTGCTCTCGTGTTCCTTGGGCTGTTTTCTTCCCCGAGAGCCCTTAAGGTGTGTAAGGGCCACTTTGCCCACAGCCCAGAGTGCGCTGTGCCCCAGGAGCCGAGCTGCCTCCACCCACGGGCCGTGTGCCAGCAGGCAGGCACGGGTCTCAGCAGGGCTGGTGCTATAACCCCAGCACCGAGGGAGACTGGGCACTGACACAGATTCACCTGGCAGCCTGCAGCCCTCCCTCGGTCCCTGCAGGCAGGCAGGGTGGAAGCATAGGGTGGTGAGAGTGGCAGGGCACTGCTCAGAGCAGCTGGAGAGGTGGCAGAGGGCAGGGAGTTGTTGCATGTGGCTCAGTCATTGTGGTTTGGTTTGGGGTTTTGTTTTTGTGAGGAACATGAACTGCAGAGGTGCTGGGGCACTGCGGTGGGAAGAGGGCTGTGCTGTAGCTCAGCACAAGTGCCCCACGCAGGAGCTCACAGTGCAGCACTTGCACCGTGCCAGGATCCAGGCATGCCCGTGCTGACAGGGATGCACAGGGAGGTACCACTGTCCCCAGTGCCGCCCCAAAGCCTTGAGAGGGTGCGAGTTTGGAAGCAATTCCCAGCTGCTCCAGCCCCTTGTCCTCAGCTCTGATGCTTCCCTGGCCAGAGCCTGTGCCACACTACTGGTGGGCTGCACCCTCCGTATTGCCTCGGGCACAGAGCCTTCCTTCACCTGCCAGCCTGCAAAGGCAACCCCAGGTCATCCCCACTGGCCAGCAGAAGGTGTGAAGTACAAACGAGGCTCCTCACAGCAGGGCTCTGGCAGCGTGGGTTCCTCCCCTGGCATCGCCCCGTGGGCCCTTCCTAATCTGCACCAGGGGCAGAGGCCGAGGCTGGGCTGTGCAACAGGCTGGAGACATGACACAGGGAATTTGTGCCCTCTGCTTGGTTTCCGTATTTTGGCAGCGTCGCCTTCTGTGAGATGTTTTCTGTTCCCTTTGCGAGCTGCTGGAGCCAAATAGGAAGAGCCCTTGAATCGGGGCTTTGTGATGCCTCTGGCTGGAGCGCAGCCAGTCGGGCTGACCAACACATCTGAGTCTGCATTCACCCGTTCTCCCCGCACGAATGGAGTCTCCTTGGGAGGGTGTGCTCCCACACGGGGCAGCCCTGGGCTGTCACTGGGACCCCCTCCAGCCACTCCCTCCTGCTGCAGCCCCGTGGGGTCACTGTTCTTGCCATGACTTGCTGTCAGCGTGACTTGCTGCCACATCACAGATAAAAGGGAGGATCTGGGACCCCCTGAGCTGACCCATTTCCCACCTCTGGCACTCTTGGCAGGGGGTGAGTGTGGAAAGAAGGCCCCATTCCTCCCTCTCCATAGCCCTGGGGCTGAGCTCCACGCTGTGGGGTGGGACATTTTGGAAAGAGCCTGGCTACACTTACTGAGTTGAGGAGGATTTGAATAGGAAAAGTTTAATTCCAGTTTCACTTGGAAGGAGACAGCTTAATTTTAAAAAAACACAAAGCAAACCAAAAAAGTCAGAGCGAAAAGCTTGTTTGGATGTACTGTAAGGAAAGGAGGAACGCTCAATAGCTGCAGTGTTTGTCAAAAGTTCTTCCATAGGAGATAACATATTCCTAAAAGGACTTAGTTAATTCTGTTATTAATTTCATTAATTATAATTTTAAAAGAAAGGGAGAATAGTAACTTCTACTTGCTTTCCTTTCTGCGGGAGCAGGGCCTAAGGAGCATTTGAGAGAAACCAGTGGGTGAGGGGAAAACACCAGGATGAACTGAGTGTGCTTTGATGGAACTGCTCTTTCTACACCCCTCAACTTGACCTTTTAGAAATCTGTTCTTGGATTAGCTGCTGATGTCTCATAAAAATGAGCTGTGATGATCCTCCATCCACTGGTCTTGTGCCCAAACCCCTCAGGTGTGCATGGAGGTGGGGGCTCCCAAAGTGTGTTTCATTTCTTATGGAGAGAAGTGGCCTGTGAGCTGGGCTTCTCCCTTGCAACTCACTCCACCTCTCCTAAGACAGGAATTTCAGAGGATCCTAATTAGCAACTTATTAAGATTAAGGGGGAATTTTGGCAAGTCTGTTTGCCCCTTTCCCCCTGGTCAGAGAGACCCGAAGCTGCTGAGGGCTCTGGTGTTGCCCCAGTGCTGGTGGCAGTTGGGGTGTGGGCAGGACCTGGCACATGCAGAGCAGCCAGAGCTGCTGCTGGATCACCTGCCTCAGCAGGCAGCCAGTGCTGTCCCACAGGCTCCTGCTCCTTCCTGGGCCCAGCAATGTCTGTCAGAGCTCCCAGCGTGGGGTTTTTGCAGAGCACCCTCCTGCCTGCACTCAGTGGGATCTGCTCATTGCTCCCAGTGAGCAATAAACAGAGGATGGGTGGCTCTTGGACTTGGCAAACCTTAATGGGAATGTGGTGCTGCCCTTTGCTGAATATTCATGAGGAGCTAATTTGTGCTCATGTTTCCAGATTGTGCTTCAGTCTGGGTGATTTTTTTGTGTCGTTTTTTTTGTCTTGGCTTGCTCTGTTCAGCAGCCAACTCAGAAGGATTTGTAGGTCATCCTTCTGCTGTTCAGTTACATGCTAATTAGCCAGAGTGGGAATGATTGGCAAGCTCCCTCTTAGTGGCCCAAAATGCCATGCTGCACTGTGGTCCTGTTGCACATGGGTCTGTCTTGGACATCATTCCCAGTCCCTTCAATCCCCAGAAAGAGCTCAGTGCTCCATGTCCCCAGGGCAGCCGTGTGCCCCTGCCTGCTGTGGGCACTGGCAGAGGAGGAGGCATTTCCTGAAGGAGTTGCTGTCTGGCTTCCCAGCCCCTGCTGCAGAAGGAGCTCCCCTGCTTCCCCAGGCTGTTCCTTTCTCTTCATCACTCTTTCCCCAAGAAGAGGTGACCCCTCTGCCCCAGGACCCACTGTGTCTTCCCACAGGGAGCTGGTGTCCACAAGCTGGTGGCAAAGCTGCTGCCTGGTGGTTTGTGGTCTCCCTGCAGCTGCAGGCTGTGGCCTCCTGTGGCGGTGTGCATGGCCACCACAGCCACACACAGCTCATGCCCTCCTCCATGGGTTCTTGTTCTTGTGGCCATCTGCACGGGCACCACAGCCTCCCACAGCAATGTGACCTCTCCTGGGGACGAGCCAGGAGCCACGTGCTCCCAGGCTGCTGCATCCAGAGGCACATCCCCCTGCCCATCCCATCCCTGCTCCCTGCCCATGGGCTCTGCCATGCCTGGCCATGGCAGCACCAGGCTCCAGCGGGCAGCTGTTCCCTTGCCCTGTGCTTTCCCACAGCTCCTGGCACAGGTGAGCAGCCTTCCAGCCAGAGAGTGGGAGAGGTTGGTCCCAGCTCTGGCCTGGAGCATGGCTGCTTTCCCCAGTGACCTCTCCACAGAGTGGGGACAGCTGAGTCACCCTATATGTGCTGCTTGCTGGCGGCAAGAGGCAGGAGAGGATGCCTGGAGTGGGCTTCAGCCCCTTTCCTGCTGCACCTCCAGCTGCTCGCCCACAGGTTCCCTGCTGAGGAACAGGGATAGCACCATCCACCACCTCTGTGTGCCACCTTGGTGGAGACAGCAGAGCTCTTGGTTGGGTTTGGAGATAGCTTTCCATGGCAGCACCTGCTTTTCCGTCTCGGGACCTGCTGCTGGCACGTCACATCCTCTGAGACATGAGGAGGTGGCTGCAGGAGCGCTGCACCTGCAGCCCCACACCTCTGCTTCCCTGCACTTCTGTGGCCTTGGGGTTTGGAGGTTCCTTGTTAAGGAAATGGAAACAAGCTGAGTTCCTGGCTGTGCTAGATAGGGCATTAATGGCACAGACAGCCCAGGAGTGTGACCTTACAGACACAGGAACTGCTGCTCTGCAAACGCTTTCACTGCGCAGGGTTTGGGTTTGCTGATCAGGGCGTTAGTCACGAGGGTGGTGGTTTGTTTTCATAGTCCTTCCTGGCCTCAGCCCCGCAGTTGCTGCGCTGCTTAAATTAGGATTCACCCTTGGAAGACTCTCTGCTCCTCGGGATTTGATGTAGATCTCTCTGTTCTGAGGTGTGAGGTTGATAACATGGAGTCACAGCACCTGATATTGCAGGGGGTGATTCCAGAGGATGCACTTCCCTTCACGGGTCCTGTAATTCCAGGGGCTGCAGGGCAGGACGTGTAATTGCTGAGGTGAAAAGGTTTGCTGGGCTAAGCCTGCTCTGCTCCAGACAGTTACACATTAACAGGGTGGTCGAGTTGGTGCCATTTCCCCATGGTGATTGTGCTTTCACTACAGCCACGTCAGGACTCTTGGGGGGGAAGAGAATCCTTTTCCCAGGAAGGCAGCTGGCAGGAAGGCAGGAAGGCTTGTTACTGTTACCAGGAACCAACTGTGCTGAGCCCAGGTAGGGGTTTGGGGAGCCCCCAGGCATCCTGCTGCAGGGCATCCTGACAGATACATGGAATAGTCTGTGCAAGTGCAATGGGAAAGCAAAACTTCGTGGCAGAGGAAGCTGTGGTCGCTACTGAATTCAGGAGAAAAATTCCTAATACCCAGCAGTCTGTCAGAGTCCATCTGCTCTGGTTTGTGGTGGCACTGGTGTGTGCTTGTTTATCCATGAATTTCTGAGTGGGGGCAAGGGAAGGCAGGATCTCAGGGCTTTCAGGAGATAGGTGTTGAAAGATACCAGCAATTCCCCAAGAAGCTGGAACTTCCTAACTGCTTCCCACTTTCTTGAGCTTTCAAAAGCCAGAGGATCTGGGCATCCCATACATACCTGCACTATGTGTACACCAGCTCTCAACTGGTTGAACCTGGCACTGAGGCTGATGCCAGGCTGGAATTTCCTGATTTTAGTAATTTAGTTGCCTCCCAGGAATCCCTGATATCTCAGTTACCATCTGAAGTGGGTATTTGTCAGCCTGGCTCCTACTCCAGCTGTTTCATGAGCTTTCAAAAGCCAGAGGATCTGGGCATCCCATACATACCTGCACTATGTGTACACCAGCTCTCAACTGGTTGAACCTGGCACTGAGGCTGATGCCAGGCTGGAATTTCCTGATTTTAGTAATTTAGTTGCCTCCCAGGAATCCCTGATATCTCAGTTACCATCTGAAGTGGGTATTCGTCAGCCTGGCTCCTACTCCAGCTGTTTCATGATCACCCATGTCACAGTCAGTGCAAGGCAGGAGCCAACAGCCTGGTGCTCAGTTCTGCTGCTCCCTGCCTGCTCTGGGGGTTCCTTCTCGAGTGTCTGTGTTTGCTGCTCTCATTCATTTGTGCTCTCTTTGCACCACTGCTGGACGGGCAGATGGGGATTTCCTGTCAACCTTCCAGGCTTCTGCTTTCCTTCTGATACTCTTCAGAAACAAGTGATAAACTCTTCAGAACAGAAAGCTGCCAAACTCTAATGAACCTTTTCTTGACCTTGACATGTCTCTGACATTGCAGTGTTTGCCCAGTTGTTTCTGGGCTGTGTGAACAGCACATCAGCAGGTGGTGAACAGGGTTTTGATGCATGAATACATCTCCACTTTACTGGATATTGAAGAGATTGAGAGAGGGAACAGCACTTCATCAGTGGGGCTTTTGCCATGATATTGGCATGAAAAAATACTTCTTGTGCCACAGAGGGTTGCTAGACTGGTTCTTGAGGTGTAACTGCATCCAAGGAAGCCAGGGGGCTGTGAAAGCAGAGCAAATGAGAAGTGGCCTCCTGTTCTCTGGCTGGGTTGACCAAAATTTATCCATGGGAATACAGAATTGCACAAAGGTTCTTGGTGTTGATGGATGTTCTTTTCTGGAAAATGCCAATAACTGGTTCTGCTTCAACCTCTTGCATCTACAGGAAAGAAAGAAAAAATTTGAGAAGGATGGTGAGAAGTTCTACTCTATGCTGGATCGCCACTTGCATTTGTCTTCCAAAAAGAAGGAATCTCAGTTACAGGAGGTGTGTATGGAATTTTTCTCAGTTGGGTCCAGAAGCAACAGCACCAGCTGCTCTAGGTCTTAAAAAAGAGGAGGGGAATCATCCTTTCCAGTAACTCATTGAAATTGATAATCAATTAAATCTACCCAAAGCCAGGATTCTCTGTGTGAGACCAGGGAAGTCAAGCTCACAGTTCTCCTGTGTCTGTTGGATGCTGGTAGTGGTTTTATCTGTTGTCATTGCTTGTTGTCATCGTGATGGTGTAGGGCAGTGACCAGTGGCGCTGGCACAGCTGGGGACTGGCCACCCTTTCACCTGGGGAAGTGCTCTGGTTGAAAAGTAACCAGTTACTATTCCTTTTGCTGGCCTGGCGTCCTGCCTTGCTGCTGGTGCTTTTGGGTGGCTGTGGGGGCAGGCAGGGGAGGGGGGTCCTTCCAGCTGGTGCTGCTGCAGGCATGTTGCAGCAAGGAAGGAAGCCCAGCTGTTCCAGCCCACACCAGAGCAACTGGGTCTGGTCAGATCTGTCAGACCAGTTGTCAGATCAACCTACGAGCATCCCTGCAAGGCAGACTGTGTGTGAGCTCTGGGAGCATTGCGTGTTCCTGCCACTGCTGCAGCGCCAGAATTGCTGGTTCCGGGACACAGATGGAGTCAGGCAACAGGGTGGTGATGGTGGCCTTGTCCTCACAGGGTTGTGTGTGGAGAGACTTGTGCTAAAATAACAGATGAGCTTTGGGAAAGCCTTGTCCTTGCAGAGTGAGAGGAGATTTTGGATCCTTGAATGAAAAGAAGCCAGAAGTGGGCAGACTTGGAATAATATCCAATGTTCCAGTTCAAAGCTGGGCTGGACACCTGGCAGGCTGTTTTTAGTGAAGGCAGGACTATCTGTGGGCTGACAGACAAAAGCGAGTCAAATAATTTCAAACTACGTGTGATGTATTTTCTTTTTCCACCTTCCTCTCTTTCGTATAGGCTGACCTTCAGGTGGACAAAGAGAGACACAATTTCTTTGAGTCCTCCCTTGAGTATGTGTACCAGATCCAGGAAGTACAAGAAAGCAAGAAATTCAGTATTGTGGAGCCGGTAGGAGCTTCCTTTTCTCTCCATCTCGTTGGTTGATGCTCAGATCTGCTGGCAATGGCAGGAAGGGATGAGTTGCCAGGTTGGATTTGCTCCTATGGGGCAGGAGTTAACCTTGCACCCTCGGGTTGCTGCAGCTTGACAGCCTCAGTGGTGCTTGCTGGAGCACTGTTGAGCCCCAGCCCTGTTTCTTCTGGCTGTCTGTCGATCCTGAGGAACAGCTTGGACACTGTACATAGCCACAGGTCTTGTTATGGCTTACCTTGGCCCCCTTGGGTTTGGTGAGTGCTGTCTGTCTGCAGAGGGACAGAGGTGTTACCTGCTCTGCTCACCTGTCCCAGCCTGGCCTGCAGTGGTCCCAGACTGGATGGGTGTGGGGACCCTGCCCTGGCTGGTCACTCTGCCCCAGTGACGGCTGCAGTGGAGTGTGGGATCCTGTGGATCTTGTGGATGAGCACTCTGCAGATCTGCTCTGGGTCTCCCTGCAAGGTCTTTTGTTCTGGGTGTTTTATTTAGACAGATGTGTGGGTGGTAGCTTGGGCTTTGGGAACCCTGTGGTGGATAAGCCATACGAAGGCTGGCATCATTCCGAAGTTATAAGGAAATATAATTGTATATGTAATTGCTGAAACCCCCCACTCTGTCCATCTTTCCTTTGATTACAAACACAGAAGTTCAGTGTGTCCCTTCCCTCCATTGCAGGTGCTGGCGTTTCTCCACAGCCTCTTCACTTACAACAACCTGACAGTGGAGCTGACGCAGGATTTCCTCCCATACAAGCAGCAGCTCCAGCTCAGCCTGCAGAACGTGAGTCCCTGCCCAGCTGAAGGACATTTCTGTGTGACTTCTGTTCTCATTTGGATTTACACACCTCTGATGGCAAGGTCTTTCCACCCAAACAGCCTGGCCATGTTTACATTGTGGAAACTACAGATAGAGTTATTTCCTCCTCAGTTCACGTGTGCTTTCTCCTCTTCTGCAGGCAACAGTTCACAGGTCTATGAAATTGTTTTCTCTGGAAGGTGCTATTGCAGTTGCATCGTTTAACCTGGTGCATAAACAAGCCTGAGATTTTCTTTCAGTTTCATGACATTGAAATTGTACTCTAGGAAGGCCTCTAACCTTGATCTTAATGGTACTGGCTTCCTACAGACTTGCTACATGTTTTGATAAAAGCTCTTCTGCTGGCCAAGTGTGCTCATGGGGTAGAATATCTGAGTCCTGTTTCTTTTATCCTCAGTCTTTCCTGACTGGTCTTGATTCCTGTGGAACAACAGCCATAAATCTGAGCCAAGCTGGTTTTGCTGCTGGCTCATTAATTGGTCCAAGTAGTATTCCATCAAAATGCCTGGATTTTGTACTGTTGTGGTTTTATCTCAACTCATAGACCTCTGAGTTAATTCCCTTGTTTTTTTCCCCTCTCCTTCCCTCATCTGCCCAGCTGTAGCAAGAGAGGAAACGAGGGAGTGGCTGCCGTAAGTGCCTGGCACTTAGCCAAGATCAAAACCACGACATGTACCCTGTGTTGATGTGACTCTTTCATGCCAAGCAGTGCAGTGTGATCCTTTGGGAATCAACACCTTTGGGAGGAGAATACACCTGTCACCCGAGCAGTGGTGTGAAGGGGAGCTCAGGTGCTGCCTCTGCTCCACCCAGCCTTGAAATGTGCTGAAGTTCCTTAATTAAGGGAACAAGTGGCCTCGCAGCTGTGGTACTCCGTCACCATCTCTGCACATGGTGTGTCTCTTCAATCAGCTCTAAGAGCCCAGTTTCCATGTGGATTTGTGCAGTGGTTTCTATGTTTTGTACCTTGGGAACCAATTAATTTCTGCTACAGCACCTCAGATTTATCTAGGAATAAATACCTGCAGCTCACTCTCTGCTCATGTTCAAATATGCTTCTGTTTGTTTTCTGTTGCCAGACAAGGAATCACTTTTCCAGCACACGGGAGGAGCTGGAAGATCTGAAGAAGAGGATGAAGGAAGCACCCCTAACCTGCAAGCTGCCTGGGCAGCCGACCATCGAGGGTTACCTGTACACTCAGGAGAAATGTAAGGGCTTTGGGATGCACCTGGATGCTGCAGGGAATGTGCAGGCCTGGGCTGCCCTGACACAACCCAGCTGTGGGCTGTATCCAGCTGCCGTGCCCAGGCCAGCCCTGCTGCACCAGGTGTCACCGCTGCCAGGGCACAGCATGTCCAGGGTGTCACCTTCTGCCAGTGCCTGGGGAAGCACCAGCAGCAGCTGGCAGCTTTGTCAGCAGTGGCACAGAGCTTTCTCCAAGTGACAAGAGCTGTGACAGCACAGAGCTAATTGCCCTGTGCTCTGATGAGATGGGATTTATGACTCCAGAGCCTGGAGCTCTGGCAGACTCTGCCTTGGCCGTGTTTTACCGGGATGAATCTGGTGTCCTGCCCAGCCTCCCTCTGGCAGCCTCTGCGGGCAGCTGAGCGCAGCCAAGGTGGAACCAGGGCTGAGCTAAGCTGCTGAGAGTGAAACTTCTAATCCTGAGCAGAATCAAATCAAATCAAATCCAGCCTTTTCCAAACCCTGGCTGCAGCTCTCCATGGCCGTGCAGCAGGAATGCTCAGGGGACATAAGTCTGTGCAAAACTGTGACCTCTGAGGCTACAGACAACTTCGTAAGCATTCATTTTCAATCCTGTATAGAAGTCTATTTATACATACATTTGTATGTCTGTTTATCCTGCTTTTTAAGGAAAGCACACTCAGTAATTTTAGACATGTGGCATGTTCCTGCAGCCCAGTGGCTATTTGCTGCCTCTATTTATGCTTCCCTATAAAACAATTATGAAAAGTTGTTCCTCCTGAAAATTGCAACTTAAAAACAAATTACAGAAAAAATACCAGTTGAATTATTTCCTATAAAGAGGTTCAGGTAAGAAAGCAGAGAAAAATGACAATAAATCCAGAAATAGGATCTTCAGAGTATTTTAAAGCTGCTGTTGGCTTTGAGTTTTCACCAAAGGAAAAAGTAATGGGGTTTGTGAAACAGGCATTCAGGACATGTAGGATCCTGCCAGTGTAGGTCTTGGCTGGGCTTGGCCAAACCAGCCTGACTTGTGGCCAGAGTCCCACAAACGCCCTTTCACCAGCAGTCAGTTGGGAGAGTGCTGGAGGCGCCTGCTGCCCTGAGCTCCTCTCCTTCTCTCCCTCCCTTCCTCCTGCTCCTCCTCCTTCTCTCTTCATCTCCTCCCCCTTCTCTCCTCCTCTTCCTCTGCTTCTCTTCCCCTGGCTCTTGCCCATGGACACTTGCAAGAGAGGTGTCCCCCAGGGCTCTCAGTGTTCATCCCCAGAGAAGGGAGAGCATGTGGGCAACACTGACCATGCCTTGCTGGCTGCATCCAGCTACAGCCCTGTCCCTGATTCCAGCCTCTCGTGTGTTCCGCAGGGGCGCTGGGCATCTCCTGGGTGAAGTATTACTGCCAGTACGAAAAAGAGGCAAAAACCTTACGGATGACACCCATAGACCAGAAGCCCGGAGCTAAGCAAGTGAGTTGGATGTCTGCAAACACTGGCCCAACCATGGGGCCCACCTTCCACCCATGTGTGGCCTCCCTTCCCGTGACCACTGACCCTGCAGCTGCCACAGAGCAGAGGGGTGGGCTCTGTCCCCTCCCTGCCTACCTGCACAGGGCACTTTGGTGTCACCTGGATGAGGCACCCCCTTGAGTAGAGGTCTCACTCCACTGTGTCCCTGGGAGCCCAGGCCCTGCAGGGTTTGGTAGTAGACATGGGTCGTGTGACGTGAGAGATACTGGACAGTGCTGACCCCTGAGTTTGGTCTGGGGTGAAATTTGTGCCTCTCTAGCCCAGCTGATGTTGATCCTTCCCCGTGCACAGGGGCTGGGAGCCACAGGAACTGTGGCAGCCACTGAAGTGCCTGGATGACTCAAGTTACTACGGGAGTTACTTCTTCCAAATGCAGCATTTCCTTGCCTCAGCATGTGCTCACAGCACTGGTTTGTGGTTTGATTTCTGCCCTCAGCACTGGTTCTGGGAACTGGGACAGTGTTGGGAGAGGAGAGGGCAACAGTGCAGCTCCAGACTGCACTGAGGCAGCAATATGGGTAACTACTTTCACAAAGTGCTTTGGTTTACCAAAGTCTGGGAGTTCCCTCAGTCCCTCCGCGTGACAGGGGAGGGGTGGGAGGATGGAGCACAGCCAGTGCCTCCAGCTGAGTCCCCCGCCCTCCTCTGCCATGGAGTGGGTCCCCAGGGTCTTCCCAGACAGGCATGTGTTCTCCAGTGTGTGAGCTCATGGTCTGGCTTTGGCAGGGCTCTGCACACTACAGCAAGAAAATAAAATGGATGTTTTGAAACCCCTTGGCAGAGAGCTGGGCAAAGAAACGTCCAAGCTATTGTATGGAGAGATTTGTTGTCATTTATGCCATGAGCATGTCTAGTAAGGCCCATTACTGCAGGCAAGGGCTTGGAAAACTTAGTGCCTTTCCCAAACTCTGGCAGTCTGGTAGCCTGCACCATCAGGTCACAGCTGGCCACAAACCCACAATCAGATCATGAATTGACTCTGCTGCAGAGCACAGGGATATGAACACCCAGGGTCAGAGCTGAGCCACTCCAGAGCACGTCTGCTCTAGCTGGGGTGAGGAAACGTACGTCCCTCTGCCACACAGTGTTTGTGTAGAGCCATTTGGGTCACTGGTAGTGTGGGTAGCTGGTACTGCTGACCAGCCCTGATAAAAATTAGCACCCAACAGTGTCAGAGCACAGGTGAGTGTGGTCCTGGCCTCAGAGACCAGGGAGTGTCTCGTTGGGTTTGTTGGAGCAGTGCTCCAGCACTGTAGAGGCAGAGTACTGCTGTGTGGGGTACTGCTGTGAAGTCCAGAACATTCCCTGGCTGAGAGCAAGCCTGGAATTTGGAGCCTCTTATCTCTGCCTGTGATGGTGGTGGGAGGACCACCTGTGCTCCTGGTAATGCCATCGGAATGTCAGGACATGTGCTGTGGGCAGTGCAGTGCTGGCCTGCAGCTGAGGGGCCTGAGGAGCCTGAAATCCTCCATGTTGCTGTCCTCTCACCTTGGCTTTCATGTTCTCTCCTAGGGCACCTTGGACCTGACCCTGAAATCCTGCGTAAGGAGAAAGACTGACTCCATAGACAAAAGGTTTTGTTTTGACATTGAAACTAATGAAAGGTGAGAGGCTTTGCGTCTGGTGGCCCCAAACCTCACGGGCCTGCAGCAAATCCCTTTTTGCTGTCTATTACAAACAACTTTTCTTCCTTTGCCTGCCTGTCCCTGGGGGAATTCCGCGCAGGTCCGGGACCATCACGCTGCAGGCGCTCTCAGAAGCCAACCGAAGGCTGTGGATGGAGGCCATGGACGGGAAGGAGCCGGTGAGTGTTCCTGGAGCAGTTCCCAGCTGGAATGCGCTGCCGAGCAGTGTCCTCTGCCGGCGGCTGCTGCTCGGCATCAGTGCCGCACGATCGCTGTGAGCTCCATGCCGTTCCCTCAGCTCCCACTGGGGATTTTGGGTTTCCCCCTTAAATCTTGGGATGTTCCCTTGCCATGCCAGCCCGCCTGAGGACCGGCCTTTCGCTCTTGTTCCTGCCTCTCACTGCCTGTGGAGATGATGTTTTGTCTGTCCCTGCTCTTAGCCAGCCTTTCAAAGGTGTCACTGCCCACCCTGCACCCATGTTCTCCCACCTTTCTGTGCCTACTGGTGTTTCCTTCCTTCAGTCTGAGCAAAGCTCAGAGCCCTGTGCTTTGCCTACAGAACAGAGGATTTCCCTAGCAGCTGGTGCCCCACTGAAATGCAGGAAGGCAGCAGAAGCTCCTTTATTGTGCAGATAATGGATTCTTGCCTAGTTATAAAATGACATTTCTATTGGACATTTTCTTTTCGGCTGTGATTGCCTCTGGGTAATCTATGAGTGATTATGAGTGATTTATGAGGGACCTATGGGTGATTTATAGGATGATGCATTTTCTTTCAGAAATAAGTACCAAATCATGCTGATGATGTTTTTGTTTCTCCCTCCCCCATTCCCTCTCCCTTTTTCAGATTTATCACAGTCCCATCACGAAGCAGGAAGAAAGTGAGTCACTTGTGTTGCTGTTCTTTGAGTTCTCACAGCCTGGAGGCCAGGCAGGATTTTCCTTGCAGATACACTCATCCTCAATTCCTGCTGAGTAGCAGTGTCCTCACTCCATGACAGCAGTGTCACTTCTGATCTTGTACCACAGTGTCTGACACTGAGCCCAGATAAGAATGAGTTGCACACAACTGCAGTAAGCAGTTTTTATTTAGCCAGGAGTAGTGGGATGTGAGGTTCAATTTGCACCACCAAACCCCAGTGAGAGATCCTGAGGATCTGTCCCTTAACAAAGACTGTAATAGGGCAGTAGAGGTGGCACTGAGTTCCCTGGATCTCCCACCCACCACCGTGTCCCATGTCCCCCCTCTCAGCAGTGGGGTGTACCCTTCAGAGGTACTGAGACACACTGCAGAGCCCTGGAGCCCTCTGGGGCTCTGTTAGCTGGGCAAAACCTGCATTCTGTCTCAGAGCTCACTTCATCAGCACTGTGATTAGCTGGCTCTAATGAGCACAGAGGGGGCATTCCCAGGAGTGTGAGCACAAACCTGTTGTGTGGCCATGTTCACATCACACGCTGGGAGGAATGTGAATTAGAGTTTCACTGAATAAACATTCTCTATTTGTAATAGATTAGAGCTGGTAAGAATTCCAGTGGTATCACAGCCCTCAGTGTCAAGCACCAAGTGGGTCTGTGCTTATTCCTGGGAGAGGAATGAGAGATGTCTGAGCTTGATTTTGCTGTTGCTCAGAGCAGACAGAATCAGTATAAATAACCTACTGAAAATGCAGGGATCCCATAGGATTCCCCAGCTCAGTGGAACAAGCCCTGTGCTCAGCTTTCCTCAGCACATCAAGCTGGATTGGTTTTACTTTTTAATCCTAGTAGTGTAGATAAGCAGAAATTACTCAGTCCCATGATGGGGAAGAGCTTTAACTACAGATTTTGCTCTGGAAGTGATTATTCAAGTCTTTATCAGGCACATTCCACATGATTTACACTATTGTTATTAAACATCGATTTACACTGTTATTATTATTAAAGACAGAGAGGGAGTAGGGAGCAGTGTGCAACTCAAAATAAATTTGGGGGAAAATGGGAGAACATACGGAACTAATAACTCCCTGTCAGGATGTCCAGAATGCCGGTGTTCTCTTGAGGGTGTACGGGATGCGGGTGCAGGTATGAACACTCAGAGTGCTGGGGCACTGTGGCTCTGGGTGCTGAGAGGGGCTGGGGCTGGGGGTGTCCCAGGGGTCTCCAGGAGTGCTCAGGCAGCTAACACGGCTTCCTTACCCAAAACAGTGGAGCTGAACGAGGTCGGCTTCAAGTTTGTCCGGAAGTGCATCAATGCAGTGGAGACAAAAGGTGAGGAGCTCACTCGGCCGTGCTTCCCATGGCCTTGAGTTACGCTGTAATTCCTGCAGTACAGTGTTAGTCACTGACATGGGACATCAGCTTTTGGCTGAGGAATGTGTGTTCTTCAGTTAAATGCATGTTCTTTGGGAGCAGAATTCCTGCCTGGTCCGGAATATTGTACCAAGATCGACTGGGGATGAACTTCCACCTTTATGCTGTTTTCACTCATGGTTTTCTCAGTTTTGGCCCTGAGCACACCCACTGCTGGGCAGCAGGAGAACAGCTCCAGCAGAGGGGCCGAGGGGTGGCTACAGGCTCCTTCAGCCCCAGTCTGTGAAGCAGCAGAACAGAAGCAGGTGGAGGGGTGGCAGCTCATCCTCTGGGCTGTCACATATCACCCAGCCTGCACCAGTGAACATCACCAGTGTGGGACAGGGCCTGGATTCATCTCCAGATTTCTGGGGCTGTGGCAGCGGAGGCCCACTGGTGTGGAGAGTAGCGGGGGCACAAAGACCCCGCTCACAGAGCAGTGGCTCTGCCTGTGGCAGCACTGAGCGGTGTTTTCAGATTCTACTTCAATGTGTTCATCTTCTGGGAGGGTTTGAGCAAATTGAAAATGATAAAGCAGTGCTCCCCAGAAATGGGGTGTGTGGATTGATGTGTCCCACGTCCGGGCTGTGCTCACCTGAGCGTGACATGGTGACCACGGTGGTGCTGGTGGCCATGGCTGCTGGGGGTGAGCGGAGCCCCTGCCTGCAAAGCCCAGGGAATGGAACAGGGCCTGGGATAAGGGACAGCGCCTGGGGTGTGGAGCAGAGCCCAGCAGCAGGAAAACAGTTCCACTAGATGGGGCTTTTGTACCACCAGCGGGAAACCTCGGCTAACGCTCTTGGCTTTGTCCTCCTAGGAATCACTACGGAGGGCGTGTACCGAACTGTTGGCAGCAATATCCAGGTGCAGAAGTTGCTGAATGCCTTTTTTGGTAAGAATTAATTATTCTGTGCAATTACGCTGTCCTGTTCTTGAATTGTTTGTGAGGGACAGAGAGTATTGGGTTCCACAGTGAGAAATGTCCAGCATCATCGGTTTTGGTCCCTGCGACGCCTCTGAGGCTCATCTTCCCCTTCTTTCCTGGGATAACACAATGAGCTGGATTGGGAAGGTGGCCTTTGCAGGGAGCCCTCCACCCTGGTCTAAGGGTTTTCCCTGGCAGGATGGGGACACCTCACTGTGTGCAGTGTGTACATTAAGGAGTCATTGCGCATGTTAAGAAGTCAATGGATGTGTTCCTGCTGCAAGCCTTCCTGTGGCTGGATCTGTCTGTCATACAAGCTGGCAGCTGGGGACAGTCTTTATAGCCTTGGCAGGGTGTGGGGCTCAGCAGCGCTGCTCTGTGCTGGGACAGGGACTTCTGGGCTGGGTCCTGGCTGAGGCGATCGCACCCTCACCTCATGGTCACCTGCGAGCCTCCCGGGGGACCCCCGGGGTCGATCCCCACATGCCCAAGGCCCAGGCATTCTCCCCAGCCCTGCCTGGGGCTGGAGCGCAGGATAGGGATTGCACTCACCTCACTGCCTGCATGCCTCAGGCTCACACCAGCTTGGACATCTGATATTAATGCACCATTCAAAGGCTTTGGCTCGTGTTTCCTATTGCTTCTACTCTGGATGTTGTTTATTAAAACCCCAGTTTGTACTGGTGTCTGGCTGTGCCCGATTCTCACAGAACCATGACTCCAGGCATCTGCCCAGCTCCCTTGGCCCATGACTCATTGCTGAGCCTCAGGTTCTATTGCTGCTTGATTCTCACCCTCCCTGTGAGCAACTCTGTGGTTTTCTCCTCTGAATCCCACTAGTGAGTGGCTTTTTGTTCTGTTTATCTGCATGGGTCTGGGTAGCCACTTGCCACCCCGCTGCATATGAATGCACAATGGAAAGTCCAACACCGTAGGAGTAACTGCTGCAGCAGGATTTCGTCTTTAACCACTCTAAGGAGATAGATTTTTATCTCTAGTCCTATTTATTTTTAAAAATAGATCCTGCTGTTTATTTCTGTAGTCCAGCTTCCCCCCCATCCTACAACCACATCCTTCACTTTGTGGTGCCACAGGCATGATGTGGTTTATCAGTGGGGCTACACAGGAGCAAACTATTTCCATGCTGTTGAGCCTCCCCTGAGCTCCCTCCTCTCCGTACAGCAGGAAGGAATGCTTCCAGAACAGCCTTCAGGGGAGTAGCTGCAAATGAGGGATTGGAGCTGGCATTCAGATTACTTTGGATGTCAGAAAGCTTGTCTTGGACCTGTTGAAATGTGTTTCTGCCAGCCTCGGGAAAAAACAAACCGTAGAGAATATGCACTCAGTGACTTTTCAGCACTGCTTAAATTTTACCTTGTGCTTTCCTCTTTGTCCCTCATTAGCACTGCTCCCCAGCCTCTCCAAAATCCTGATGCTGGTGCTGTTGTTCCACTTTTCCCAGCCATGGGAAGCAGGAGCTCTCTTTGCGTGCTGCTGTGGCTTTGTGTGTCTCGAGGGGAAACCCCCACCCCAAGCAGATTGTTTATTAGCAACCTCTGAATGAACTTTATTCTGAAACCTCTTCATTCTTCCTCCAGATCCAAAATGCCCCGGGGACGTGGATCTCCAGAGTGGGGATTGGGACATCAAGACCATTACCAGCTCACTGAAGTTCTATCTCAGGTAGCACTCCAGGTCACACTTGCTCCAAGGAGGCAAAGGGGACTGCAGCTGATTCTGATGAAAGGTGGAATGAGCTGCCAGATACTCACATTTGGCTGTTGAAAAGGGCAAAGTGACAAAGGCTTTGGGAAGAGGAATGATAAATATGGGTGTTGCAGAACCCCCAATCCCATGGGGAGAGCTGTTTCAGTGATACTGACTGCAGAGGGAGATGCCACTGGGACCTGGTGGCACTGAGGGATGAGCCAGTTTGCTTGTGGGTCACGATGCCCTGCAGAGCTCAGTTTTCTTTCTGGTTGTTGCAGGAATCTGTCTGAACCTGTCATGACGTACAAGCTCCACAAAGAGTTGGTCCTGGCTGCCAGTAAGTCCCACAGCTGCCCCACTGATGATCCCTGGCCCTGCTCTTCCCAGCCAGAGTCCATCAAAATCACTTGGCAGAGCTCTGCCAGCTCAGCTCTGTGGTGTCCAGCTGCTTCAGCTGTGGAAAGAGCAGTGATGCTCTCCTCCGAGTGCTTGTCTGTGCAGGGGATGTGGTGCTGGATGCTCCCTTCCCTCCTTTGCTACTCAGTGCCCTTCCCTCAAACAGGGTCTTGTGCTGTCAGAAGGTCTGGAGAGACAGGGGATGTCACTTGAAAGCAGCACAAGTGTGCCACAAGAATTGTTTCCCCCTAGCATTGATATATTTATTTTAAAACCTGGGAGGGAATGGGAGGTGCTGCTGCCACCCAGATAAATAGGTGTTCCCTTTAGGTTGTGAAATTTGTCCTGGGATATTGAAAACAGAGTGTCTACCAGTACATGGAAGACATTTCTCTGCTGCAGCTGTTGGGATTGAGTCACAGTCAGGAATAACAGAGGTCAGCCAGGAAGCACTACAAGTGTAGTGCCAGGGCTTCACCTGTGCTGAGCAAGCCCATCCTCTCTGTCCCCTCGTTGTGGCCATTGCAGATAAGCCATGACAGCTGTGAGCCAGTGCCCTGAGAGGGAAACAGGGATGCAGGGAAGTGGTCATCACCCTCATTGGGATAGTGCTGGCATTTGGAAATGTGTGCCATTAGAGCATCCCTCGACCCACTGTGCCTCCAGAAGTCACTGGGAGACTGGGAGAGTGCCACTTCTTCATGTGTCCCTCTGGAGAATGAGTAACACACATTCTTTCTTGAAAAGGGAAATGTTCCACCACTTGCTGAAGGTGATCAAGCCCAAGATTTATTAGTTTTGGAGTTGGTTAAGCCCATGATGGCTGGGTGTGGGCAGGACATTTATCCCTTCCCTGTCCTCCCTCAGAAACTTGCACCACTGAGCTTCCCAGCCACCCAGACCCCACACAATTCTTCTCACACTGAGTATTTTATTGTTTCTTGATTATTTATGCTTCTAAGGGTGACCTCTTTGGGTCAGGAACTCAGTTTTTTTCCCTGCAGGATACTTTAGGTGTTGTTCAGTGTCAGAGCTTTCTGGGCTGACAGGACTCCCAGTGGGAGGCTGTCTGCTTCCCAGGTGTGTGGGACAGGGCTGCGAAGGGAAGGGCCTGCCCGTGCCCAGCCTCTTTTGGAGTGTGTCCCTGGGCTCCCTTTCAAGCTGCATTTCATCCTCTTTCCACTTCATATTGTTTCTCACAGTACTCACCCTGTTGCTGTGAAATCTCACTTCCCTCTGCTCCCCATCACTCCCATGCTGCACAGGGAACAGCTTCCACAGGTTTCCTTTGGCTTTATATTTCCCTGGTGTATGTAGTTTGAAAGCGTTGAGTACAAACTCTTCTTTGTGTTCCCGCCTTCCAGAGTCCGAGAACCTGGACTACAGGCTGGGAGCCATTCATGCACTGGTCTATAAACTGCCTGACAAGAACAGGGAGATGTTAGAACTCCTCATCCAGCACCTGGTCAAGTAAGTAAGCAGATGCTTTCCTCTAAAACCAGAGAAAGAGGAATAATGGAATCAGCAGAACGAGTCTTTTTGGGAGGTCGGGTTTGCAAAATTTTATCCACCATAGTCCCCTTGGGAATTTCCATGTGGATTGCACAAAGGGGGTGACTGTCCTCTGCATGAAATGATGCTTTTCTTTCTGTTTGCTCCTTCCACCCCCTTTCAGACATGCACAGAGCAGAAAATTATTTAAAAATGAAAATACCCTCCGAGAGCAGGGGCTGTAAATTGTCACCCCTCAGATATTTATTGGAAACCACCACAGTGTGCTCCCTTCAGTTCTCTTCTTTCAGACAGAGAGAAAATTAAAACCAGAAGTCAGTTCTGGATAAAAAGGATATAGGATTTAAATGATTCCTTTTGTGTATATGTTGTGCAGATAACTTTTGATTGCAGAGTGAAAGAGGAGCTGGGACTGGGAAGAGATCAAATAAAGATGCTGTCAGCACATTGCTCCCTCCAGCATCTGTCCGAGCCAAACGTGTGTGTCAGCACTAGAGCCATGTTTGTCACTGCTGGGAAACAAATTCTCCTGAAACACAATGAAGAAAATTTGATGACTGACTCTTAGTGTATCCTGGTTTTTGGGGCTTTTTTTCTTGGAATAAGATCTGTTTGGAAAAAAAACAAACCAAACAAAACTCTATTCCTCCTTCCCCTACTCTCTGCAGCGTCTGTGAGCACAGCCGGGAGAATCTGATGTCACCGTCCAACATGGGGGTGATCTTCGGGCCCACCCTCATGCGAGCACAGGAGGACACGGTGGCAGCAATGATGAACATCAAGTTCCAAAACATCGTGGTGGAGATCCTGATAGAGCACTTTGGGAAGGTACGGGGCAGCCCCGGAGCAGCGCCGGCTGCTCCAGCCTGGTCCTGCAGACTGTTGCTGTGGCAACGCGGCTCCTTCTGGAGTCTCCTTGGGCTGGCTTTATATAACACGCTGCTCTGAGAGGCTTCAGGAGTAGGCAAGGAGTAGCAGGTGTGTTCCTCAGTGTAGCTGTTATCTGGTCCCAGAGGAAACAGCGAGTCTGGGCATTTTTGTCTTTTCTTTTTAAATAAGGGGAAGCTTTATTGAAAAAAACCCCTATTGTATGACTGGATATTACAGGGCTTCACTCTTTTCTTTGCTAGACAAAGAACTAGGCCAGAGCAGAATTGGTTTTAAATGTCACAGTCCAAGATGAGACACTGCACAACTGTTAAATTAGTGTTAAATTAGAAAAAACCTAGAGCAGACAAGTGTTGAACGGTTGATGAAAATAATTCATCTATGGATGCGTTCAGATGCAGATACAGGGACGGTGTGGAGATGGTATGGGGAGCCTGAGAAAGAGTGAGTGTCAAGGAGTTCCTGAGTGAGAAGGAGTCTGAGGGAGCTGCTGCCTGAGGTGGAGTGGTCAGAGGAGCTGAGGCTGGTGCCCGTGGCCCTGGGCTGTGCTCTGACAGGACAGAGAGCCCTGGAGAACCTCCAGTCTCATCTGCCTGCCATGGATCTGCGCTGGGTATTTCAGCCTGAGCATCGCTCGTGTGCCCAGCCAGGGTCCGGTTGCTGGGGTGGTGCTGAAGATGCACGTGCAGACAACAGCTTTGTCATGTGGAGCTCTGCCTTTGGAAAGCAGAATATTCCCCTGTGTCTGTGCTGGCACCTGCTCTCAGCGATACCCGACACTGGCTCAGGGGTGTCAGGTGGCTGGGGGATGAGGAGAGCTGGGTGTTAATATTGAAAGCTGGAGCAGCGTTTGCACCCAGAGCAGCAGATCCCGAGCAGGGAGCAGACTACTGCCCTGGTAACAGCCCTGGGTTCCAAGGAGTGAGTTTGGTCCTCCAGCTTTTCACAGCAGAGTACACAGTGTCCAAAGGGCAGGAAGCGGGTGGAGCCGTTCATTCAGGGATGCTGTTTGTTATGAGGGGGCTGGGGCAGCTCCCAGCATACAGGGCAGCACAGGGACAGGGGCAAAACTCCCTTTGGAAAAGGAAAAGGCAGCCAAAGCTGGAACAGCAAGGTTCTTGCAACAGGAATATGGAGCCAGAGGAACCAGGTGGGGACCACATGGGGGTGTGGAACCAGATGAGGGGGGTGGGACTTGGCTGCGATGCCAAGGAGTGAAATGGGATGAAAGAGCTCAGAGAGGCTTCTGAGTACCCACACCAGAAGCTCATGGAAACACCAGCCAATTCCTTTGTAGGTCTCTGTGAACACTTGTAATAAGTTCCCACAGGAAAATGGGACTGGTTTGTGTCTGGGATCTCACACACTCACTCCAGAGATGAGGCTCTGTGCTCCCCTCCATACAGGCTGTGGCACAGTCTGAATCAACACCCTGCCACCTCCGAGAGCTGGGATGACAGTGTTAATTAAGCCAGATGTCCTTTTGCTTGCTTTTAATTTCTCCAGCAATAAGGTTAAGTTAGTCACATTTATTAGATTGAGTTTTTAAGTTCAGCATTGGAGCTGAGAGTGTCTTTAGCTCCCTCATGAGTAAACAGCTCAGATGAGTCTGGAGGAAGAGGGGATGTGGGTTATACGGTGCAATCGGAAGACTCTGAGGACAAAGTAACTATTCATGAAGTCTTTGTGGATAATTGCTGTTTCCACAGCTCATGTTTCAGTGCCGTGGTTAAATTAAATAGGTTGATTGTTCTGGAAACACCTTTCCTGTATAAACCTCCTTAAGGTGAGGGTCTGTCAATATCTTTGTACCTTGAGGTTATTTAACTTGGATTTTCAATTAGAAGTAAATCAGAGCCTGCACCCACCTCTTAAACCACCCATTTGTGGTGGGTTTAGCGTGGGTTTCAGGTGTTGAAAACAGTATTCCTTGGTACCTGTGTAAGCGTCCATGGGGAGCTTAATGTTTCTTTTAAAAGCAGGATTGGATTCTGGTCAGGATATAGGAATGAGCTTGGTATTTCCAAAAAATTGCCCTCATGCAGGCAATCCTTTGCTGTTTTCGTAATACACCAGCTGCTGCTTTTAATTCATGGGCTGCTATGTCACAGCAAGTCTCTCTGTCTGCAGGCAAAGAGAGTACTCCAGACCTTGTGTTTTGGAGCAGGGAACATGTCCTGCCCAGGGCATAGCCCAGCAGGCAGTGAGCCAGCACCCGCCCTGTGTCACCAAATCCAGAGTGTGGGGTTTTTTTCCCTGAGTGGGTGTGGAATCTTCCCTCACTGGAGACATTCCAGAACGGTCTGGACGCAATCCTGTGCCATTAGCTTTAGGGAGACCCTGCTTGAGCAGGGAGGATGGTCCAGATGACCCACTGTGGGCCCTTCCAGCCTGAAGCAGTCTGTGACTCTGTGGTGTTCCTCCTCTCCTCATGCGGAGTGGGCCAGGCTGTCGGGAGCAAAGCCTGGACCCAGCCCATGGATTTATCCCAAGCCAGCACAGGCTGGGCCAGAGCAGCCTGACCATGGGGGTGTGGGGAGCCGTCTGCCACTGCCCGCCCTCCCAGGCACACACTTGGGACCAAGGAGGTTAAACTGGGGACATGTTTTCCTCTCCCATCCCCCATCTTGGTCTCCTAACCCTGTTCTTTGGCCCAGAGAAGAAGGAATAGCCTTTTGGTTTGAATTACCAAACTGAGACACTTAATCAAAGCAGAATGTTACATTTCTTCATGTTAAAATTTTTCTGGGTGATGCAATAAAGTTGTTTATCCATATCGAAGCGTGGCCCAAGGGTGTGGTGACCCGGCATGCCGGTGGGGCTGGCACAGCTCTCCTCTGGGCAGGAGCCAGGAAGGGACCAGCTCCACATCTCTGGGCTCAGCAGCTCAAGCCACCCCTCCGTAGTAACTCAGGCTTTAAAGCCTGTTAAAACTTCAGTTGACATCCCTGGGAAGAACACAGGAGCAGCTGCTTTGTGCCTTGATACGGTGTTTCAGCTCTTCAAATGTAATCCTTTTTCAGCTCTTAAAAAAAGCCCTGACACAAATACGAACGTCTCAATTAACCTCAACCAAATAGGTGCCACATGACCAGTGAGAAAAGGAGATAAAACTCCTCAGTAGCATTGTTTTTATGGCAGTATTTCATTCCAGGTAATTTCCTGGTGCCAGATGCATCATTGTATGCCAAGAGCTGAAGGGTTTTAGTGTTAGATCTGAAACAATGCAGGGTTGGTTTGGGTGTTTCAGGGGTTGTCTCTCTTTGACCGTGGGGGTCTTGATGTTGCTCAGGGGCTGCCAGCTCCAAAGCTTCAAAGCCTCCCTCGTGTGCTTTTATGAAGGGGAATTTGCTTTGACAAATTGTCTGAGTTTTGGATTTTCCTGCTGAGCTGTGGGGACAGTGTCAGTGTTGAGGACAGTGCTGGTGATGGGGACGGTGTCAGTGGTGGGGACAATGTCTGTGGTGGGGACAGTGCTGGTGATGGGGACGGTGTCAGTGGTGGGGACAATGTCTGTGGTGGGGACAATGTCTGTGGTGGGGACAGTGCTGGTGATGGGGACGGTGTCAGTGGTGGGGACAATGTCTGTGGTGGGGACAATGTCTGTGGTGGGGACAATGTCTGTGGTGGGGACAGTGCTGGTGATGGGGATGGTGTCTGTGGTGCAGACAGTATCAGTGGTGGGGACGGTGTCAGTGGTGGCCACTGTCCTCTGTGCTGGGCAGGGGCACCTGCAGTGGGAGGTGAGGCAGCAGCCCCTTTGTGTCGGGTCACCTGAATGTCTCTCTCTCTCTCTCTACAGATCTAATCTGGCCCCCCAGAGGACACCACAGCCCCCCCGGTGCCCCCGCCCAGAGTGGCTGCCCGGCGGCACAAACCCATCACCATCTCCAAGCGGCCCCTGAGGGAAAGGCCTGTCTTCTTCGGTGCATCTGTGGAGGAGAGTGGAGGTCAGTCTGGCTGTTCCCCGATGCCTTACCTGCCTCTCACCCCTCCTGCTTCCTCTAACACCTTTCCAGGAGCAATGGAGGTAACAGCAGCAGGGCTGCACTTCCCGGGTCCTGGACACGGCGGGCAGCGAGGGCTGTTCAGAGGGAAAGGAAAGCCAAAAACACTCATACATTGGTTGCATCATTTCACAAGTCAGACTCTCTGCGATTTGGGTTTTTCTGCTACCTGCTGCACTCTCCATTAGCTAAACTAAGGCTGGTTCTTGCACAGGAGAGGCCCAGAGGAGAGGTTTTTGCACCTTTGCCTCTGTGGCATCAGAGGCAAAGGTGCAAAACAAACTGCCTAGAGCGTTGGTGGGATGGTAGCCAGGGAGGGCTGTGCTGCAGGAGGCCCAAGGAGGTCTCAAGCTGGCTCAGCCACTGGCAGTTCCACATCCAGAGCAAGAACTCCAAAGAACTTTTTCAGGACCCAGTTATGGTATTTTCTAGACCAAGTTCAACTCTGCTGTTAAATCCAGCTGACTGTGCTGAAGTGCTGAAGCTCTTATCATAATGTCAAAGGGCACATCAGCTTAAAATCATGTTTGTGCACCTGATTTGCTCTAATTGTCACTGCAGGCTGTGCCCTTATTCCATAATCACCAAAGAGATAAAAAGTCTATTTCTCCATTAGTTTTTAGAGCTTTGATGATGTTTAGGTATAAAGTGCACTTTGTGACACTGGCAAAACATGATTGATTCACATTGCTTTTTAAAAACTCCAGACTGCTAATGTAGTAGGGGCTGGCCTTGCATTTCAATGCTTCCCCGACCTGGGAGCAGCAGCATTCACCTTGGACCGCCCTGAGGCTGCAGGGAGCAGTCGGGTTCATAGCAGAGCTCCTGCTCCTGGGTCTGCAGCACAGCAAGAGGGGTGGGACAAACGGCTTTTGGAGGGACATCAGTGTGGTGCACACTAACCCCAGGGCTCTCTGCCCTTGTTTCCGCAGCAGAGCGGCTCAGCCAGACCCCCAACGGCAGCGGCGTGGAGGCCCCCAAGCCCCTGCTCCGCAGCCGCCTGCCCGCGCCCCGGCCAGGGGGGGACGAGCTGGGGCGTCCCCCCACTGAGAGCCGCCCCCAGCCACGCACGGAGCCCGAGTTGGGGAAGCTGGGGAACAGGCTGCAGGACGGAGGGGCCAAGCCGGCTGGCAGGGCGGCCAACGGGGTGGTGACCAGTCCTGCCCTGAGGACAACCACGCTGCAGGCCAGGAGACCGGCGCCCCGGCCGGGCATCTGCGGCAAAGAGGGTGAGTGTGTGCCGGGGCACTGGCCAGAGCCAGGCAGGGGTGCCCTGCTCCCAGGAGAAGCCCGAGGTGCCCGAGTCAGCCCTCCCTGGGCTGGGTGGTGGGCTCCTCCCCT
Source organism: Pomatostomus ruficeps (assembly GCA_013400735.1). NCBI lineage: Eukaryota > Metazoa > Chordata > Aves > Passeriformes > Timaliidae > Pomatostomus > Pomatostomus ruficeps. The sequence goes on from VYZT01012453.1 coordinate 71,690, forward strand.
TGAGTCCTCCTGATGTAGCTCAGCAGGAGGGGCGGGGAGACCAGACAGCCTGAGGCGTGGGCACAGGTAAAGTCTGACACTCATTCCTTCTTGATGACCCTTAAAGACTTTGAAGGCTTAAGTGAATAGCAAGGTTGGGTGGATCTTGGGGGAGAAAAGCAGTGGAGGAGAGGACAGGTAGTGTCACTGTCCAGGATAAGGTTCAGCTGCAACAATCACCAGTCTGTGCTGTTCCTCTCCCTTTCTCAGAGCAGCACTGCACAGGGTTTGGTTAAGAACACTTGTTATTCCCAGGAAGTACCAACTTCAGTCATAAGCTACACTGAGACCATCCTTGCAGGTCCAGCTCTGGCCCCTGGTCCCAGTGCCAGGAAGGCTATGCTGGGGCAGGTAGTGTGGGAGCTTCCTTTTCCTGGACTCTGTCCCTCCATTCTGGCTATTGGCCACTGTCAGTGAGCGGGCATTGAGGCAGAGGGACAGAACTAAACCCATGGACCTGTTCAGTGCCCCTTCATAAATATCTGGCATTACCCAAAGCTTCCTGCTCAGTGTTTGTCATCTCCGTCTCTGCAGGTGACTGTGACGGTGTCCCTAAGCCACGTTCCCACAGCGATAAGCCCGTGATAATGCGTCCCCCTGTGAGACCTCCGGATCCACCGTGCCGGACTCCCATCCCTCCAAAGCTGGAGCAGAGGCCAGATCTGATAGCAGGGACAGCAGAGGAGATGCCCTCATCTGTGTAAGCCAGCAGCCCATGGCAGGTGCCTGGTGCCAGTGGGGGCAGCGGGGGGCTCAGTGGCTGGAGCCCGTGGATGTCCCCTCAGCATCGGTGCGAGTGCAGGTTTGAGTGTCACTTGGAGAGCCAAGCAGAGGGCACGGCCAGGGAGGGGCGTGGGGCCACAGCGAAGGCAAACACAGAGCTTTGGAGCTGCGCAAGCACAGCCCTGGGGCGGAGCCTTGTCCCATTCCCATCCCTGCTGTTCCTGGGTCAGTGGAGCTGAGTGCCTCTCTGCGTGCCCCCAGCAAACCTCTCGAATGAGACACTTTCTGGGGCAGGACATGATCCAGCTTGGATCTGCTTAAGGAAACTGGATGGAGTTCAGCTTCGTCTCATCCTCAGATTTCTGTCAGATTTTAAGGGAGTCAGAAACCCTGCTGGCTTTAATGGGAATTAACCAAAAGAAAACAAAAGGTGCCTTGAGGGTCGGCTCTGTGCCAGAACTGCCTGGGAGAACTTCTTGAGCATGGGCAGGAGCAGATAAACACTGAAGGAAAGACCATAAAGGGGATGGATGCACGTGGGATTATAGGCAAGAGCATGGAAATAATGACTGGATGTGGCACTCGGTGCTATGGTTTAGTTGATGCAGTGGTGTTTGGTCAAAGGTTGGACTCCATGATCTTGGAAAGCTTTCCCAACGTAAATGATTCCATGGTTTCATGGTTCTATAAGCAGTTCAGCCAAAGCACTGGTGGGTGGTGTGAGGGCAGAGTGGGCACAGAAGGAGCCCAGCTGTGCCTCGGCATAAGAATTGTCAGTTGAAGGTGATCTCTGCAGTTCTGCCAGTGCTGCAGCTCATTCCCCTGGCACAGAGCAAATCTCATTAGCAAATTGCCAAGTGAAATCAGAAGTGAGACTTCTCCTGTTTTCTTTGCAGGGTGGCCTCTAGGACCAAGTTCTTTGAGACAGCTTCCCGGAGAACAGGCAGGTAAGGCTGGCACGGGGAAGGTGGCACGTGGACAGCAGCAGCCCTGCAGGACAGGGTGCTCCCTCTGAGGGAGAGCCAGCACGGACAGCCCCAGTCCCAGCCCAGGCCTGCCTTGTCTCATACTCACGAAGGATAGATGGGGCCCAGCTAAAGTGCTGAAACTAAAGAAAGAGCATAAAATGTAAAATGTGAGTCCAGATACAGACTTGGTAAGTTAATTCTGCCAAGTGAGAAGCATCCCTGTGGATCCCATGTGTATGGATCTATGTGGTGTAGTGCCCGTTGTACTCAGGCTTTGTGGGCAGATCAGGTCATGGGTGAGGTAGTGAGGGCTCGTTAGGTCCCAGCAGCTGCCGAGAGAGCATGGCTGGTCCAGCACAGGGGGTGTGCAGACAGGGAGCTAGGGGTTATGGGGACACAGTGTGGGCACCAAAGTCCTCGGCTCTGATGGGCAGCAGGTGCCATTTGTGATAACATTTGACCAAATAAGCTCCAGCTTCCTGCTCTGAAAAGCCACCAACCTCTGCCCGAGGGAGAGCAGGTTTGTGTGTAAGCCTGAGAACTGCTGCTGCTGGTACTGAGAGTGAAATCAATTGTTCTATTCCAAAACAGACCCCTCCCTGCCCATTACCTAGCCTCAAGCAGCTTGTGGAGCTGAGTTGGAGCTTGCTCCTTGCATTCATTTTTTTTCTCTATTCTGCTTCTTTTTATCCAGTTCTTCATCACCACAAGGCAGGAACCCAAGTGATGAGAGCTGAGGCTAAAGGTATGTGTTTATGACAATAAATCAAATAACAAACTGAAATCAGACATGTAATACAAAGTCAGCATTTATGGGGTTGTGGGAGTCCAGTGGTTCTGCCATTACTGGTGGATTTGCACTGCTGCACAGAGCATAGAGCTTGTTTTCTTCTTCCAGGTTTCGTAAACACACCTCAGCCCAGCTGGACCAAGGAGACTTTCTGTGCCTGTGACCCAGGAGTCATAGCTGAGCCTTGCCAGCCCCAGTGCCCTGGAGAGCAGCTATCTTACAGACGATGATTTCCGAGCCACGAGTGGCTCAAGAAATTAGGAGAGGGAGACCACGATGGAGAGCAGGTCCTGCCCAAATGTCTGTGTTGAACTGTTCCCTGCCCTCCCACCTCTCCTCCCTGCAGGCTGTGACAGTGCCTGTGTGTGCCCGTGCAGGTGACGGCAGCATGGGCAGGGCTGGGGGACACCGACGACCTGCGGAAAGGACACTGGAGCCCCCATTCACCTGCTCACTTTCGGGAAACACACCTTGAAAGGGGTGTTTGGACAGCACAGCGGCTAAGTCCCTGTGTTTGGATGCAAGGGCAGAGCAGCTGCAGGACCCCTTGCCCTGAGAAGCCCCTTCCTTTGTGCTTGTGTCCCTCACTTGGTGAGCTGTGCCGTGGTGTCAGCGTGTGGGACAGCCGTGCCTGGAACGTTGCCCATGGTGACACAGGCTGGGCAGGGACAGGGGAACCACTGTGCTCATCTCTGTGCGATGTCTCTTCATCTCCTCCTGAATGTCCCTGGCCTGGGACACTGCACTGACAGATGTGGCTGGGCCAGGGGCTTGGCCTGAGCCACGGCTGCAGCCTGGCCTGGTCCAGCTCTCAGGCAGCACCCTCGGGTCAGCAGCCTCCAAGGGTGCAGCTGGGGGAAGGGGGAGCAGGTGCTCCTCCTCTTCCTCTGCTGCCTCCTCTTCTGCCCATGTGAGCCACACTCCCACCAGATCCACTTCTCACAGGCCCACCAAGAAGTCTCCATCCTGGCTGATTGCAGTGGGCCAGCATAGAGGTGCTGAGGATCTGAAACTCACTGTTTGTGGGTCAAACCCATTGTTTTTCTAAGAACTGCCCAGTTTCTTGTTTGCTTGTTTATTCATTTTCAGTATGAGACGCCCAGTTTGTCCCTCAGCTGTGGCCCTGTGGACGATGTCCCTTGGCCTGGGGGTGTCCCTGGCCAGATCCTCCATGCTGTCCTGTAACACTAGAGGCTTGTCTGTTGCTCCAGCTGCCACCAGGGCCCAGCTCCAGGGCTGTGCACGGCAGCGAGCGGCTTCCCCACTTCCTCCAACTGCCCAAAGACGACTCCCTCATTTCAAAAGGTTTTCTTTAGGTGCTGAGAGCATTTCCAAAACAGTGACTGAACATTCCCACAGCTGCTTCCCGGGTGCTCCATCCCTCGAGCGCGCTGTGTCCTGCCCGGCGCAGGTCCTTCCCACCTGCTGGCGCTTTGCCTCGGTGCGACCTCGTGTCTCCTATTGCTGAATGTCACACACTGGCGCTCACGTGTGTCATGTCCATGGTGCTCTCACTCCCTTGACTTCAGCAGTGACCCAGCTGCTCCCTCCTTCAAACCTGGCACATGAATGTGGCTTTAAAACCAAACCAGCCCTGTGCTGTGGCAGCTGAGGCCATGCCACGTGCACTGACAGCACCTGGAGCTGTGCTGGGTCCCTCCTGCTGCAGCCCCTCACCACAGCTCAAGGACAGCACACAGTGGTTCTGATCAGGGATCTCTGAACAGGTAGGATGGAGCTGAAGCTGGAGGGAGCTGCTCTGACCAGCCTGGCAGTGGGGCCACCTGCCCGCAGCACATCAACCCCTGGCCCTGTTGGGGTGTTGGGCCTGTGGCTCCCACACAAAAAGACAGCGTTTCCCAACTGTCTTTCTTGCTTTGGGCTGCTCTTTGGGGGCCCCTTGAGCCTGTCCGTTCGGGAAGCTCCTTGGGTTCTGCCAATGCACGTGGCTCTGGAGGTGACATTCTGCAGGAGCAGTGGCTTGTCACATCCTCCTCCTGCTCATGCCCACTGCCCAGCACAGACCCCCAGGACCGAGCCAGGCTCCGTGGGTAGGGAGAATCCAAGGGTGGTTGGGTTTCAGTCTCACAGTGTGAGCAGTCAGGGAGAAGCAGCTTCTTGCGGACGTATTTCATGCTGTCCTTTTAAAGTTCTTTGTCACTTGTATGTCTGTGCTGATTTTTCCTACACCTGTGGGTGCAGCTGAACCCTGCGGACCAACAGTTGGGACTGATGGGGGGTGCTTGTGCTGACGGGGGGCAGTGGGGTCCAGTCACTGCTGCCATGAGGCACAGTCCCTGCTGCTGTGGGGTCCAGTCCCTGCTGCTGTGGGACCCAATCCGTGCTGCTGTGGGACCCAATCCATGCTGCTGTGAGCACAGTCCCTGCTGCCAGTGGCCCAGGAGTGACAGCTGGGAACGCGGGATCACCCTGTGCAGCACGGCAGCCCCCCAGCATCAGCCCCGGAGCCATTGTGGTGTGTACAAGCTTAGGTTATTGCAAGTGTTTATAAAAGTTTCCATGAAGTGAAACAACCATCTCAGTGTGCTTTGTTCCTCTTTACCCCGGGCCCAAGCACTGCCCCCACTGCTGTCCCCTCTGCAGGCAGCTCCTGCTGTGGGGTCCCAGCTCTGCACCCCGAGGAGGCCACACAGGTCTGTGTCCATGGGACTGGGAGAGCCCTAGGCCCTGCCACAGCCCCACTCTGGGTTTGCAGTCCCTAAAGCTGGTTTGCTGCATTTTCTGACCGGAGAAGCTGCCCTGCCAAGGCTGAATATTCCTGCACTGCCACAGTGCCTGGACTGCATCCTGTGTCATGGATTACTGAGACTCCAGTCTTCCTGTGACCACTGATGGCTTCTTTCCATCTATCCAGCACTCTTTTCCCCTCCTCATACCTGTTTTCCCCCGCTTTTTGACTCTGACATTGTGCACAGTGTTTGCTTTTCAGGCCTTCTGCTTTTCTTTAACAGCGAGCCCTCTCTCAGGAGAGAACAGCTTTCTCCCTCTGAAATGAGAATCCTGCACATGGCTTTGGAGCCCCAGTTTCTGGAGAGGCCTGACAGAGGTGACCACTCAGGAGGGTGTTCCTGGGGGCCCAGGGATGGCCGAGCTGCCCCCAGAGCTGTGAGGGTCCCCAGCTGGTGAAGGGGAGCATTCCCACCCACACCCTGCTCAGGGCTGGTCGCTGTTTTCGGGATCCTCCTGCAATTATTTTGCGTGAGCCCGGCCCCCGCCTGCAGGCTCTTCAGCCAGGTTTGCCAGCTCGGAGAGGTCTGTGCCGTGCCCTGGCTCTGGGCCCAAGCAGCCGGAGCACTCCTGGGGCGGGCATGGACACAATGCACCTGGAGCAGCAGCTGGAGGGTTTTCTGCTTGTTTTTTCTGGCTTCTTGCATCTCTCAAAAGTTTCCTTGGGGCTGTAACTTTTCCAGGGCTGGATGCATTCAAAACAGCGGTGTTTGGGGAACTAAACTGTTTTCTTTCCTCACTGGGCCTTGTATGAAGTGATCATGAACTGGAATGAGCACTGAGGCACTGCCCCAACAATCCTTGTCTCCCAACCCACAGGTGCCTGGCTTGCTTTCTTACAGAAAACATTTGGATTTATAGTGAGCAAGAAAATTATTTTCCAGCACAAGTAAAACCTTTCAGGCTTTTATAGAGAGAAGATAACAAAACAAGCAGTTCCAAAGCTTGAGCCTGAGCCTCAGTGAGTTCTTCCCCGACAAAGAATGTGAAGAGGCCAAAGACTTTGCAGTAGACACATCTGTGTGATAAATTTAGAATTGAAATATACTTAGTGGAGCACTGACATCTGAAATTTATGCGCTACACAGAGACCCATGAAGGCGCCGGAATCCACCCACGTGGGGCTCCTTGGAGGATCAGAGCCGTAATTTTCAGCTCCGTAGTTCTCCCTGACCCATCCCACTGCACAATCACCCATCTGGATGCTCCGAGCTGGGAGCAGCTCCCTGCACCAGGCGGGTTCCTGGCAGCCCTCTGCAGGTTTCTTGGCCCATACACATGGCAATAAATCAGGTCGGGCCACCAAAAAATCCTGTGATTGGCTTAAGCAATCGGGAGATGCTTTGAACCAGGGAAGGCCGTAATATATTTCATCTTCTGTGTTTTCAGAAGTTTAAGAAGTGCTTTAACAGCCTCTGCCAGTGTCTCTACGAGCTCCCGCAAGGCAGAAGTTCTGAAGATTCTTGAAGTTGTGTATAAAATGTGGCCATTCCCATGAAGACTCAGAGAGGCAAGTCCCCAGGAGCTCCATCCTCCCACAGCTCCATTCTCCGTCACTCTGTGTCCTGCACACCCCGGGTCCCTTCAGTGCCTTGGCCCCACAGGCTCTCCCGGTGGCCACCACACCACATCATGCTACCACACTGTGACACCGTGCCCACCCTGCTCCTGTGGGATGGGACACGGGGCTTGCCAGGCCCTGCCTGCCCTCCCCCTGGCACCTGCCCAGCACTGGCAGAGGGAGGCAGCAGCAATTTCAGGTACAGAGCACACCCCAGTGCTGGCTGACATCCCATGGTCAGGGCACTCGAGTCGGCGTGACCCCCCTGAGGTCTGTGGCTGCCACCGGCTCATCCTGGCAGCGCAGGCACAGCCCTGACACCGCGGAAGGCACACAGGGCTGGCTGCCAGCACAGCAGGGTCACAGTACTAGCACTCCCAGGCCCCCAGGGAGGGGAATCACTGCTGAAAGGGCTTTTTGACACAACTCATCAGTATTTCAGGAAACAGAAGTTCTTTCTGTTTTAAAAAGATCCCACTTTCTGCTATGAGGACAAGAACAAATAAATGACCTTTAAAGCATGGGGCTATTTTGGGGTTTTCATGATGTTTCCATGTTTTCAGTTGTCTTCTTCATGGTAACTGGACTTTCTCCAGTGAGCTTGGGGTGCTGTTCTGACAGGGAGCCAAGGCATCTCCAAGGGCAACTCTGCAGCCTGCTGGTATGTGGCTCATCCCCAGTGCTGGCATAGTGGCTGTCACCATGCTGCCAGGTCCCGCAGCTCCGGGAGTTGGGAATGGTCAGGGAGGTCAGCAGCTTCCCTGGGACCTGTAGGTCCTGGTGATGAGAGTGAGGGGATGCAGGATGAAGGATGTGGGATGCAGGATGTGCAGCAGAGGTGGCTGGAGCATAACGGGGCAAGAGGAGTTGAGTGACGTGATCTTCAACCACTTCCAACCCTGGCAGCCCCAGCTGGTGGCCTCACTGTCCTCCCACAGACACTGCTCAAGCCACATGAGTTCAGGGCCATCAGAGACCTAGGCCACTGTAAGCCCAGGATGCGAAGCCACTGAGGGACCAAGTCCATCATCCCATGAGGCGCTGCTGGACCAGTGGCTCCTGAATGTCCCTGGGGGATGTTGGTGGCCAAGTGGCCATTTAGCAGGTGACACTGGGCCTGACATGCTGGCAGGTACCCAATACACCACAACAGCCCCGAGGAGCTGAGGCCTGATCAGTGTCTACTAAGGGTGAACTTTGAAAATAACACATTAATTCTTCACTGTGACTCAGAGCAAGGGATGGGATTAGATTCCTTGTGGATGACAAACCCAAGGGGTTTTGTTCTCTTGGTGCACTGTTCTTTGGCTCACGGGGCACGGTGCGTGGACTGCTGCCAGCCATTTGTGCCCTGATGAGGTTTGGTTTTTTCCCAAGCTCTTTGCTTTGTCTCAGTGAATCAAATCTTGGCCCTGGGTAGGATTCACATCTGTGCCTTGAATTAACAAGCGGCTGATAAGCGTCTTCTTTATTACTTGAAGAGCATAGGTCAATTTTATAAAGACGTTCCAGAAGAATGGATTTACAACTGCTCATAAAGATACCGAAAACAATGACAGGAGGAAGAGGACACTGGCCTTTATTAGCTCCTTGCTTTGAGAAATACATTAATCAACTGAAATTCAATTTAAAAGACCCAAAGAGGAATATATGAAAGGATTAGCCAATTGATATGTAATTGAATTACGAGTTCAGATGTGATTAATAGTGAAATCTGACTATGAAAGAAAGCCTACAATGACCCAAGGTACAGCCTCATCTACTGGCAAATGACCCACTGCTTCCCGGCGCCTTTGCTCGCTGGCAGCCATCACACCCACAGCAATTTCATGCACAAAATCAACAAAAGCCAAACGCAGGCGGAGGGTAGAGCTCCAGCAAACCAGATTCTGCATTTATTGGACTCAGAACAACAGCAGATTTTCAGGTTACAAAAAGAGCTGAACACCAAGCGTGAGGGGCCGCCTCGTGGCATGGCTGAGGGCTCATGCAGGCCCCAGGCACGGCTGAAAGAGCCAAAAATAAGAATTGTCATTTACCCCCAGCGCAGTGTCATTGGTTTTTACCTGGGTGCCAGGGCAGGCCCATCTCTTTGGTTACACAAATAAATGTCCTTCAGTCCTGCATGGGGACTTGTGAGTTGCAGTTGTCCCCAGGGCATCCTCCACTGCACCCCGCTGGCCCCGACAGTATCTGTCACCACAATCCAGTCCCTGTGGTACCAGAACACCATGGGGCTCTCTCTTCCTTATCCAATGCATCCAGTTCCAATTTAGAAAAAAACAGCTGTGTCAGCAATCCACCTAATTCCTTCTCTGGGAGAATTTACCCTCAGGTAATGCTGTAATTTGGGCAAAGCACTGTGATTCCAAACTGGGCCAGTCCAGGCTGTGTGCCCTGCACCTGCATCATGCGGCTTGGGGGGACTCCAGGGTCACAGTCCCAGCGAAACGGGGCCAAGGCATCCCAGTATCACGCTCAGTCCTTGCCTTGGAGCCAAGAAAGAACCAGCATCGTTCCCCAAAGTCTCTGCTATTCCAAGACTGCTGGCTCTTTTTCGTCTGGCAGTCCTGTGGTATTGGCTTCCCTCTTTCCCTCAGCTCTGGCGGAAGGAGCAATTGCAGACACTGGCCTTTGTTACTCCCAGGAACACACAGCTGTGGGCTGGGAGCCCCCCTCCCCACACCCCCCCAGGCAAAAAGGCACCAGCAATGAGCTTTTTGGCTTATTACAAAGAAAGTAAAATATATATCAAATAGAGAACTCTTATTATTACAGAGACATGTTAACAAAGAGAAACAGCATAAAATTGCCACAGAACACCAAACACCCGGCACAGAGAGCAGCTTTTATCCACTTGCTAAGGGTTTATGTGGGTGCAGAAATCTGCTCCATGAGTCACAAGTGCAGCGTCCCTCTGCTGCTGAAGGGAATGAGCGCAGGGAGCAGGCGCCAGTGGGCAGGGGAGGCTCTGAACCACCCAAAGGGGCTGGGACACCCTGCCAGCCCCAGGCCATGCATAGCCAGCCCTGGGCCTGGAACCAGGCAGAACATAGACACCTCTCTGGTGTCTGTGAATCCCAGCATTCTGCCCAAATGCATAAGGACACCGTGCAAGTCAAAAAGGGTAGAAACAAGGGACACTGCGTTGTTCCCCAAACACAAACGCTGTCCCTGTCTAACCCCAAGCAGCCACAGGAAAGCTGGAGAAGCTGACACCGACCCCAGCCTATGCCAGTGTGTGCTCTGTGCATGCCAGGAAAGGGGGGGACCTTCGCAAACTGCGCAGCACCCAGCCAGAAAAATAATTAAAAATCTCCATTAAATTGGCAAATTCTGACTCATTTCCTGCAAAGCGTCCAGGACCTCAGTGTGCAACCAGAGAGGACTCTTAGAGCATGTCACTAAATAGGTATCTTTAGCAATAGAAAAGGGGCCATGCCTTTATTTTATATAGAGATATCTTTAGCATACATTATGTTATTGAAACATCCAGGGCAAGAGCTCAGCAAGGGGAGGGACAGCACAAGCACTGTGGGCTGGCCTGTGATGGGAGGTGACTGCGAGGGCAGCAGCTCTCTGGCTGGCAAGGAGGCAAGTGACACCTCAGCACTCCCTACAGACCACGGTTACAACCCCATGGCCCAGAGCGACGAGTGGCACCGCAGGGAGGGTCCTGCCCCAGAGTCACCTCCCTCACCAAGCACCCCGTTACCTGACCCAAGCACACAGGGCCTCTTGGACATGATGGCAACGGCTTGTGGATGCTGCTGGTTCTCCAGGCTCATCCACAGCCTCTCCAAGCAGAGAGCTGCTGCCCTGGCCCTTGCTCCTGCTGAGCCAAGCTCCCTGCTGAGGCAAGGGGTGCTGGCAGGAGCCTGCCAGGCTCAGGTGGGCACAAGTCTGTGACCTCTGCCCTGGAAATGCTGCATGCCATTGCACCATTTGATCTGGCTCACTGCTTCTGGCATGACACAGGGCTGAACAAAGTCCCTCCTGCCCTCCCTAAAGGCAGCATCCTTTATCCCACACCCTCTCTTATGGAATGGTGCCCATCCATGCGCAAACGCTGCTCCTGGGGAGATGCCAATGTGTGTGTCCCTTGTCCTCCCTCTGCTGCCTTGGGCAGGAGCTGATGGGCTGAGCCACGACCCAAACCGAGTGGACTCAAAACCCCCCCACACCTCTGAGATGAGCCAGAGCAGAGCCAGGGAATCCGCAGGGGAACATGGACATGGTTGGCTCCCAGCTGCAACACCCATGGGGTCCCCACTCCAGGGCTTGGCTGGCCCGAGGGGAAACTCAGGGACAGCTCCTCTGGGACTGTGAACACGGTGAAATTCTCCTTAAAACAAAAGCAGACAAGAAAACGCAGAAGAAAGCAAGAAGCACAAAGATAAATGGCAGGAGTTGGACTTTGGTATTTCTTAAAGCCTCTTCTTCCCCAGTTCCTGCAGCAGCTCTTGCAAATCCACATGGAAACAGCATTAACTCCCCCAGCAAATACACACACAGGTGCTGTGAGTCCTGACTCCCACATCTCCTGGTAATTATATTGTAGGAACCCAAATTTTGAATGAACAAGTTGCAGAAGTTCACTGTGATTCTGATGAGACAGAGAACTTGACCTCAATGCCCCTGACTGCCCCTCTGTCCTGCGCTGGGGGTGCTCCCTGTGAGCTCCTGCCCCGCTCAGCACTCACCATCCAGAGCAGCTTCACACCAGGTGACAAGCACAGGGCAGGGGATACACGGGCAGGATCCTTTCCCCACTCCCCACTTCTCATTCACATGGTGCTCCCACCAGCAAAGCAGCAAAGGAATGGTCAGGGAGCATTGCAAAGCAGGGTGGGCAAATCCCTGTTAGGTTTCGGTTCTTCCCGGTCTCCCAGCAGATGAACACCCAGCAGGACACTGCCACAATCATTAACCAACAAAACCTTTGCTGACTGAGCCTGTGCAAAGCACAAAGCTCTCCCAGATTGCTGCTCCAACTGCTTGGAGCCACCCTGAGCTGGTAACAGGGATTGGACATCACCACTCATCTGCTCACTGAGCCCTGCTGTGAAGGGCCAGGGAAAATTCCAGAAGACAGGGATGCACCAGCTGGAATTTTTTACTGGTTCATTTGCAAATATTCGTAGCACACACCAGCACTGAAAAAGCCAGCAGCCCTCTGGCATGGGGGAACCTCTGAGAGCAGAAAGTTCACCTATGGATTCTGTTGCTGCCTACATCAGAGGATTTCAGGAGGAGGAGCGGGATCAGAGCCATATGTAGCAGAGGAAGGAAAACCATGCCAAAGAAAAATCCTCCCCTTCAAAGGGGCTTTTTCCCTACTCCTTCATATAAAGAAAATCCCATCAAAAGGTTGGAAAGCATCAGGGAAATTGTTTTACTGCAAGTACGCAAAGGAGCAGCTGCACCACGAGGGCACTGCCTGGAGAGCTGGGCACAGGGTGGGCACAGGGTGCTGGGTGGGCACAGGGCACCGGGTGGGCACAGGGCACAGGGTGGGCACAGGGCTCTGGGTGGGTTCACTGCCCTGGGTGGGTGCAGAGTTTGCTGTTTGCCTGTGCCGGCACAGGGATCCCTGTAGATGTCTGGGTTGGTAATGCCAGACCGTGTCACAGCCCGTGATGGGCTGTGTGACTCTGGCACAAGCCTGTGCATGTGCGGTCACTGACAGCCGGACTGGGTCTGAGCAGGTGGTTTTGATGTGCTCAGGATGTGAGGGAAGAGGGGAGCACACAGGGCACATCAGCTTGGCCACTGCGTGTGCGCTGGAGACAGGCCGAGTGTGTGGGGTGATGCACAGGGGATGGTGTGTAAGGGATGGTGTGTGGGATGGTGTGTGGTTTGTGTGGGATGGCGTGTAAGGGATGGTGTGTGGGGTGTGTGGGATGGCGTGTAAGGGATGGTGTGTGGGGTGTGTGGGTGTGGTGCGTACAGGACCATGTACGTGGCACACTGAGTGCACGATGCTGTCCCCTCAGGCTGCAATCAGCCACTGCCATCAGCAGGAGCTGTGTGTGCCACTCTCAAGAGCCAGGGGTCTCTCAGCACTTCCCTTCCAGCCCCCCGAAAAGCCGTGGTGGCACCAGCCAGTTCCCATGGACGGCATTCAGAGAGGAGTCCCACGGTCCCACAGGTCCCGCAGATCCTGGCCTTGGTCTTGGCTCCAGGACACTCGTCTGCTGGCATCAGAAAAAAATAGTTGGGACAGAATATTTGGGACAAATGAAGGGAAGGAGCATAGCTGGAATCCTGGGTCTGCAGAGCCATGGTGGGAGCAGAGCAGGTGCAGGGCTGGGCAGGGGCTGCAGGTGCAGGGCAGGGGCTGCAGGTGCCCAGGGGAGCCAGGCAGGTGTGAGGTCCGAGGGCATCAGGCACTTTCGGAGGTGGGCTCGGCTTTGTCAGGGAGCAGCAGCAGGAATGTGACTGCTGAGCACCCAGGGGTCTGCGGGGCAGACCAAGACCCGGCTGGACAGGCCATAGGAAAAACATTCCAGGTGGAAAACAAGAGCCAGCCATCGTTGGGGGATTTCCAGGGTCATCCTCCTTGGCAGGCCTTCCGCTGCAGCCTGTCCGCTCCATCCCTCGTGTGTTGGCAGCACAGGCACGTCCCAGGGCCGAGCTGGCTGGAGCAGATCCCACAGCGGCTGCACAGCCTGGGAACTCCTCAGCCACAAATTCGCCTCATCCCCCAGCTCTGCTCTGCTTCCCTTCTGCAATGTTTGAACTCATCTGCTTCCCAGCACCATAATGCAAACAAAACGTCCAGAAGGAGGCTGGCAACATAACCCACACCCAAATGTGGAGCTGCAATCTGCTTTGTGTTGTGTTCTCTTTATAAAAATCACCCCAAAGCCACCACCTGCTGGCACTTCTCCTGTTGTGCCATGGCCCTGGGCCGCCAGAGTCACAGTGACAAACAGAAGAGAACATTCAGATGTGGTGCTGCTGCCCCCGGCAGTCCCTGTCCAGCACCGTGAGCAGCTGGCGCCAGGCAGAGGCCGGCGCCAGGGGTTCAGTTCAGAGGTACCTCAGGAAAAAAGAAATCTCAGGAATCCCAGCAGGTCTGTCACTGCCCGTCCCCTTGGCCACCGCCGCAGAGGGATTCCCCAAGGCACTGCAGGACAGTAGTGCAGAAGTAACAGGCAGGAGATGGCTGGAATGGGGGTGGCAGCACGGGGGTCCCTCCAACAGATCACTGTGCGTGGAAGTAGATAGGCTTGACTTTTCCAGACAGGATCTTGGGAACTTGCACAGAGATGATCTCGGCCATCATTTCCGGGTAGTCCACGCTCACCATGTGTGCCTTGATTAGGAGATCAAATGTAAACTGGTGCAGGTCCTTGGCAATCTGGGGAAGGAAGGGAGATGGTTAAACGAGTCCCTGGGCAGCGCCTTCTCTGGGATGGTAAAAAACAGAGGTCCCACCTTCCCTGGGAAAGGGAGCCTGGATTAGGTTATCCAGTGCCCTCTCTAACTGCATCTGAACTCCTCCCATGATGGGGAGGTTGTTCCAGGGAATAATCACTCTCACTGTGAAAAGTTTCTTTCTCATATTGTTTCTTGTGCATTTAGATGGACATTATGTGTACATATGGACATTCCCCGTCCTCTCTTACCGGATGCACAGAGTCCAGGACCTTGGTGAGCTGGTAAAACCTCCGGGAGCAGGAGGTGGGGTTCTTCCTCTTGCAGGCAATGATACGGTCAAGTTCCTTAATGTAATTCATGCGGAGCTCATCGAAGAGCTTCTGGTTCTTCAGGCCATCCACTGGAACTGGGTGGGATGCGAAGGAAACAGTGAGAGGAACCCAGAGAGTGACAACAGGAGAGGAGAAGGCTGAAGCAGGGGACATCCCCAGCCTCCTCCTGGGAAGTGAAACCCAGGCACAGGGAAAGCATCAGAAGCCTCAAGGGCGATGCAGCAGCAGGTGCTGGAGCTCTGTGGAGGAAAGGGTGTGGGTACTTACTAATACTGAAGAAGAGGAGAGCCTTCATGCAGAGGAATTCCTGGGGTGTGATCTGAAGCCACCCGAACTCCTGGGAGAGGTGCCGCATCCTGATGCACTGGCTGTACATCCTGGATTTGTGCATGCGGTACCTGGCAGGGCGAGATGGGTACGGATGGCACGGAGACCAAAGTGCATGTGTATGACAGGGAGGACGCTCCCTGACCCAGCAAAGCCCCCTTGCCTGGCACACCCCGCTGCCCAGGGCCCGAGCTCTGTCCCTGTCACGTGCAGGAGTGGAGCATTTTCCAAAGTGCCTGTGTGTGACTCTAGACACAAACGGCTACGAGGGACTTGCAACATTTGTCTGAAGAGCGACTGCAATGATTTCCCCAACATTTCTATCTGTGAGGGATATGAGGCTGAGTTGGAGCCCCCAGGCAGGTGGGGGTCTGCCTGCTGCTGTGCTTGGTTATTGGGTTCACGCTTTTCTACCTGAGTGCCGGCAAACCCTCCACAGCTCTAAGCTGACGGTGCATCAAGGAGAGCCCACCAGGACCTTACAGTACATTTTGTCTCTGTCTCTGCTCACCCCAGCTGCCCAACAGAGCTGGAAACTGGAATTCAAACCCCGTAGCAGAAAGGCAGGTCTGTATGGAACAGCCCCTCACCCCACACCAGCTTCTGCTGCTGCTCCAGTGGGTGTCAGCCCACAGCAAGGCTGAGAGAGCGGGCAGAGGGACCCAGAGAGGCATCACAGTGCCCTCACAGCTCCTGGAGGTCACCACGGGTGGTGGCAGTGGGGAGCAGGCTGGGCTGGGCTGAGCAGTTCAGTGTGACTGCTCTAAGTGTAATTTGTCACCTGGGCTGACACAAAGCCCAGTGTTAGGCTGCTGTTGTTTCCCACTTACTCATTGAAGACCAGGTCTGGAGCGAAGTAAAGCATCCTGGAATTGACATTGGTGAAGGATCTCCACCCCATAGCAAACACCATCAGGCCCATCCAAGAGTACTGGATTATTGACATCTGGTCATCCACATGCAGGTTGCGAAATCCTAATAAACAATGAGGGAGGGATGTTACGAATTACTGTTGTGTTCCTGTTCCTGCAGTTCCCAGGGCTGTCTCCATGCAGACTCCAGCTGTCCTGCAGCTCTCCTCTTAGGACAAGATGGTCAGTCCACAGCCCAAGCTCAGCATGTCCCAGGACAGAAGCACACCAGCCCTGACTTGGAGCTCCCACCCTGACTGGGAATCAAAGGTAGACAACCCTTCCCCTGGAAGGAAGGAAGGGGGACTCTGGATACAAGGAGGGGAGAAAGTCCCCTTAGGACTTGACCAAATTTAAGTAACTGGATTTCAATGTGACGCTCAGAGCCAGCAGGCCACCCCGAGGCCTCCTTCCATGCCTACAGGTGCTCTGGTTTCTGTCCCATACACACGGCATGGATCTAGTGACTGTGGAAATGAGCATGGAAACCTCAGCTACATTGCAAGAGAAACAAAAATAGCAGCTACATTTCAAATTAGCATTCCCAGATGGCATCTTAGAGTGAAACCCCAGGCATCCTTACACCACCTCCAACACTACTTTTTTTCAGTGTACTTGTAAATGGGCAAATATAATTGAGTTTCAAGACAATCGTGCATTATTTCAATTGTTAAAGCAATTTAACAGCTCCAGTGTATAATTACAACCCACTGAGGTGAGGATCTCTCTGGCTTGGAGAGCTCCTCAAGGCAAACAAGCCAGAGAATGAATCTTGCCTAGATGCCACCACAGCACAGTCAGCACCAGCCCCAGCAGGCAGCAGGGCAGCAGCTGGCACTGCTGCACACTGAGGGGTTGGGCATCAGGTGCAGTTCAGGAGAGTAAAACCCTCTGATAAGGGGGTGGTTATGATAGAAAACATTTTCCAAAGCACTCTCTGTTTCCATCAGCATTTCTGCAGTGGTACAGCCTCAGCCCCGAATGCCAGGTGGCTTTGGTGGCGCCTCTGTGTCAGATCTTGATATCTGGTGTAGATAAGCCAAAGAGCAGGCAGGATTTGTCCCTGGTTTTACATGCCAAGTGACTCAAGAACAGCAGAAACAGAATGGGCTACTCTGCATTTAAGGGTGTTCAGACCAATATCCCCCTGGGAGCAGCAGTCCAGGAGCTGCTAAACTCCTGGGAACATCAGACACAGCTCATCACCAGGGTGTGGCAGAGAGTGGCAAACTCACTGTGCCTCAGTCTCCTCCTCTGGCTGTATCATGCCCCACACATGAGGAGTGGGGTCCCTCTCTTCTCTGGTGTTCCCTGAGGAGTGGGGAGAAGGTGGCAGGAACTGGCCCCATGCCCCAATCTCTGGGATGCTGAGAGGTGATCTGGGTCCTGCTATGCCCAGACTGAGCTCAGCCCTCTGCAATCCCAGTCACTCAGCTGCAGGATTACAAAGTGGAACAGGTCACCAACCAGTGACCCCTTGCAGACCCAGCTCCATAAACACATCAGTCACCAGGATGCTCCATTTACTGCACCTGCTGACCAGCATCTGGGAAATTCCTGGCCCATATTACCTCTCTGAAGGCATCATAAATATATCCCACTGAGTGTCACACGGGCAACCTGAGCGACTGCCAGGAATGAACCCTTTGGGATTCTGTACTGCTCTTCTGCCATGTTGGAATTTACCCTTTTCATCACTTCAGGTGGGTCCTAGAACACAGATAATCCTCATCTAGAGGGCAGTTCTGCAGGGCTGGCAGACATGGCTTGGAAGTGGGGCAAAACCTCCATGGAGAGAGGAGGAGGAGAGCAGGACTGAGCCCTGACCAGCAGCCCTGCCATGGGGGGAGATGCCCTGTGCCCACAGTGTATCACTGGCCAGGGGCTATCTGAACCCAGAGCCTAAGTTCCAACACACTCCATCACCCCTCAGCTCCCTCTCCCATCGCCAGTCCCTCTAGAGACAAGTCCCACGCTGTTGCAGGCTGCTTCCCAGGCAGGGGACACGCACAGTGCCCATGGAGATGGTCTCCCAGGAGCTGTGTGATGGGACACAGGCTGCAGACCACCCCCTTCACACCTGCCCCCGGCAATGCAGACAGGGTGGTGGAACCAGGAGGGATTTGTTTGTTTTCCTTCTCACCTGGCAGGGCCTTTGCCCACTTGACCACGTAGACCAGCTGCCGCTCCCCAAGCTCGTTCAGGCTGGTCAGCAGGTTGGAGAAGGAGTCAGGCTGGCTGTTATCGTGGCCAGCACACACCACACCAGGCTCGATGGCCTCCAGGACGTTGAGGAAGATGGGCTGGCACTCGTAGCCATCGATGCGTGTCATCACCAGCTTGGGAGCTTGCTCCTCCGTGGGGCTGGATGAGCTGGCTCCGTCCACGTCCTCCTGGGCCTTCAGGTTACCCAGTTTCTTCAGCTTGCGGGCTGTGGGAAGGACACAGTTTAGTGTGATACTTAAAAATATACTTTAAAAAAAAGCCAGGGCTTCTTGGCTCCATCATTTATAGTCACAAGGAAAGGAAAAGTGATGACCAGCAGCAGCTCCTCCCTCAGTGGATGCTGCCCAAGGAGTGCCCTGGCATTGCAGTTCTCAGCTAAGGATGAGAGGAGAACGCACTGTGTGACAAAATTCATTTCCCTGTTAATCTGACATGGGAAAGAACCAGCATCATTTACATCGTCAGCCACAACCGGTCTCTAACTCCCACTTAGAAACAGAGAGGAAGATCCAGGGCAGAGAGAGAAGAGGTTTTGACTCAACTCAACTGCTCATATGCAACCAAAGAGAGGAGCAACACAAGATTATAAACTCAGTACACTGTCATGTTCCAGGGAAAAAACCATTGCACTTGGATGTCCAAGTGGGATTGTTCCACCCCAGAGCAGACCCCCAGATGCGGGATGCATCTGAGATAAAAGCCTTCTCCCTGCAATGCCTGCCGCCCCACAGCCAGGCTCTCACAAACACTCTGCACATATATTACAGAAAACACATTTTGGAATCCAGCAGGTGGTTCCAGGGCTGTTTCCCTGGAGTGTCTCAGCCACCCCACCGAGGGGAGCAGACCCAAGCACGGTGGCTCGCTCTGCTGTGCAGCCTCACGAGCCCCTCAGCAGCACGAGCAGGTCACGGGGGGGGGCTGCAGCAGCCGGCAACTGTGCCCGTGCCTGCGCGAAAAAGTGTTTTCCTCACACACCTGGCTCTTGACCCAATGTGCTGGCAAGGCACACCAGCACTCCAGAGATGTGATGCCAGAGGTCTTGGAGAGTCCGTGTTCCTCTCATTGATACTGGCACAACACTGTTCAGTACAGGTGGCTGCTACTGCCACCCCTCACCAACTCCAAACCCTCACTAATTAGAGAACAAAAGCCCATGACTTCCTTCAAGCAGGGAATACAACATCAAACCAGTTGTCCTTGGGGTTTTGGCTCCTTCATTATATGATACTTATCTTGAATTTCCTTTCAGCTGTAATTAGAAGAATAAGCAGCAAACCATAAAAATGTCAAGTCAAAGTGCAGCTCTGTAAATTAACTCCGAACGTTGATTTTTAAGCATGATCTGCTGTACAGGCAATGAAGACAGGCTTCTCCATAAAAAGGGAGGAGAAAGGATTAATAAAGATAAAGGAGAGCGAGAGGAAAACAGTGCTGCAGCATAGTGAGATGGCCTCTGGCCATGAGGCACTCATTTGATACAGCCTCCTCTCCCTCACCTCCAAAGTCACAGCACTGCCAAGGCCACCACTAACCCCTATCCCCAAGTGCCACATCCACACGTTTGTTAACCCCCCCAGGGTTGGTGACTTCACCACTGCCCTGGGCAGTCTGTGACAGAGCTTGGATTTAGAAATAAACAGTGGCCCAGGTCTTGTGTGTGAATGAAGCCAAACCCACATGTACAAAACACACACGTGGTTTGGTTTAAATATTTTGGGTTTTTTCCTTTATATTTAATTATCTAGTATTAAAAGATCCTGAATGAAGTGAGAAGACAGCAAGTACCTACTGTGCTGGCTCTGAGACTGGAGCCACAAACCACAGTCCTCTGGTGATAACCATTGGGTGATGACTGTGCTATCAGAGGGGCCTTGGGTTTCTGCCTTCCAGGAACTGTCCCACAGGTCACTGAAATACTGACGTTACTAGGCAGAGAAAACCTTCAGAGGTAAAGACTGGCTTCTATTCAGACACCTGTGCCAAACCCCTTTGTGGTGGTGGCTTCTACTCAGCAGGTAATATAAACAAAAATTTAAAAACTGGAATTAAAGACATCTAATGTTTTTACTCTAGGATGAGGCAAGCTGGGCAGAAATCTACAATGCACTTCTTCGAACCAAGGTGGGAGGAACCTTAGGACATGTGACCAATATTGGGATGTTCCTGCTTGGCTGTCAGCAGGGAAAAGGGGCCCAGGGAGCCTCGAGGTGCAGCTGCAGCACAGCACTGCTCCAAGCCCTGCCAGCTGACTTGGGGGTCTCTGGGGAAGTACAGGATGGATTTGGAAAAAAGCGTAAAGGACACAATTATATGGTGTCACAGGAAAATATTCACCAGTGCAAGAACCCCCGGGAGCACGCTCAGAGTGACAGCCAAAGTGATGCACATTTTAAGCGCCTCCCCTACAAGCACTTCCAAAGCCCTGAGGAAGAAGCACTCTGGGCTCCAGCACCCATTTTCATGAGTGCCAGCACTTGGGGAAGTTGTGGGGACCTGGAAGAATCTGCTCTGGCATTGGCTATGATGGAGAGATCCTGGAGCCCCTGGCAGCACACATCGAGCTCAGCTGCCAGCGGGACACTGAGGAGCTGAACAGAACTCGATTTATAGCCTGCTGCCCTTTGCAGTTTTTATGAACTTCAGCACGTGGCTTGTCAAAACCTGAACCTGTTAAGCTATCAATCTTGTCTGGCACAATAATTTCAGTTGATAATAATGTTACCAGTTGTAGCAGACACATTTAAGAGATCTGAGTCAGTCAGGTCCTCATGAATGAAAAGAACTTGAAGGAAATAATAGCAGACAGTGTTGCTGAATGATTGCAAACCCCCTAGTGGTAAATCTCAAAGGCAATTGTAAGTGTTGAAACAACATCAGACAGGTTTGTTCCTTACCAGGGCAGCTTATGGCCTTGTCCTAGTGAATGTCTACATTCACTCCAAAACCAGAATTAACCATTTTTACTCAATCAGCCTGTGTGGCAATGTGTGGATGGGAAAATAGGGATGGACATTAAGGATGATCACTGAACAGATGGACTGAGGTCTGCAGGCAAGGGCTGACAGGTGTTGGCAAACTGCACAACCCATGAGGACAATAAAGACTTGACAATATGCCTTGGAGCAGGGAGGTAAGGAACGTCAGCTGGGTGGCTCTGTAGGATGCAAAAGGGTTATTTAGTCACAGGTGATAAACACCCAGTGTGGAGACAGAAAATCAATAAAAGTAGGGTTTTTAACCCAGCAAACAGAGCTGTAATAAAGATCCAATTGCTGTAAGTCAAGGACAGACATGATAAACAAAGTACATCCAACACAACACTGATCATAACGACTGCAATGGCTCTGCAAAGATTGTGCCAGATTCCCCCCGGCTGGAATTGCTCACATCAACACCCACTGTGCCTATGAGACATGAGATCTGCTCTGCCCCAGCAGCTGGGCCTGAATTAGGACTAAACACAGCTATGCCTCAACTCTGGGCTTTCACAAGCTTTTGGCTGTTACTAGAGGAGATTTCTAGCTCTACCATCAACAAAATGAAAGGAATTACAGGTATTTGGCAGGTTTTGCTCCAAGCCTGGACCTACATGGATGCAGCAGTCAGGCTGGAGGCACTTTGATATCCTGCAGCTTGGGTGGCTGCCAGCTCTGCCTGTGAGCACACGAGCTTGGAGTTCCCCACAGGAACAGCCCCTGGCACCTCACATTCTCCCTGGGGACAGGGCTGGCAGGATCTCCACAGACATGTCCATACCAGGACATTTCCCGGGCTCAGGGTTGGCAGGATTCTGGCAGCCATGTCCATTACAGGACATTTCCCGGGGAACAGGAACTGGCAGGATTGCCACAGCCATGTCCATTCCAGGACATCTCTTGGGCCCAGAGTTGGCAGGATTCCCACAGCTGTGTCCATACCAGGACATTTCCCGGGGAACAGGAACTGGCAGGATTGCCACAGCCATGTCCATTCCATGACATTTCCCAGCCTCAGAGCTGGCAGGATTCCTGCAGCTGTGTCCATACCAGGACACTTCCTGAGCTCAGGGCTGGCAGGATTGCCACAGCCATGTCCATTCCAGGACATTTCCCGGGCTCAGGGCTGGCAGGATTCCCACAGCTGTGTCCGTAGCAGGACATTTCACAGGCTCAGGGCTGGCAGGATTCCCTCAGCCATGTCCATTCCATGACATTTCCCAGCCTCAGAGCTGGCAGGATTCCTGCAGCCACATCCATACCAGGACATTTCCCGAGCTCAGGACTGACAGGATTGCTACAGCCATGTCCATAGCGGGACACTTCTCAGGCTCAGGGCTAGCAGGATTTCCACAGCCATGTCCATTCCAGGATACTTCCTGAGCTCAGGGCTGGCAGGATTCCTGTAGCTGTGTCCATACCAGGACATTTTGTGGGCATGGGAGCTGGCAGGATTCCCGCAGCTGTGTCCGAACCAGGACATTTCCTGTGCTCTGGGCTGGCAGGATTCTGGCAGCCATGTTCATACCAGGACATTTCCCGGGCTCAGGGCTGGCAGGATTTTCACAGCTATGTCCATCCCATGATATTTCCCAGCCTCAGAGCTGGCAGGATTCCTGCAGCCACATCCATACCAGGACATTTCTCAGGCTCAGGGCTGGCAAAATCCCTGCAGCCGTGTCCATTCCCGGACATTTCCTGGGCTCAGGACTGGCAGGACTCCCTGTAGCTGTGTCCGTACCAGGATATTTCCTGGGCTCAGAGCTGGCAGGATTCCCTGCAGCTGTGTCCATTCCCGGACATTTCTTGGGCTCAGAGCTAGCAGGACTCCCTGCAGCCGTGTCCATTCCCGGACATTTCCTGGGCTCAGGACTGGCAGGATTCCCTGCAGCTGTGTCCATACCAGGACATTTCCTGGGCTCAGAGCTGGCAGGATCCCTACAGCTGTGTCCGTACCAGGATATTTCCCGGGCTCAGGGCTGGCAGGATCCCTACAGCACCTTCCCTGGCAGCAGACACAGGTGCAGTGGGATGGTGAGCTCAGGCCAGCACACCACCAGGACCCAACACACTAAAACAGCATTATCACTGTTTTTTAGCTCTTTTTTGGGTTTTTTTCCCCTCTCTACAGCATCTTTTCCCTCTCTAGGGAGAGAAGATCCTGGTTAGTGGATACCAGTTTGCAGGTCACCGTGATCTCAATCAATAATGAAGTGCTTCAACACGTTGCCATCCTGTTCCAGAGCAGAGCCTGCAGAAGGCATTCAGTGTGTCACCTCCTCCTCCTCCCCCAGAGCGCCGCAGGGCTGCCGGGATGTACCCCACCAGCGACTGTAATTAACCACAAGTTAAAAACAACTGGTCAGAGCTTGGGAGCGATTTCAAATGCCCTGCCTCCACTGTGGGAGAAGTTACTGCGGGCAACCACGAGCTCGCCTCTTTGTAACAATTGCCTTTACACAGACATCCAAACCAAATGTAAAACAGACCAGGCAGAACGGGTCACGGTGACCAGAAGAGCTGAAGAAAAAAATAAGGGAGCCGGGTATCCGTATTAGCATTAATTTTGTCAGTGTGTCCTGCAGAAGAGGGTTACACTGATGTATGTCTTCTTCTTCTTAAGGAAACTTCACTAGAAAAAAACACTTAAAAATAAACTCAGAAAAGGAGGTTAAGACTGCACTGCCTTTTGAGACCCTTGGGGAGAAATAAAACTAAACCCTCTGCTCCTTGGCGAGCCATGAATCAGAGCCACTTCAGTAACCAGTCCCTCAAGATAGCGTTGTCACAGCCCAGCAGCTCTGGAGGCTCAGCCCATCCCAGCAATGGAGTCAGGATTTAACCCAAAATGCTGGCACACCCAACCAGTCTGGCTGCCCTGTCCCCCTATGCTGTGCCTGGCACTCCTGGGGCTCATCTCTGCAGCCCCAGCAGCCCCCTCAATCCAGGGCTTCCCAGCGGGGACAGGTCCGTCAGACCCCTGTTCCAGGGTATTTCCCCCCTCACTGTAACATCACAGAATCCCAGGAAGGTTTGGGTTGGAAGGGGCCTTAAAGACCATCCTGACCCACCCCCTGCCATGGGCAGGGACACCTTCCACTGTCCCTGGCTGCTCCAAGCCCCGTCCAGCCTGGCCTTGGGCACTGCCAGGGATCCAGGGGCAGCCACAGCTTCTCTGGGCACCCTGTGCCAGGGCCTCCCCACACAGGGAAGGATTTAATCAAATGAACTCAACAAGGAGACACTCAGTGATCAGCACTGTAGCTTACAGACTTTGAGAAGAAAACCCCCGTTTTTGGATATGGGCACTCTGTCAGTTTTCGTACGGCTACAGGTTTGGGAACAAAGACAAATTGTAACAAGCACCCTCACCAGGAACAGAGGCACAGCTTCCATCCAGCAAAGGTAAACACTGAGGTTGTAATTTCACCAAGAAATTGCCCCTTTCTGCCTTGGAATAATCCCACAAAAAGAGGGGAGTACTCTGCTCTGAGGCTCCAGAAGCCAGAACCAACTCACCCTGCTGTTTATTTTTTTTTCCTTGGATTAACAAAGTTTGAAATCAGGGAAAAGTATTTTGTTTGTTTCCTGAAACACAAACAAAAGCTATTGAAATTCACAATTTTGCTATTAGAACCCTGGAAATGTTTCCTGAGCACTTCACATGCTCCATCAGCCTCATTTTCCAACCACTTACTGACTGTTCATGCATCAAATGACACGGGAGGGGACCCCGGCCGTACCTCCGAGAGTCATCCCGGCCTCGTAGCACTTCCGCAGGCGGCAGGACGGGCAGTTTTTCCTTCGGAACTTGTCGATGGTGCAGTCATTTCGGCTGGCACAGAGGTACTTCTGTTTACCTGAAACACCAGAGAAACGGAACATGGGTGCTGGGTTCCAGCGGAGACACGGGCTGGGCTCTTTTGGTATCACCAGGGACAGTGTCAAGAGGACAGAAGAGGGGAGAGGAGGAGAGGAGAGAGGAGGATGGAGAAGGAGGAGAAGGAGAAGGAGAAGGAGAAAAAGGAGAAAAAGGAGAAAAAGGAGAAAAAGGAGAAAAAGGAGGAGACTGTACCAGTGCTGGTTTCCCAGTGCACGCCCCAGGAGAAAACTTCTGTTGGAAATGGGCATTTCTCAAGAAAACAGTACAGTCCTGCCTGTGGTGCTGCAGGGGCGGTTCACGGCCAGACATGCACGCATTGCATGAGCGCCGGCTCTCCAAAACACAGCTGGGTCACGGCTCTTCCACCACACTCCAGCACTCCTGCCCTTTGC
Source organism: Pomatostomus ruficeps (assembly GCA_013400735.1). NCBI lineage: Eukaryota > Metazoa > Chordata > Aves > Passeriformes > Timaliidae > Pomatostomus > Pomatostomus ruficeps. Next base: position 96,954 of record VYZT01012453.1, read on the forward strand.
CCACACATGGCAGAGGCTTTTAGACCAAGATATCCAGGGAGAGAAGTCCTTGGAGACTGGAAGCCCAGGCACTCTGCACTGTGCAGCACAGCAGAGGCAGGCAATAAACAGCAATTAAAAAGTACTAAAATGTGGAGAGCTCGGTTCTCATTTTTTAAATTGCATGGCTTTTGCTGGTTTTCTCCCAGACCACTAAACCCACAGTTCAATCCTTCTGCCACCATACTCACCTACCAGTCCCCTAATAACCATGATACTGTACAGACCTTTCTGGGACTGAATTATTTTTTGTGCAACCCGTTAATACCAGTCAGGTCTGTTGTGTCCAGGTGACAGATACTAGGGTTGGTTGGCTGCTGCTCCACAGGTGGGTCTGATGCCGCCCTGTCCCCTGGGCTGTACCTGCACTCAGCCAGGAGGGAACTGGGACCAGCAACTCCCTGTATGGGGTACCTGGTGCAGCTGTGGGTTTTGGGGACACGCATAAAATTCAGAAGTTACTTTTGGTCAGACTAACCCATACCTCAGGCTCACCCTCCACTCGCTCAGACAGCAGCCTGTGCAGCCCCAGGCCACAGCTCTTTTTATCACTGCCCCATTTGTTAGGCAAGCCAAGAATGAACTTTCCTTCCTGAATCATCGCTTTTCTTGTCAAGTCTGAACGCATTTACTGGATCAGGATTTATGTGATGTTCTTCAGGCTATTCCAAACCAAACTGGGCTCAGCACACCACAGAGAGGTGCAGCTTATAGACCCATGGGCAGCCCACATGGGAAAAGCTCATTGTTGCGGTGTGCTGTTGGCCAGATTTCTGTTTTTCTCATGGCCAGGCACTGCTGTCCCCTCTCCCCCCTTGGTATTTGGTTTTCCCCCCCTGCAGGGCTCTGTATTTCGCAATCCTATGCAAAGCCCACCGAATTCAAACCCAGCACTCCTACCTCATAGGATGTTTGTACCCTTCCCTGGCCCCTCCTGTTGGTATATATGTAACTGTAACACACCGTGCCAGGGTTTCCCTGGCACAACCCTGGTGCCTGAATAAACCATCTGGGAAAGACCCTCCGCCTGTATCTCCTTCCTTGGAGCGCCTGTAACATCGGTGGGCTAGGCAAACCCATACAGGACCTTCGCCAGCCCTCCCATGCCTTCGGAGCAGCCCAGCCAGCCCCTGGAACTGTGAGCAGCCACCCAGTGCCCCCACCAGAGGCACTGCGGCAGCTCATGGCCTTTATCACCCTGCAAGGGCTGCTTTCTGCATTCCTACAGGAATAGCCCTTTGGAGTCATCAGAAATCTACGAACAGGATGAGGCTGAATCCAGTCCTTAATGTACCAGTTTTGACATGAGATGCACCAATTTTTGTGCACAGATTTAACAACCTCCACACCTCCCCCATTGCTGCCCTCACTGCCACTGCCTGGGGCTTTCACGGTGCCCTCCCGGGCCCCCCACTCATGCCTGGCTGTGGCTTTGGCAGGACCAGCCGCCACTGTCACCCCCACAGACTCCCCTGGCAGGGCTGAGCCCCCAGCCTGCGCCTCTCACAGCGCCCAGGGGCTGCACAAACACCCCACGTTTGACCTTCTCAGAACTGTCCCCTTCAGAGTGGATCACCACCCACCCCTGTGCCTCAGCCATCACCTGCATTACCCATCACACCTCGCACCTGTTACATCATTTTAACACCGTCCTCAGAACAGCTCTTCTCACCCCCTCTCTGGCTCATTTCCCACGAGAAGGATACTCACGCAAGCCTTGATGACACCTAAATCCCTAAGGACCCTAAGGGGAGCACGAGCACCATCCTCCCTTTCAGCAGTTCGTTGAGGAGGAGGATGAGTAATAAACAACTTCAGCTGAAACTGGGTTACTTGGAGTTATTTTTGTGCCAGGGGCACTGAGCACTGAGGCCACGCTCCCTGCACTCACCCTTCTCAGGTACTCACGAACGGGCACCCTGCTTTCTGGGGAATGGAGAGTTGGAAGGACATTCGGCTGCCTGAGCCCCCCAAGGATGTTCCAGGGTCAGGCACAGCTCCTCCAAATTCCCCTGTGTGAGGAGCAGCACCCACCAGCCCCAGTCCTCTCCTCATCCCTGGGATCTGGACAGATCCCAACACGTGGGCTCATCCCCCACTCTGCTCTGTCTCTGCCAGGCACCCACGGGAGGGGGCCATGGGGACAGATGGGGTTTGGTAGCAGGGTCCAAGCCTTGCTCAGTAAGGCCACTGTGCTGCTTCCCACCTGCTCCTCAGCAGCATCTCCCAGCTCCAGAACCGCTGAGAAGGGACACGGAGAAGGAGCAGGCGGAGTGCCACAAGGATGAACAGGGCGTGTTGGAGGAGGCTGCAGGACGGCCGTGCCACCCTGGAGCAGCACGGGCTGGGAGCTGCAGCCAGCAGCTCTCCCCACGGTCACGATCACGGTACGGTGGCATTGCTGCAACGGCCAGGGCAGCTCCATGGCTCAGGGACAGGCTCTCAGGGGCAGGAACCTGTTCTCTGTTGCCTGGGCCTGCACAAGTGACCCCTGCTTGCTTTATGCTGCTTGCCAGTGACAAAAAGAGAACCAAACAGGCACAGCTGGTCATGGTGCTGCTGCTGCTGCTCAGCATGAGAATGAGCCGAGCTCACCTCACCCTAATTCCTGGGGATGCAGAGATTTCCCTTTAACCACTAGGGAAGGAGCCACCAGCTCTAAAGAGCGGGAGAACAGGGAAGGGTGGCTGGAACATGGATGAGTTCCTTCCATCTGAAGTATCTTCCCACACACAGAGATCTGTTTCTAATTTCAGGGTAATTCACTCTCTTCATTTCAGAGCAAGGTGAGACACTTGCAATCAGCTGTTCTTTATTTAAACATAAATGTGCTGGTTTTCCTTCTCTGGAGTTTAACACTGAAACTACTTCTTTGTTTTCCTTTTCTCCCCTGCAAAAAACGGGTATGTTTTTTTGTGTCACTCCAAGGCAGAGGCTCTTGCTTTGCAAACCTGTACATCCATGTCCAAGCCTTACAGCCACTCTCTGGTGTTCCCCAGCTGTCCTGCTCTTTGCAAGGCCCATCACCCAGCCATGTCCTTCCTCAGATCACTGCCCAGCTGAGGACACTGCAGATGCCACCCAGAGAAGCCCCCACTCCTCCCCTGCCACGCAGGTCCTGTTTGCCCTGTGCACAAGTGAGGAGGGAAGTCACACCCAGCACCCTCTGCTTTCCCAGACCAGCACAGGCACCCCCAGAGAGCATCTCTGCAGCAGCCCCCACCATGAACACACTGCAGTGCCAGTGTCCCCTCTGCAGGGAACGTCCCCGCCACCTTGGGCCCCTCCTGGGCCACCTCACACCAGGCAGAAAGGTGCTTCCGCCACCTCCGAGCCCTCCCACTCATCCCCTGGGACCACAGCACACACTGGGAGCCAAGGGGAAGAACAGCTCTCCAGTTCTTCTTGATTAGAAATAACGATTTATGGAGATGAGTTGCTCAATCCAGAGTAATCATCTAACTAACAGCCTGTTGCCACATGAGCTGTTGTGCCCAGACTAACTTTCTCCTCCAGACACCAAAGTAATCTGTACAGACATCTGGAAGAAAGACATACAAGTGTAAATGTGAAAAACCAGTAAATGGCTTTTGGAATAGAGAGATCCTCTTATTTCAGGACATAAACTGAATTTTAACAGCTGGGGGACAAGGCCAAACTTTGTGTGAAAGTGACTCCCCTGGGTCTCATGTAACCATGGAGGCTCCAGCACTCTCCGGGGAAGCCTCTGGGCCTTGGGGCTGTCACCAGCAGGGCCATGCCTGGAGCTGAGCCTGTGGGTTTGGCACTGGCACCCTTCCCATGTGATGCTCCGATTAATAACTCAAGAGGCCTCAGCCACAGGGCTCTCAGGAGCCAGCACTGAGCCACTGTCGATGAACTACCTTTGTAAAACAGTCCTCTGTATTTACCAGATGGCTACAGTTAGCATAGGGAAAGCACCCAGAGCTTTCCCTATGCTCTGGTCGCCCCACCTTTTGCTCTTCCTGTGTTTTTTTAGGGCAAATAACACCAAAACGGTCACGAGAAACTAACCACTGAAGCACCACTGAACCTTCTGCAGACTCAACTTCTTTGCGTGTCAGATCAGGCTGGAAAGGAGGAGAAAGCGTTTGATAACATGGCAAGGATCTTTGCAAATGTTTATTTTAACTTGGTGTCATCTTGAAATCTGGCAAGAAACTGCTGAGTTGGCCCAGAGACGCCTCTCTGGTGTAAGGCTGATCCTCAGCAGGTCAGAACATAGAACACTAATCCATATGGAGAGTAATGGAGGCAATCAGAGCAGCCTGCACAGCAGCCTGGCTGTGTGCCTGCTAGGAAAATTGCCAAATACTGTGTTATTTTTTTCATTTAGCTCTCTGCTATTTAAAGGCAGCCCCATCAGGAGCACAGCCCAAAGCATCCCAGTCCTGTGCTGCCAGGAATGCTGCACAGAGGCAGCTCTGGGCTGGCCAAGGTGGCCACCAGATCTCAGAAGGACAAGGAAGGTCTGCTTCTCTCCAGGGCAATATGCAGAGACACAATGATCCCCCCTCCTGGACAGAACGGGACGGCAGGAACCCCTGGGCTGCTAACTGACAGGAGCTGCCTTGTTTGAAGTGTTTTTCTGTTTCAGGGACAAGGGTGGCATCATGAGGACGGAACTCTGATGTCTCCAGTCCACCCCAGCCATCCTAACCATGCTGAGAGGTGTCCTGCCTACTCATCTAGGGACAAACAACATCTGTGCTGAGCTGGATGAGCTTTCTGCTCACCAAATGAGGAGGGGGAGCCTTCCTTTGTGGGCAGCGCAGGAGCAGCAGCCCTGCTGACAGGGCAACCACCCAACCCTCCAGACTGTCCCTGCTGGGACCCCTGGGCAGATGACTGCAAGGGAGAGCCCGGCGCTGGACTTGGTGACAAAACGAGGGTGGTGACCCTGCAGGCGAGGCGATCCACACTGGTGTGGGGAACCTACGGGGTGAGCTGCAGTGCTGGACACAGCCTGGACATCTTGAGAGAGTCTGTGAATCACGAGAGCTTGACAGAAAGAGACCAGCACAACATTCCTGTCTTTTCTATTAACTCTTCCAGCATCTTTTCTGGAAAAAGCCATTGAGCCTGAGCTTGTGAAACCCCTCAAATCTGTCAAATATTTCATCAAAGCAGGGGTGGCCTGGTCCTGCCCATAAACCCCTCTGTGTGTCCACAGGGAAGAAGAATCAGTGTCACAACTTCTTTTTTTCCCAATCTTTTCCCTTTCTCACCCCTTAGAAGCCAGTGCACATCTATAAAACCTCCTTGAATATCCCTGAATTGCTGCCAGATAAGTTCACTATTATCTTAGAAGAATATAATAAAAGAGAAATGATGTGCCCAGCTATTTCCCTCCCCTCCAAGGTGCTGTTTGTGCTGCTCCAGTCCCAGCCCGCTGCTGCTCCCTGCACTGAAGGCTGTGGCTTGACACAGCACCAGGAAGGTAACAGGTTTCTTTTCTCATGGGGAAGCATTTTGATCTACTGTTGTAAAGTCTCCAAGGGTGAGCTAAGGTTTTCTGAGAGGCATTTTATGGAGTTTAAAACATGAGAACGCGCTGAAATATCAGCTTTCAGTAATGTTCCTCACCTTTAAGAAGGAAGAGATCTGTCTGGAAACTCACCAAAAATTAGAACAAAAATCATCACCTGCCATCCCTGCATTCAGTACCTATAAAGGAGCATGATTTATTCTCGCTTCCCCAAAATAAAGACTTATCCGTGTACCTCAGGGTAACATAAGATGAAACCTCACACTTTGCCAGCCCCCCCGCCCATCCCTGCACACACATGTGGCTCCTCAGGAAAGGCAAAGGGCTGCTGCCCAATCCCAACATGGCCAAACACTCCCTACCCTCTGCACACTGCGAGGCTGAAGGACTGGGAAGAGACATAAATACTATTTAAATTAATGATGTGACACAATCAGGAGAGGGAACAGCTCCACAGCACGTGCCTCAGAGCAGCACAAGCACCTCGAGCTGACCTTCTGCCCGTGGGCACCTCCAGTCCCTGTCACCCACGGGACAGAGCCCACCCAGGTGCCAGGGGAGCACAGCTCCCATATCCACCCGCAGACACGGGTGTTCCAGCAGCAGTTTATCTGACTGAGAGCCAATGCTCCACTTACTATAAATCAACAATAACTTGCTGACTTAAACAAGCATCTGTTATTTACTCTGGCTGCACAAGCCAACCCACTTGGCTTGACACAGAGCTGGTGTGCAGCAGAGACAGATCTGCAAATGATTTACTTGGGAGAAATACACAAAATTTATTAACTATTATTTGACTGCCGTTTTTGGCAACAGGACACTGGTGTCCCCTGTGGCACAGCCCCTATTCTTCCCTGAACGAGCACTGGGAAGTTGGCTCCTGGCACAGAGGAACAAGGGAAACACGACTCCGAAAAGAGGCAGGATGGTGATAATTGATCTAGAAGCAGCATTCTGACAACAGCAGGTGAGCAGCCCTGGCCTGGGACCTCTCCTCATGGAGGGGAGAGGTTGGGCACAGGGGAAACTCATGGTGAGACAGAAGCTCTGTCCCCACCTCTGCTGCCAGCCCTCTCCCAGGGAACCACGGCCGGTGACAGCAGCTGCCAACAGTGTGCCTGTGCACCACACAAACTGTGCCAGCACCATGGAAAAACGATGACTTGTGCTGGTTCATCTCTGCTGACAACCAGCCTGATGAGTGCTACAGGCACGTTGCACTGCCAGACAGTTCATCTTCCACAACAGAGACTCCCACTGCTGCCAAAGAACCATGGCTCTGAACGGCAGGTAGAACCCAGACACTGCTGAGGCACGGCCTAAGGAAACAGCTAGGCTGGGTGCTTCTGCATCCTCATTCCCAAGGAAAGATGGTACAAAGACCTTGCTGTTGAGAGGGAACACCTGGGCTCACACTTATCACAAGAGAGCCTGACACTACAGAGCTGGGCATGAAGGAGAAGTTGCTTTCTCAAGCTGGGGAGAAGGATTGTGGACCCCAAGGTCAGAGCACGGCTCCTGATGGACAGATGGCTGTGCTGTTTTGTGGGCAGTCACAGAAGTGGCCCTCTGGAAGGGGTGTAGAAGAGGAAAAGCCTCCCCTGAATAGGGAGTTGTGCATCTGAGATCACAGGTGGGCTGATGGGAGCTTAAAGCACTCTGGAGAAGAGAAGCAGGAACTGGCTGCTCCAGGGTCTCACCAGGTCACTAAGATAATCGTGGGATCACAGAAGGGTTTGGGTTGGAAGGCACCTTAAAGACCATCTTGTCCCACACCCCTGCCATGGCAGGGACACCTTCCAAGAGATGAGGTTGCTCAATGCCACTGAAAAGAATTGTATTTTGGCTAACTGGTTTGGCTACTTTCTGAGGGCAATCTGTCAAGTGAAATGACAAATGCAGGACAGAGAAATCAATTTACCCTTGATTGTTCTCCTTTCCTGGTTGAAGAGATCTTAGAACGCCACAACCGTGCAGCAGTGACCTTCCCTCCTCTCTGTCCCCATTACCTTCAGCCGCCCGTTTGAAGAAGACCTTGCAGCTCCCACACGTGAGGGCTCCGTAATGGCACCCGGACGCTTCATCGCCACAGATCAGGCAGGTCTTCTGAGGTGGGAAGTAATAGTCAATGGGCAGCATATGGTCACGGCCAGTCTCCAACCTGCAGTGTAAAACAGAGGAAGAGCAAGAGAAGGGTCAGCAAATGTGGTCAGGACAAGCTGCGGGGAGCACGGTGATGGCAAACCCAGAACTGCAGTGATAAGCCAAGCACTGAGCAGCAAGCGAGAAACTGAGCCAAACCTGGCCCTGACCACACAGAAACCATGCTGGGTGCCCCTCCTGACGCTGCCCGCTGCGTGCAGTGTGTGACAAAGTGTGACAAAGTCCAGGCACAGTGACAGCACAGCAAGGCAGAGGAGGTGACTGAGACTGGCTGTTGCCCTGCTCATGGAATTTTGGCTTCAATGATGAAGCTCATGCACCAAATGAGGCAGAGCGCAGCACTGCCAACTGCCCGATGCCACGTCAACCACTAGGCCAAGGCATTCCCAGAGCCTGACTCCCCTTCTCCAAACACGTACCCCACACCCTCCCACACACCCAGATTGTCCCCTCTTGACTGGTACCATCCCCTCCCCAACCTGCTCTGATCTGTTTGATCAGATCCATGGAGAAGCAGCTTCTCCAGAGGGCATGGAAGGAGGAGAGGGGCTTATCCAAATCAGGAGCCAGCATGCCCAGGTAGTTTGGGGAGCAACAGTACGTTGAATTAATTACTAGAACTCACTTTTTCTGCAACCACTAGATGAGGCAATTAGCTTTAACAGTCTGCAGGTCACCGCAGCTTTTGGGTAAAAATTAGATCCCCTTTCATTTCTGGAATTGTTTGTTGCCTGCAGGTGAGCTCGGGGAAATCAGGTTATATCAACAGTGAGTGTGACAAAGATGGGACTTCTTGGGAAAAACCTTTATAACCAGAAAAGTGCCACTGTCCTTGCCTGCCCCTCACGTGGGAGCTGTGCCGATTCCACCTCAATTTAAGGTCAGTAGCTGTAGCAGCAATTTCATTCTCAGTTCTTATGGCAGGAACCTTTTAAGTGATTTCTCATCTCTTTAGCAGGAGCAATCAGTGACTCATCTGCAGATGCAGCTCATCCACCCTTCCCCAACCATCTCCATTTCCAAGGCTTTTCTTGAATTACTGAGGAGACACGGTTGGCTGCACTGTGCCTGCCATAGTCAAGTCCTGATGCAACCAACGTGTTCCTTTCTTGGCTTACGTGGCATCCCGCCCATCCTCCTGGTGTGATCCCACCACCCCATCTCAGGGTACTCCCACATCCCCCCATGTGCCATGGAACCCTGGCACTGGGTGTGAGGGGCTGCTGGAGAGCAGACCCTGCTGAGGAGTACCAGCAGCACATAGAAAAGCTTGGCTAAAAATATCCTATTTATCCAGCATGTTTTAGATTCACACAGAACAGGCCTTTCTGCTAAAGACTCAACATCTCTTTCATCCTCTCTGTGCAGTCAGAAATCCGACAGTGCTCATTTCCCTGTTTCCACAGGGCTTCCACGCCGTCTCCCCCGTGCTCAGCACTGTGTGTGCCACGAGCAGCAGGGCCGCTCACAGCAGATGTCATGACAACAGACACAGGACCCCCAGAGGACCCTGGGTTGTTTTTGAGGATTAATTACCTAAAACTACAAAGCAGGTTCGCAATCAAGTGGCTTCTGAAACAGCTTTTAAAGAGCTGTTCCTGCATAGAAGAGTGGTGCAAGTACAGAAACACCTTCCAGCAGGTGAGTATCGAGAGTACCCCACACATGTGCCCCTGGCAGGGATGGGGCTGGGCAGGGCTCCCCACACACCCCTCCGTGCTCAGCCACCCCTGTCCCCACTGCCACCGATGGATGGAGGCTGGAGGATGCTGGCTGACATGGAAGGTGATTCCTGGCCATGGGACAGGGTCCTCCTGGGGTAAGGCTTGGTGGGGTGTGCACAGCCCCAGCACCCAGAGGGGTGGGAGATGGTGTTTTGGCAGGTGGGGAGCAGTTCAACCCCTGGCCCTGCAGCACCGGTGTGACTCCCTGCCAGCAACCACTGCCCAGAGCTGAAGCATCTGCCCGGGAATGCCTTTGACTGTAAAACGATGCCAATTTGCCTTTTTTTTATTTTTAGAGAGAGAATTGCAAGAAAAACATAATGTAAAATGTTTTAGCAACTCAGAGTGAGCTATGCTAATGGTTCCCTTAACGATCCATTTTCCAGTTTCCACAGGACATTTACAGGGTGTTCTGAAAACGTGCAGGTAATACACAACACTGCCCAGTGAGCCAAAGAGGAGCCTGGAGAAGCTGCAGGGCCAGCAGGGCTCTGGGCTGCCCCAGGGTGCCACCTGCCCCAGGGTGCCAGCACGCAGCAGTGCCACAGCCCCAGTGCCACAGTGCAGAGCACTGGAGGGACACGAGGGGTGGCTCAGGGGCCAGCTACCCACCGGTGTCTCCTCTGGGTGGAGGTTTGTGCTCCGTGGGGCTGTGCTGGCCCGCAGAGCCGCAGGAGTGCTGAGGTCAGCCCAAACCAAGCCCTGGGCGCGCTGCAGGGGGCTCACAGTTGGGACAATGTATGGCAAGTGTCAGCCCAGCTGTGGAGCCCAGAGCAGGGTGATAGTGCCAGCGCAGACACAACTGGGACACAGGGACGGTGGCAGCGATGCCAGGCCCAGCGCGTGCCCCGAAGGCCAAGGTCACAGAGGAGCTGGGTGGCTTTTGGGGGCAGGGAAAAACAACCTCGGTATCTCTCCTGCGGCTCCAGGATGAGTTTGACTCTCATTCCAGAAGGGTTCTGTAAGGAAATGGAGGGTTTACTGAGCTCCTGTCACATGCAAATATTTCTGGGGAGTAGAAACTATCATTTTGCAATGCAAGTGCTTGTTTGTCATTAGTTAATTTTCACCAAACAGCCACATTTCACAACACCCACAGAAAGCCAAGAGCAAGCACGGGTAAGAGAGGAGCCAACCACTTCTCCCAACCCACAAAGGAAGTTTCCATCTCAGCAACAGCCAGCACAGGCTGCCCAAAAGGAGTCAGGGCACAACTGCCCCCTCACCCATGACTACCCACCCCTAAGCCAGACCAGGACAAAATGATGGCAGCTGCCACACACCCCCAGCTCATCCAGCACGGGAACCCCAGAGCAGAGCGCCCTGGCCCCACACTCCTTGAGGAAAGGGGTAGGGGGTTTTCACCTTCACCATGCTGTGTTCAAAACCTGCACGTCTGTGATGCTCAGGAAGGTGCTGAGCCCAGAACTGAGCCAGCACTCACACAGGAATTCAGGTGACACAGAACCCTATCCAGCCATTTCAAGTACTGTCATTTCTGAGACACTCTGATATTATCAGGAGGCATCTCTGCCTTTAAAACAGCATTACCTGTGCATGACATTCTCTAATGCAATACCAGATTTAACTGGCTTCTCCTCAGTGCAGCTGTGGGGCTCCTGCCTGGATGAAGGTCTGTGACTCCCACTGAGGGGCCAGACCCATGCTCAGCAAAGGGCACAGCTGCTCACTTCGGGCACATCCGCTCACTCTGCCCATAGAGGGGAGTCCCCTTGCACTGTCATTTGGCTGCTGCTGGCTCCAGCCAGAGCTGAGCCAAGCCTGCACTCGCAGCCACCACATCACCCTCATCCAGATAACAAGGCCTGCATGGAAACTTAAAAGCATTCATCTGTTAAAATGCTTTGAGCCATTTAATCTATAAACATGCAGCCTTGTACACTGAATTCATATCCTTTCTTCTAAGTAGCCTTGAGTATGTTTCCAGTCTGCCCATGTCTTGTTTCTGTGTGCGATAGCAGCAGAGGCGCGATAGCATCTGAGAGCAGAGCGGGGCGCAGCGTGAGCCCCAGGCCTGGTAAACACACATAGGAACTGGATCATCATCGGATTTAAATAAATATTAGCAGATGACAATGGGTTTTCCAAGCATCCCAGCAGCGCAGGCTGGCAGGAGGAGCATGCCTCAGAGAAAGCAAAGGTCCTCCCACCAGCAACTCCCAGGAGCAGGCTCAGCTCTCCAGCCCTGGCACTGCCTCCTGGCCCCAGGGGCACAAATAGCTTCCACAGGCACAGCTGCACAAATTCCTTCTCAAGTCTCCAAATTAAATTCTGGTTTTGTGTTTCCAAACACTCCATTTACTTATTTTGTCAGTTTATTTTTTACACAGCAGGTCCCCACTGCAGCTGAAGCCCCCCCACTCCCAGTGCCTGGCTCTTTTCTCTCCTGCGCTCCTCTGCTGTGTGTGAAGGCTGCTCCAGACCTGGAGCTGCATGGACCCAGCCACTGTCTGTCCCTGCACTCAGGAGACAGCCCCAACCTGCCACCTGACCAGCTGAGACACTGCACACCTGTAAATGGGACAGGTGGCAGAGCCACGGCATAACCCTTGGAGAGTCCTCTCATTTCATGACCATCCTGGGCTCTCACCTTCCAGTCTTCCACAGGGAAGAAGCAGAAAATGAGGTTAAAAAGGTGAAAGGTAACAGATTTGCTACACCTGGAATGCAAAGCCACCCCGCAGCCTCTGCACTTCGCCAGCAGCCACCGTGAAGGCTGCTGCCCGCATTTGGTATGGCTGACACCCAAACTTCTGCCTCAAAGCCTGACGTCCAGTCAGGGGCTCAGGGAGCAGCTTAAATAAATCAGCTCAGAGAGAACAGAACACTTGATTCCCCCAGACAGATCAGGTACCTACAAAAAGAGACAGCACAAGCGCATCACAAGGTTGCTTCAGATGGGAACTCACCTGAAACAGAAGCACAGAGGGGACAAAAAGCAAACTAGGAGCAGCAAGGCTGCAGGCAGGCTGCAGCCCTGAGGACCACCCCCGAGGTCACCAGAGCCCTACACTGTATCCTCCTGGTGACTGCAGTCACCTGGAGTCGCCAAGGACAGGGCCTTGGTATCCTTGCTGCACAGAGAACCCTACTTATTTCCCAAGGAAACGCTCTGTCCTGACTGATATTTATGCGGTTAGTTTAAGCCACACCATAATCTTCCATTTTCAAATCCATCTCCTCTGCTGACAAAAAGAAAATGTGCCTGTAAAGAAAATCACAAATAATGAGACACCTGATACATATATTTCATGCTCCAGGAGACGCTGCCATGATGCCAGATGCAGGTAGACGCTTACAGCTCCCAGGAAAGCATCCAGGGTACCACGGACTTGTAGTGCCACATACCAACATCTTCACCTGTAGGACAACTTCTACCTTTCCCCCTTCCAAAACCAAGTGCAGTGAGGCTTATGAAATGCTCTGGAAGAGGGGATGCGAGTTCTTGGTGGCTTTTCTCACAGCTGGTGGACCTCCAGAGGAACAGAACACTGTACCAGTGTCCAGCCATGGGGCACAGCACCTGGGGTGAACCGACCATGTGGCCCCCCCAAGGTCACCACGGTCTGCCAGCACCTCCAGCCAACCAGCATCTGGTACGGTGCTACCAAGAGAAACCCAAGGCAGAATGATTCCAATCAGTGTCACATAGAATTCCAAATGTATTTGGAATTCAACTTGGCAACAAGGATCGAGTTGTGCTGGTGGCCAGAGGTCAGTGGTCGGCTCCCAGCTGGGCGGACTGCTGAGGGATGCCAGGATTCATTCCCAGACTCAAGATATTTAAAACACAAAATATTTTCCCCACTTCCTTTGGCAGTGGAATTATTGCTAAGGAAACCAGTGCTGCAAATTCTGCATTTTTATTTCTCCACTGGAGGAAGCACAAGGCAAAAACAGTCAGCAACAAGGGCGGGACCCCGCATGGAAACATGAGGAGACCACAAATACCACGGATTTGGCACCCGACTGGGGAGGCACGCGGCGGGAGCCAGCACCCTCCCCGGCACAGCACAGAGCCCTGGGGATGGACGGGGACTGGAGCAAGAAGCAGAACCCTCATCTGGGGGAGCAGCCCCCCTCCTGCCCCTCTCGCGGTGGGAGATGTCAGGGATCACTGCAGTGCTGCTGCAGCGCTGGTCCCACAATTTGTCAGCAGAACTGGGTTATTTTTAGGCACGTTTATACCAAAACCAAACCCTTACAGAGACACAGCTGCAGGGGCATAAAAATCCTTTGCCGTATTATATCTGGGAGTGGATACAAGTTCTATCTGCAGAATTTCCCTTTGGCTCTGCAGGCAAAGCACTAAGTTTCTAGAGGAGACTTCACGACTTGTGCAACAGTATCATCTTCCCTCACCCTCCAAGCGGATCGTGCTGTGAGTCATCCCAGACATAAACACGCTAATTATAATGAAGGTTTCACATATTTAGTGCCAGGTCTCCCTGCCGCTCTTAGCCCCAGTCTCAGCGGAATAGGCAACACCAGAGCAAATTCCCCAGCAACCCACAGCCATTGGCTGACACGGACCAGTCCCTCCTGCTCCCTGGCCGGGCCTTCCTGGCATGCCCAGGGCTCACAGCTGCCCACAGCTGCCAGCTGCACAGGAACTGGGGCAGGATCAGGGCAGGACTGGGACTGGAGCAGGGCTTGGATGGTGGAGATGGATGGATGGATGGATGGATGGATGGATGGATGGATGGATGGATGGATGGATGGATGGACGGATGGATGAGCAGCTGCACCAGTACCAACCCCAGTGGCACACACCTGCATCCCAGCTGGCATGGACTAGGAGACAGTGCTTTGATGCCAGTTTGCTCTTCCAGTGACATATGACAGGGACAGCCAGACCTGTCATTTTGGGGGCTGAGAGCATTCCCGGGAAAGCACAGAGAGAAGAGCCCCGCAGCCGGGCAACCGGCTGACTCCAGGAACCTGCAGGCATGGGGGGTCTTCCCGTTACCACAGACCCATGCTGGAGTTTTGACTGGCCCTGCTGGGCAGCGATGTCCAGAGAGCTGTGGCATGCCGGGGATTAAAGCCCTGGCCACTACCCCTTTGCCGTGCTCTTCCAAGCAGGCAAGGAATGAAAGCAGCCAGAAATCATTTTCTTTCAAGCCCGCCTGCAAACCAAAACACAGATGCCACATCTAATTTTAGGCTTCCCAGCCTTGAGAGTGTTCTCCCGAGCCTCTCTGAGTGAGCAGTGAGATAGTCAGCTTAGGACACGCCACAGCCGCAGCCGCTGCGCACCCGCCTTGACCCCAACTGTGGAACGATAGGAGGGCCTGGGCACAGCAGGAGGGCACAGCACGGCCAGCAGTTAACAGATCCCCGCTGATCCCAGGGGATCCTGCAGGACACACTGAGCCCCCTCCATTAACTGGAATCAAGTGCAGAGGGACTGGCCAGCCACCCTGCTAACCCCCGTCTGCCACCTTCTCCCTGCTGGACACGACAACTGCTTCAACTCCAGCCATAATGCAAGGGTTTAAGCACCCACAGGGCAAAAGGGAGGGTGAACTGAACAAGGAGAGAACCACCGCCCCCCGGAACCTTAGCTCCCATCTCAGCTCAGCTCTGTCCAGTCCTCAGCACGCCTCCAGTGGGAGGTTCTGTCCTGCAGGCTCCCCAGCACTGTGCTCTGCTCCCTCCTCAAACCACCCCCAACAAGGCCCAGAATCAAGGACCCAACACTTGGCACAGGCTGTCCTGTAAACAAGAAAAGGAAGAAGTCCGTGGGCTGCTATTGTTTTTCTAACCATTTAAAGATGCTCCAGGGGACTTGGGAACAGACTGGGAAGTAATAGATTTCTTTGTAAAGGGAAGATCCTATTATAAGGGAAAAGACTTTTTGACCACAGGGGACACGTGAAAACAAAGCCAATTAGGAGAGCCAGAAAAACGAAATCCATGTGAACAGGCTGAGTTCATTGAGATGATGTCACATGTTCTGGAGTACAGGAGCAGGCACAGGGACAAAGCCCAGAGCCAGCCCAGGGGGTCACGGTCTGCACCAGACCCATGGCTCCAGACACGGCTCCAGACATGTGTCACCCAGCCCTGCCCTCACAGTGCCACTGCCAGACAGCAGCAGGGGGAGTGGGGTGAGTTGGGGGGCTGGTTCAGTGTCTGAGCGGGGAGAAGCAGCAGTGCCGATCCCACACCAAGCCATGTGCTGCCCACAGAGGCTCACGGAGCTCCAGCCACCTCTGCCTCCTGCGGGCAGCACAGGGCACGGTGCCCGTGCTCCAGGGACACATCTGCAGAGGGAATGCTGCAGGCCCCGGGGTGAGGGATGTTCCTCACACAGACGAGAACACACACACAATCTGCGTGTGGTGTTCACAGGAAGATGATGAACATCCACAAATGTGCGCAGGCACACACATGATTCAAGAGGAACAGTAAATCATCCGAGCTCTCATTGCAGGGGGATTTTATTTTCCACTTAACACACCTCATTGCTTCCCAGATGAAAGCTGTTAACCCAATCTGCACAAAAATTCCTTTCCTTTATTTCCCTTTCAAGAGGAAAGTGGAGCTGCCGAGATATCCCGTTCCAGCCCTCCCAACAGGAGATGTGCGGACGCTGCTCTGCTGATTGGTGTGAGGGGGAGGAGGCAGGAGCCTTCACGAGGAAATTTGTGATACAGAAACTTGTGCCTGGGCTCTGTTCTCAGCACACAGGCCAAGGTCAAAGTGGTTTTTTCTACCATTTCTAACCAGCAAAGAAGCAAACACAGCTAAAATATGTAACAGCTGCCAAAATGCTGAGGGCTGGTAAAAACACCAGAGAAAAAAGTGTTGTGTCATTTTGGGAGAGACAAGAAGTTCCCTCCATCCATCCCCAGGCAGACAGAGCACAAGGGGAAGGAAGCAAACTCCAGGGTTTTCCCACCTCATCCCAGGGACTGAACACATCCTCTGTAAAATGTATTTTGGAGATCTGCAGCCTCCTCTCTGGCATTGGTAGGGGTTGCTCCTGCTGACAGCAACTCCAGAAGCACTCAGCGGGATGGGGGTCTGGGAGGTGAAGATGCTGCTGGAACACAGAAGGATTTGCCCCAAGGTTCTTCCCAAAGCCACTGGCTGCAGCCACCCCGTGTCTCATCCCTGCTGGAGCATATTTGTACAGAGGGAGAGGGCACCCACCAGCACACACCACCCATCCTCAGGCAACAAAGCCAGGCAGGACATGGCTGGGCGCAACGTGGTCTAGTGGGAGGTGTCTCTGCCCATAGAGGGGAGTGGAATGAAATGGGCTTTAAGTCTCCTTCCAACCCAAACCATTCCTTGAGTCTTTGATCAGACTCCCCAGGCTCCAGCAAGAGCTGGATCAGGCAGCCAGCACCCAGGATATCCCCCCAGCAGCGCCTGTCACAGACACCTGGCTACAGACATGAAAGGTAAATCATCATGACTGCTGCCATGCCCAGTGCACGAGGGGTGTCTGGGACTCTGCAGGGAGCTCTCGGGCAGCTCTCCAGCTCTGCATAGCCTGAGCAGTGCTCTGTCAGCCCAGGCACGCTCCAATGTGTCCCAGGAGCACCCAGCTCTCAGGGCAGACACACCAAATGGTGAAAGTGCCTGTGCCTGGCTGCCTGCCCTGGCTAAGGCTGCCCAGAGTGCTCCATCCTCACACCAAGGGTGTCCCGGACCAGCACTGTCAGTGTCCCAGCATTGGTGGTTCTGCACTGACACTCATCCTGATTTAAGCCATCTGTTTTGTCCCCAGAGCTGTTTGGGAAGTGACGGCCACCTTGCCTGTCATGAGGTGTTCAGCGTGGTCCCTCAAGCCCCCAGCAGCACCACACACCAGGCAACACGATGGACCGGCCCCTCAGCAGGATCACACCAGGAATCATTATTTACTTATTAGGGTGGGCTCCCTTCCCCTTTGGATGGCACAGGGAAGCCACCAGGACACCTGTGGAAAGCATGGGTGTAATCCACCCCTGCAGACACCCGAGCTGCCTGGGGCCGGGTGGCCTGGGAAAAGGGCAGCAGCTATAAATACCTGGGGAACTGGCTTATACTTTTAAGATTATTTCTACTACCACAAATCACTTAATCTGAGGTCTGTGTCCCTACAAACCAACCCCACCACTTCTGAGGACGTGTCAGCACCTGACTTTGTTCTCACTATTTGCAGAGGCGTCCCTGGGCAGGGGCTGGGGAGCTCCGAGCCAGCGCTCAGCGGGTGACCTTGCTCTTTCTGGCCTCTGTTCAGACTGCACTAACCAGGGAGCAAGCAGCACCGGGAGAGCAGCTAAGCCAAGCTGACCCAAGCCAAACCCAGCCCGTCCCGTCCCACATAAATCCCCTGGGAGAGCGGCAGCTCCTGTGCGATCCTGAGGCATGATGCTGCACTCCCGTAACCCGTCTCCTGCAAACACTGTCCCGGGGGATGGACAGGGGCACTGCGGCCAGGGGAGGTGAACGAGCCAATGGATGGGGCACAAAGTCCAGCACGGTGCTGCAGGACAGTCCCCAGCACCCGGCACAAAACCAGCACGGCCCCCCGGGACCTCAGCACTGAGCTGCCAGGGCTGTGGCCACTCACACGCACAACGGGGCTCTGTCAAACCTCAGCCCCCGCTTGCAGAAAAGGGACAATTCCTGTTCCCACACTTGCCTGAATTGCTGCTCGTGAGTGCTTCAGCAGTAAGGTGCTCCGACTGGGAGTATTTTTGTTACTGTTAGAGGATACTTTGAATCTCATTTAAAAATACCAGCAAGAAGAATCAGGGTTGCAAATGACTCGATTTCAAGCAGAACAAAGCACAAACACATGCCGCAGGACCCACGAGCGCTGCCCACTGCAGGTACCTGGCCAGGCTGAGCAGGACTCCCCCAACAAGGGGGTCTCCCCAGAGGGGCTCCTCCCTCCTTTTGCACCTCGCCAGGAGCCCACAGGAGGATTAAGTGTGGCTGGACATGGATGAGTGCCACGGGCAGATCAGGGAAGGCAGAGAGCAGTGGTAACAGCAAGAGAAAATATGGATGGAGAACCTCCGTCACAAATCTTTGCCATGACAACTGGGCCAGTTCCTTTTCATTTCAATGAGCCATTATTACTGTTAACAAACAGGGCTGGTTCTGGTCCCCACAGTGTGCAGCAACCATCAACACCAGGGCCACCAGCCACTGCCAAGGCCACCACCGGGCATGCCTGCACTGGCCACCCACTGAGGGGTGATGTGACCCTCTCTGCCTCCTAATTGTTTACCAGGCATAAATGCTCTGCTGCAGCAGGAGATGGGACATCTGCCTCCTGTGCGTGCTGTGTGCTGGATCTCCGGAGGAAAAGAAAGAGCTGGAAAGGATCCAGTGCCCCCACAGCAAGTGTTGCCGTTGCTGTTTTCGTTTGAACATGGTGCAGAGCTGGGCTCATCCAAGGTGAGAGCAGATCACTCTGCTCAATGCTCACATCTTACCCAATGATGACCCCAATGGGAAGTGCCTGTGCCCCCTGTGCCACATCACTGCTTGCATGTGGTGTGACCAAGCCACCCTCCCCAGCTGGCCCAGGCTGTCCATGATGGCTTTGTGGCACTTGCTTTGCATTGGTCTAAGGTGCAGATAATCTTCCAAAAATAAAATTCACTTTAACTTGCACAAAGTAAAGAGGCTGACCAGCTGTGCAAGGGGGAATCTTCACTTTTCCTATATATTTCCAATGTTCCAGAGCCATACACGTCTGCACGGATCTACCAGTGCAGCTCTCAGAAACAAACAGCTTTTACTAGAAGTCATAGAAAGCCTCCCACTGAATAGCTTTCTTTCAGTAAACACTCATTTGATAAATTTAAAATGTTCCACAGGACGATAAAACAAATACAATTTCTTTCTTTTGTAATTTTAGTCAACAATCACTAGCAGAAAGTATCCACTGCAAACACCAACCCAGCAGCCTCCAGTGAGTACTCCAACTCTAGACAGCAACTGGCAACGGAGAACTGACAAACTGGGACAGCCACCTTTGAACAAGCAATTTATAAAATATGAATGAAGGTCTGTGCCAAGAGTGGAATTCATGGGAACAACAGAAAAAACACAAAGAACTAAGCTACTGCTCTCTACTACAAATTGTTGTTAACCCTGTGGAATGAAACTGTTTCATCAAAACATGACTACAAAATATGACAACAAAATTTTTGATATTTTAGGAAGTTTTGTGATTTCTTCCTGCAATACATGTCACTGTTTCCAGCTTTCCTCCCAGCTCAGGAGCACGCCGCCCCCTTGCCATGCACAGACTCTGACTCCTGATCTGCCCCAGTTGCCGCTGTGCCTGTTCCTCCCACTGCCCATCCGCAATCCGCCTTCAGCTCCCATTGGGACCCGGAGGTGACCCCTGGCACGGACACAGAGCGGGCTCTTGTCTCCGCTGGAGCGTGGCCTTGGAGGGTCCTGGCACAGGGGTGCGAGGAGCTGGCGTCGCCCCTGGGATGCTGCTCACATCGCTACAGTGTTTCTGCTCTGATCCTTCCCGGGACTGTCCCACACCTTCCTCGCTCTGAGAAAGGGGCCAGAGGCAGCGACTTCCAGGAATTACGGGCTCTGTGCCACAGGGACACAATTCCATCTCCAGCACCCACTGATGGCCATCCCACAGTGGGGATCCTGCCCCAGGGAGTGACACCCATCCCGTGGTGGGGATCCTGCCATGGGGCTGGTACCCGTGCCCATGGTGGGGATCCTGCCCCAGGGAGTGACACCCATCCCACAGTGGGGATCCTGCCCCAGGGAGTGACACCCATCCCACAGTGGGGATCCTGCCCCAGGGAGTCACACCTGTCCCATGGTGGGGATCCTGCCATGGGGCTGGTACCCGTGCCCATGGTAGAGATCTTGTCCTGGGGGGAAAAACCCATCTCTGCATGGGAACCCTGACCTGGGACTGACTTCTGTCCCCTGGGCAACAAAACACGCTATGTCTCTCGTTCCAAACCAGTATTTTGACACACTCTTCTGTCCTCAGAAGCAGCACCAAATCACTTCCCATTGTTAGCTGGGTCTCAGTCTGGAATGAAATTTTCCTAGGAGGAAAACCAATGGTTATGCCAGAGACTGGCTGCAAGGAGTGGTGCAAAGCACAGCTCATCTGTGCAATGGATCTGTAAACAGCAGGAAGAATGTAAAAGCTGCATAAGCAGGAGAAGAGCTGCCGTGAGCAGACCTTTCCTGCCCTGAAGCCTTGGGAGAACACACAAAATACTTGTGTGACTCCAACCCACCAACACTCTTAAAGCTTTCTGTGGATTGCTTCTTTGGCAAAATCTTATGATTTCTCAGCCCCTGCTTCCAACACCAAGTGCCACATAAAGCCTGTCCTTCCACTGCAATCAACACTTGAGAGGAACCAGGGTGGAATAATCACTGCTGATACCAAGCACGAGACTGTGGAACCAGCTTCCAGAAGGTGTAAGAGCTCAAAAATTCAAGACATTTGGAGAAGAGGATGGGAAAGTCCAGAGGAGGATGGGGCAAAGCGATGCTGTGTACCCTAAGAGCAGCTGGGTAGGTCCCCCCCAGACACCCTACACTGCCCTCCACAGTCAACCCCGGACAGGTGGTCCATCTCCCCAGTGGCAAGGGAGAGCTGGAGCACAGGAGAGCAGGGAAGAGAGAGAGGGGCAGACAGAGTAGGGAGAGGAAAAGGAGGAGACCATTTTATGAGATTTGATATATGCTCAGAAGCGAGGAGAAGGAGCCACCAGTGCCATGCTCCAGCTCAGCACCCACCTGGCTGCTCCCCAGTGCTGAGGGGTTCTCCTGGCTGAGCACAGCTCCAGCATCCCTGCAGCTCCAGTTACCCAGCCTCAGCACACCACTTGTTTCACAACCTCAGCTCCAGCCATGACAGACATACACCCTGCCACAGCCTGGTATCATGCCAGCTCACCTTCAACCAAGCCCTGAGTTCTCTAATCCAGCTCCAGCTGGATTATCACAGCTGTCCTGTGTCTCTGAGCAGGGAAAGGGTGAGAGGTGTTGAGGAAGAAATTTGTTTATCTTTTCTCGTCTCCATTTATCAGGAACTGACAAGAAGCTTTAGCACATCCCCAACTCTCCTGGCCATCAGAGGTTACCTGTCCATGTGGCTGCAGGGGCCGAAGGGACTAGCTGCCCACATAACGTTATGCCATGGTCCTCTTGTCTTCAAAGAAATATTTATATCCTATGGCCAACTGCCAGAGCAGAAAGGTCACACTGACAACAGCAGACGGGAGGGTGACCCCTTCCCAAGGGCTCTGGAGTTCTGCCAGTGCAGCACTGGGGGTGCCCAGAGCTCTCCTGGGACTGGGGTGCCAGAGCAGCTGCTGCTGGGCACAGCCTGGGAGTGAGGGCAACCCTGAGAATGACCTCCTGCCTCATTCCATCCCTCAGTGTAACAGCTGCCCTTCACCTCTTCATCTCTGTCAGTCTGATCTCCTCCCTCCATAGGCAGGAATTACTGCAGGTATTATCGGTAAGCCTATCACAATTACAGAGCCGAAACGATTACACAGCCATCGAGCCAGGTGATCAATAAACACGTGGCGCTGGACCAAACTGACCACAGCAAGTCTGGGGAAAGGAACCAAAGGCAGATGTAACCAGCAAACACCGGGATTCCAACCAGTATCAGCACCAGATAACAGCAGTGATTGCAAATGCCACTTAAAAACATCTTGAAGCTACATGGGCAGCAGATTTTCCTGAGTCAAAAGCCCCTTAAATCCTTTTCTCCCCTTTGATTCCATTGCTTCAGTAAAAGCTCCTTCTCTGATTCCATTTCATTTGAAACCAGAGGCCAACCCCCTCCCACGCGCTGCTGGAATTTATCTTCTAATGGTAGAACCTTGGATTTATTCTGACAGTGCTGCATCTTGCTCCTGAAACAGATTATTTAGTCACCTCAAAGACTGCTGGTTGTAATAATGCAACAACCAGAGCACAAAGAAAAACAGTTCCAGGTCCACAAGGTAACAAAACCTGGGATTAATTTGCTAATTACAGGTAAGCCTGATTGGTGCAGTCAGGGACACTGTACCAAAAGCTTTAAATTAAACCAAATCGCATCAATACCCACAGTGTTTCTGAGGTGTGTCAGCACCTCTAAACCCTGACACCCCCCAAATATTAAAACCTGCTGATGCTTTATTGTCATATGAGGGGTGTTTAACTCAAAAAATACTTACCCATACCTGGTCCCTACTGCAGCAGGGTAGAGCTGGGGCTTCAGAGAACTTAACCTGTGAGGGAAGAGCCATGATCCTGCTGGCAGACAGCAGGACCATTCAGAGAGGAAAAAAGTAGAAGCAGCACACCTTGAAATGCTCCTTATTCTCCAAAGCAGGGGGAGCTTTGTGTGCCCCTGCCCCTGGCAGCACCCCCAGGCACAGGGCGCTGAGGTGCCCATTGCCCCGGGTTTGTAAAGCCCCAGAAGTGCCCCTCACCATCCTCACAGAACGCTGAGGCTGCATCCTCTGAGGCTCCGAGGGGAAAGCTCTGTGTGCAAGGTCAAGTAGGGCAGGAGATCAGACCTAGCACCAGACAGGTCCAAAAGCCAATCACCCTTCCACCAGGGAATTTTACTACAGAGCCCCTCAGCTCCCAGGAATGTTTCTTCCCGCAGGCACTGCTGCCTGGGATGCTGGTTCACGACCCGTCGTTCCAGCTCCAGCAGCAGCAGAGCGTGTTCCTGTGCTGGCACCCACAGACCCAGGAGAAAATGCAGAGCTGCAGGAATGGGCCAGCAGCATGCTGTAAGGCTAATGGAGACTGTGCTAGGATGAAATGTAAACCTGGCAGCGATTAACACGTGTGGCTCGAGCCAGACCACAACGAGTGTTCCGCTTTCCTTACAGTGTGTGAAAATTACATCTGAGCACAGCGAGACGGTGTCAGCCCATTACACCTCTGCAGCAGCAGGGTAGTGCTGCACAAGCCTTGGAGTCCAAAGGAGAGGATACTGGTGTTGTAAAGGTTGCTGTGCTAGCTCCAACCCTGCTGATCCCACAGAAGCTGACTAGGGGAAGCAGGCACAGCACATGGAACAGAGCTGCAAGGAAGAGGAGCATACAGCACTTCCCACAGGAATGAGGGAGATGTCGTTTATCTCTAAGGCAAGACCCAGGCAAAATGTACCTGCTGCTGCCTAGTCCAGCCTCCAAGACTGCCTGCAGAGCTCCACAGGAGCCCACACCTGCTCTCCTCAGCACAACGCTCCCCGTCCATGCGGGATCCCGCTGCACAGGCTCTGCAGGCAGAACGGCCACACGGAACAAACCTGTACTGTCACCACCAGCATCCGAACGCTGAACTTTTCCAACTTGATTCCTCCCTGCCCCCTCTGTGCTGATTCCAGCAGAGATTTATCCAGACTCCAGAGGCGCACCCGGAGCTTGCATAGCTCCTGCCACGTACAAAGCTCACAGCTGGATGATGCTCACAGCTGCATTCTTTCTGACCTGTCATTACTTTTAGTCTTTTTTCTTTTGCCAAGCCCTTGACATCTCTGTACAATCCCCCAGTAAATCACTGTGTGGATGGAAACTACCCCAGTACCCAAATGAAGCTGGAGCATTTGAAACACAAACAAGCCCAGAGGCAGTGCACTCCCCCCATGCTAATTTAGAGGTAAAATCTGATTGTTCATTTCAGCCTTTGCTCCCAAGCATCCCCAGCATGACAGGGTGAGTGTGTTGATGCAGGACTCCCACGACGCAAACCACAGCTAAGGCCTCACACACTCTGGGATGGGGCTGCCTCTGAGCCAGCAGAAAATCTCTTGTGCAGCCTTTTCTCCCTCTCATTTCCATCAGCTTGGCCACACTTTGCTGTGCCGACAGGTGAGCATGCAGGTGCCCACTGGTTCAGATGCTGCACCGGTATTTTACAGAGATGGCTCACAGAATGAACCAGGCTGGAAAAGACCTCTGAGATCATCGAGTCCAACCTATGACCTAACCTCATCAACTAAACCATGGCACTGAGTGCCATGTCCAGTCTTTTTTTAAACATGTCCAGGGACAGTGACTTCGCCACCTCCCTGGGCAGGCAATTCTAGTGCCCAATCACTCTTTCAGTGAAGAATTTTTTCCTAACGTCTAACCTAAACTTCTCTTGGCACAGCTTAGGTGGCTCATCTCCTTTTTTCGAGGTTAATTCACCAGGAAGAATTATTTTTTACTAAACCCTACTTCTCAAAGAAATCTCCCTTGCCCTGGTGCATTCCCAAAACCTGTTCTAGCTCTACTTTAAAACGCGTTTTCTACCTGTATTTAAAACAGCCCCAAAGCACAGGTGATGTTTCTCGGCCACTACATTCGGGGCTCCCCGCTCTGCACAGTGCATTCCCGGCAGGCAGTTCTGGGCGGGACAAATTGATTTTAACTCGATGTCAAGATGCGTCCGTTTTTCGGGGCACAGCGTCCCGATCTCGCTCGCTCCCAGCGGCCGGGAGCAGCGGGATAACAGATGAGTGAGGAAACGAGATAAACACAGCGACTTAACGGGACGGTGGGGACACCGGGCGTGCACCGCGGCACGACCTCGTCTAGTTAGTCCCAAATGACAGCATCCCGGCAAAAGGGCAGGTTCGGCGGCGGAGAGGTGCAGCAAGGCGGGAACAGCCAGGACAGAGCGGGGCTGGACCCGCGGTGAGCCCGGGGCGGCTGAGGGGGGCGCGGAGTGCCGGTGGGATGAGGGATGCGGGCGCAGGATGCCGGTGCTGCGGGAGGTGGGATGCAGGATGCCGGTGCTGCGGGAGGTGGGATGCACGATGCCGGCGCTGCGGGAGGTGGGATGCACGATGCCGGCACTGCGGGAGGTGGGATGCACGATGCCGGCGGGAAGCACAGTGCAGGGTGTGCATGCCGGTGGGCTGCGGGACACGGGTACTCACCGGAGGTCGCCGTAAGCGCCGGCGTAGCCCTCGACCCAGGGCTCCAGCTCGCTCTTGATGCCGGCGGCGGGGGCGGCGAAAGGCGCCCGGCCCGGTGGGTACCAAGCATCGGCAGGGCAGTCGGCGGGCCCGGCGGGCGGCTCGGGGCACGGCCCGTAGAGCTGCCCCTCCTCGGCGAAGAAGGTGGGCCAGGGGGGCGCGGGGCCCGGCGGGACCAGCTCGGCCCCGAAGCGGC
>VYZT01012453.1:123604-168102 GCA_013400735.1 Pomatostomus ruficeps
TCCCCCGCTCTCCCCCTGGCTGACAGCTGGCGCAGCTGGGCGGACTTGGTCGGAAAACTCCACCTTTTGGAGTTGGCGTGTGGGCGCTCCGCAGCTCCCCCCGGCTGGGCCCGAGCCGACCCCCGCACCTCTTCGTTCGCCTCCTGCCTGAAGACCCCGCTTCCACCTCCCCCTGCCCCGCGTCGTGCCACAGCCCCCGCCCGCCACAGCACGAACCATCCCGTGGGCATCCCCACGCGGGTCACGCACTGGGATGGAAAACACCTCGCTAGCAGAGAGAATTAGTGCAGGACCTACGGTAAACAACGCTTGAGCTCCCCTTGCTGGTCCTGCCATAACAATCCTAAAGCAACTTCTGGGAGGCACCATCCCCAGGCAACCTGGGAATGAAATCATGTTCATAACAAGCCCGTTACTTTGCGCCCCTTTGGAGACAAAGGAAAAAAAGTCATAAATAAGCAGAGCCCGTGGGGAAAACAGAGAGACATATCCCATCTTTTAAAAGCCTTTTTACAAGCTGTAGAAGATAAAAATAAAAATCAAAGTCCAGCCAAGCAAAATTTGGCAATGTCCTCCATCCTGCCTGCGTGATCAGAGCAGCTGGAGAAGGAGGAGGAGGGTTGGTGGGGACGGGGTCACTGCCGCTGGCTGCTGCAGCGTAGGACGGCTGTGGACAGGGGCTGCCACCCCTCGGGCCGTGGTGGGCCTAGGACCATGCCCAGCTCTCCCTGGCCACCAGCAAGGAAGAGCATTTGTGGAGAAACCTCGTCAGCTCTCGCATGGGGATGAAACACCAAGCTGGGCTTTAATGCCAAGTCCCACAGCCCCTAAAGCACTGAAGTAGCTCAGCTAACACCTGAGACCGTGAAAACCAAGGGAGATGCAGAAGAATATGTGCTGCCAAGGGGATGTGGGCTCCAGTGCCTTTGCTCTTCCAGCCTCTCAGAGTTGACAGGCCGCTGGAGTGAATACACAGACTCTGGAAAACATCTAGGGGAAGGAGGATTCTCCCTATCAGCCTCAAGAACTGTGTTGGGAAGGGCTGAGGGCTGGAGCTGCAGCACAGTATCACTGTGGGAACAGGGGCCTCTATGCCTCAAACGAGACGTGGGGTCTGACCAGAGCTTTGTTTGACCTCACTGTCCCCACAAGGAGGAAACACCCTCAGCTTGTACACCCTGAAACACCACAAGCTGCAAAGACCACGGCACAGTTCAGACTTTTGATGTTCAGACAACCTTTTCCATCTGGGATGGGACCTGTTTGGGCCTCAGCTCCTATCTCTGGAGCTTTGGCTTTGGTCCTGTTTGTGTTTCCTTGCCCTTTCCTCTCTCTGCAGCATCCACAGGGCCCTGGATTTTCCTCCAGTCTGAATGTTGCTGTGGGGTTTTTGAAAAGTGGAGCACTACAGAGGTGCAGAAAGCGAGACTGCAAAATGGTTTGTGTACTTCAGCCTGCAGAACCAACACTTCAGTTCTGACTGATGATCTGTGGTAAAGATGTTTTTAATTTATTTCTTGAACAGGCATCTTGCAAGGGTTTTTCCACTTGGTCCTCATGTTTCATTTAAAATTGCTGGGATGTTAGTGGATTTTCTGGCTGTATATGTGCACGACTGCACATGCTCTGCTTAAGGGCTCTGAGCATTTTAATCTTTATCCTTGGTTGCCGAAGTCATCATGCAGTGCTCTTGAGATATCCTCTTCTGAACTTGAATTTGATATGGATTTCGATTATACTTTCCCATTCTCCCAGCAACACGCTTTCAGGTAATTTGTATCTGCAAATGGTTATTAAAGTGTGAATTTAACATCCCATATAGGTATTTCTAAGACCTTTCCCACAGGCTGAGGACTGACTGTGTATGTCACCAACAGTTTAGTCCTTCAGTTCAAAGTCAATTTAAATGCACAAGGAGGAAAAAAATTTGAAGATGATGGACTGGACTGTGCGTCATGGACCAGGCACTTTGCCTGACGTCATCGGAAGCAGAGGGAGCTCCAGTTTGGGCAGGGGGAGATGCTGAGGAAACTTAATCCAGCAAAACACTTCAACACATCTTCGTCTTGAAGTGTATGAATAGTCCCACTGAAATCTAGGAAATATTCCTGTTCTTATGGTTAAGGATTCCCTTAAGTGCTTTGCTGGATCAGTACCAAGACGATTATTTACAAAGTGCTGTCAAAAACATTGGACACCAAGAAAAAACTTTTTCTGATAAAATCCTTTGGCTCAGAACGTCCTGTAGGGCTGCTCAGAACTGCAGCAAACAACATTTTTCAGAGAGATAGGGGCCATTCCATTAAAAATTTCCCTCTAGACCCAAGAGTAACAGGTGGTCCTTTGTTTTGTTGCCTGAAAAAATATTCAACACCAGGTAATCTCTAAAGAGCTCAAATCTACAGCCACGGATAACTCAAATGTTATCAACACTATCCTGCAGAACTTGCCAGGAACAGAATCCATCATTTTTTGACATTAATCTTTAGTAAAATGAGGCCAGTAACACAGAGTCCGCCAGTTGTGCTTCCATTCCTTGAAGCCAGTTGCAGGCAGAACCCATTAGCCAGTCGCTCACCGAGTTACCCTGACTGCTCTCCTCCCTTTGCACCATCCCGGCTGGGAGGAGATGTCAACAGCTGGGAACCTGTCTGTGGTGCACCTGCCCTGTGATCATCCCCTAAACGGTGAACTAATGGAGTTCTTTCCAGCTGCAGCAGCCTGCATGAGAAAAAGAGGAGTCGTTTCTGTGGAGCATTTAAAATAATGGCAGAAATTCAGGAAGAATCACAAGCACAAGCGCTGTCTCCCACTCCCCGCCGAGGCAGAGGCAGCTGGATGAGCCAGAGGCACTTCGAGCCCCAGCGGTGCCTGCGCAGGTTGGAACATGTGTCTGCTCTCACCTAATTGCCACTCGGCAAGGAAGACACGGTAATCTGGGGGAAAGCAGCATGCACGCAGGTGAGAGAGACTGGTTCGTGCTCCCCTGGATGCTGTGGCCGGGGTGTGAGCCCATTAGGGCTGGAGGAGCAGCCAGCCCAGCCCTCCCACCAGCTCACACCTGCGGGCAGCAACCAGGCAGGAGCCTGTAGCACACCAGGCTCATTAATGCTGCCTCCCACAGCTTTTCCTCATTATTCTGTCCACTCTATTATTCTTAGGCTGCCTATTGCTACACAACAATACAGTTATCTTGAGATTTTAAATTCTTTAGCCATTAGTGTCAATCCTGGACTGCTAACTGCCTTGTCTCATCAGACAGACATGTAAGTTCACATGGGTGGGTTAAGAGGCTTTAACATTTGCCCTTGCAGGAAGGTGCAGACAGTGTTTTCACTTTCATCTATTTTAATTCTGAACATTAAGAATGTCTCACATCTCTTGTAGCTTGCACGTTTCTGATTTAGGGCCACAGGTTGTTTAACTCTTCCTTGCACCTCTCCTTAGTGGCCAAAACTGATGCTGCATTTACCCAAGAAGCCCAAAGCTCAGGTGCCCCTGGGGCAGGAATCATCTGCCCCCTCACTGCTGCCCTCAGTGAGTTTTGATCAAGCATTTGGGACAGATCAGTGAGAGGATTCTGCTGTGCTCATGTCACCCTGCAAGCCTTCTCTCAGCAAGGGGGGTTGATTGAGCATTGTCACCTCTCAAGAAGCAGTGGAAGAAGAGTTTGGCCAAGATCTGGCTCTCACCAGGGTTCCCTCGCTGGTCCATGCTCAGGGCTGGCATCAGCCCAGCAGCATCAGAGGGAGGCAGACCTGCACAGTGCCTCTCTAAAGCCTTTGTTTGCGTCTTGGAACAAACTCTGCTTTAAATACAGAGCTAAGTGATGCCTTAGGTAATGTTTCTGGAACAGTTACAGTCACCTGAAGTGTTATTCTTCTCTGCCAAATACATCCCTGTCACCTCCACAGAACCGCTAGCATGTTTTCCTTCTCTAACAGCTTGGAGGTTGACTTTTAGAACAGCCTGTTCATGCACCTTGGTGAGATGACTGAAGTGCTTGGTCCATTTGATCAATCCTTGCAGCACTGAGAACATCACAAATCCTCTCTCCTAATGAAACACACATTTGTACCATTTCCCATGTCTTACACAATTGCCTTTTGGGCAGAGTCTGGAGTTTCTCAGGAGCCAGGGAGGTGATAACAAGTTTGTGACTTATGAGTTCTGATATGAAATCGGGTCCAAGGCAACAACACTGGCAGATCCATTTAGCAGCCTGCAGCTGGGAGAAGACTGGGATAACCCCACTTCCACTGCTGGGCAGGGATGAGCGCCTAAAGTGGGATGCCAGAGGCTGATGGGGGTTTAATGGCTTCACTGAAGCCCATGGGCACTTTGGGCTGCCTTCAGCAGGCCAAGACTTATCCAAGCTTCAGTGTGGAGTTGATGTGTGGTTATTGCTGAGTGTTTGAACACTGTGAGGATTTCAAGAAGCACCAGAATGTCTTCCTTTATCTGCAGTTTCCAATGCTGCTGGTCTTTGTCCCAGCTCAGCAGACACAGCTCTTCCCCAGCACACCTCAGAGGTCACTGTACGTTCCAGTTTTCAACACTGCTGCTTAAAGACCCTGTAACACATCTAAAGAATATCACAGAGTAAAAGTGTGTCAGGGCTCAGCTGAGAGTGACTGAGAGGATCAGGTTGAGTTGATCACATGTAAGAGCTGCTGTGGGAAGGAAATTGCCCACTGGAAACTTCAATAAAACAACACAAACTTTCATGTGTGACAGCACAGCTCACAAAAGCCCTGATGCGATGTCCCAGAGGTGAAAGACTGCATAATTTACTTCATAGGAATATTTTTACTGGTACTTGGGTACTGAAGTGTCCATTCTTTCATCAGGAAAACCTCCCATGCGCGTTTAATTCATTCCTCTTGTGAACCTTGAGTTCTGTCTACACTCTGCCCATCTACTGACTCGGAGCTCCCTGCCTCCCTTCACCGAGCATGGAGCTCTTCCTGCAGAGTTGGCATGGGCTGGTGTGGCAAGCACTTTCTGTTGTCTGTAGAGTCAGGCAAGCTTCTGAAGGGGCAAGTTTCCCCCTCTCCTGTTCTCCTCTGTGTGGTTCTTTTGCTGTGTAACACACATCCTGGAGCACTCCTTGGCAGCAGGTCCTGAGATGCTGCCACTGCATTCCCCACTGCAGACTGGGAGAACATGCAAGGTGGGTCAGGGGTGTCCTTGGGCTCGCCCCTGGGGAGGTAAATCCAGGCCTGGCTGGTGCTCCTTGCACTTTCTGCAGCACTTCCCTGCCCCTCTGGTATAAGGAGGAAGCGTGCTTGGTTAATAAATTAAAAGGAAAAACTGGAATAGTACATCCCCAAGGGAGACAGTAAAGATGAAAAACATTTGTCAAGGCATGCCTTGACTTAGATGACCTGGAAAAAAGTCATAAATATGGGTAGTGTAATGTCTCCAAAGTGCCTCCAGTGAATCAAAATAAAGAAACCTTTAAGCGGAGGAGTCTGAAGTCACCAGGACAGCTGCAACGCAGTATCTTACCTGTAAACAGAGGTGACAATAATTTACAGAGAACTCAGAGAGGCCGTATGGGTTTGTCTTCCCCACGTGTTCTCCTGCAGCGCAAAAGTAACCTGCTGGTGGAACAGGTTTTCAGTGATTTATCTCCTGCAGCCTTTCAATTAGTATTGAAATTTTTGATTTATAGTTTAAAAACCTGTTAGTGACATCATTCCAGGGCAGTAAATCTTGGCGTGAGGAGGCCACAGAGACTCTCAGCCCTCTGCACCCTGGGCAGAGGGGTAATTTCTGTAACACTGCTGCCGTGGGCAGTGATGTGGAGTGTTTATTCCTTAGGCTTTTTCTTTGCTGCTCCAATCCCAGCCTCAGCAGCACACACTGGTGCACACATGAGGGTGTGCACACAGACAGACACAGACACAGACACCTCAGTCTGGTCCCAGACTGGGAACAGAGGTTACACCAGTGTTACAGCCCTTCTCTGACACTTCGGGGCACTGACCAGAGACCATGACATTTGTTGACTTTAAAAATTTGAATTTTTATCTGGATCCATATTGCCCAAAGCCTCCTTTGTAGAGCTCATTAATGTTTCTCATGTGATGTTCTCTGGGAGCTCTCATAAACTGTTGTTGCACGTTTCCTTGGGAAATCTCTGCGGTTGTAAATCATCAGCACATGTCTCATATTTCTGAAACATCAAGAAACTGGCAGCCTTACTGACAGGAAAATAAGGGAGAACATTTTTCTTGTTGTTACGTAGCTCCCTGTAAAGCACAAGAAGTCTGCAGTTCCTGCGCGTATTTTTATTTTGTTGTTCAATCTTGCCCCCAAGGAATCCCTCCCTCTGATATCCAGCCCTATTTTGAAACAGAGACCAGAAATGCCATTTCTGTTCTGTCAGGATTGTGCTGTCAGGCTTTGCAATCCTGACAGATCCCCAGGGCTGGTCTGGTGTCCACCCTGCCCAGAAAGCCGAGCTCGTTACCACGGTCACTAATTGCCCGTGCTGTGATCCCCTGGCCGCTTTGCTGTCCCTCTCCCTGCAGATGCAGAGAGCTGCTGGCTCCTTCCTGCCTGAGGGAGGTCGGGAGATGGCTGCATGTGCCTCTGCAGCTGGAAGCCAAGCACCACATTTCATTCCTGCTCTCCTCTCCTCCTGAGCCTGGGACCACATCAGCCACAGCTGGCAAGAAGAGGCGAGGGGTTAAGCCACGCCTCGGTCAGTTCCTTCAGAGATTGTTTGCTTGTTTTGGTGAATTTTGTTTCATATTTTTTTATTCCATTGAGACACCGTGGCAACCCTGCAAAAACAATCTGGTGCAGCATAACATTCTAACCCAGACCCAGCCCCAGGCACGAACTTCTGGGCTTGTTGGCACCAAACAGGCAACAGCCACTGAGACTATAAACCACTGCTGGGTGGTGTTCCTTGCAGCAGCAGCGCAGCCCAGGTGTGTTACAGAGCTGGTCCAGCATTTCAGCACACACAGCATTTCTTTTGGGCTGGCACACTCTGTGACCCCTGAAGAACACGCTCTGCAGTGCCCACCAGTTCTGCAAAGAGGAGAGGCTCTCAGCTGTGTTAAAATGTGAACCATCTCCCTGGATTTAGAAAAGGGAGGAGGATATCTCTCCTGTCTGCTGGGGGATGAACACTGTGTTTGTAAATTTGCAGCAAAAAAAGCTGGGCAAAACAGCTACATTAGAGAGAACACAGCCTGAAAGGAAAATGGAATTCCCTTGCATTGCAGTCTCTGGGAGGTTTCTGCCAACCTTGTTTATCCTATTTTCTGGCAAGCTAAGAGTTTCAACCGATTATTTAGTGCTTCCTTCCTCTTTACTAGTGCTGCTTACAACAACTCATATCAGCTCATCGTTTCTGCAGTATTAGACAAAATCCTGTTCGGTGTTACCAAAATAGAGGGGAAACAAAGCGTGAGCAATCTGTTTCAAACTGACTGCCACTGCTCAGCTCCTGCCTCACAACGGATCTTTGAACACCTTAAATCTGTGCTGTCTGTTGAACAGGACCTGTACTGAGCAGCTCTTCACCTGAATGTGAACAACAATCCAGCCAAAATATATTTAGCATTTTCAGCCCAGGAAAAACAAGTTTAGAAGAAATGCAAAATGTGGGTGTCCCAAAGACCACAGTATAGCCAAGATATTATTTCCCCCCTTGATATCCATGAATTTACCACAGGACAACAGAAAGGCAAAGGCTGTACAATTTTTGGCAGCCAAAGAACAGAGATGGAGACCAGCAGGAGAGGCCTCTCTGCCTCTCTTTCTTTTAGTGGCAGTTGGTCCTTTCTTTGCCTTTTTGATCTTCCTCCAGCCCTGCAATAGGACAGGAACCCCTGGATGCCTTTGTGGTTTTTATAAGAGCAGTGAGTCCTGCAGAGCTCTCCCGGTGCCAGCAACCCAGCTGCTGTCCCTGTGCTCACACGTGGCAGATGTCCCCAGCCACAGACGTGCATCACCCCGTGTCGTGTCCAGCTTGGAAGATCCTCCAGCCCTGGAACTGAATTGTCATAGAACAACAAAGCAATGAGAAAACGGATTTGAACAAACAAGAATGGGTCTGGTTTATATATAAATAATCCTGTTAGACCTGGAACACAAACTCATCGAGCATGGGGTCAATACGCCATGAGACAAAAAGCAAGGAAATGTGAATCTGCTGTTTCACACCCAGTGTAACCAATCCGCTGAAAGGCCACAGAGGCCAGGGAGGGGATCTGAGAATGGGATTTCTGCATGTTCTTGAGCATCTGCAATCTTTTGGGCCCTGATGTTAATGTAGAATCCAAACTATCTGTAGTTTCTGATGGAATCTAACAAGGCATGAGGAATCCCTGAAGAATCAGAGACCTGATTGAAAGAAA
This sequence comes from Pomatostomus ruficeps, assembly GCA_013400735.1. Lineage (NCBI taxonomy): Eukaryota > Metazoa > Chordata > Aves > Passeriformes > Timaliidae > Pomatostomus > Pomatostomus ruficeps. The sequence goes on from VYZT01012453.1 coordinate 131,986, forward strand.
GCGAGATCAGACTGTGTTGCAGTGCTGCAGAGAAGGTTGGAGTCTTATTCATAATCTTTTGGAAAAAAGATTTAAGAACTCAGAAAAACAGTAACCTGAAAGGAATCTGTTGTTTATACCAGCGCAAGAGCAAATATTTAAAGTTTCATTGAAAAGCCCCACTGGGTCTCAGAGGTATGGAGTGGGCCAATTGGTTGTGTTTCCAATTCATCCTTTTCTCTGCAGAGAAAGTGTCTTTTCAACAGATTATCTGCTCTTGTTCCAGACCTCAGTAATAGCAGTGCCAACCCCTATGAGCTGCCCGTTGGGTAACTGGGACATGCTGCCTCTGTGCTGCTTTATCTGCCTGCCTATCTGCAAGAAGGTGCCAGGTCCTGCCTTGTGTTTACTGAGTGATTGCTGCCTTCGTTGTGTTGACTAATTCGGCAAAGTGAAATATAATTCCTTATCCAGCTCTATCTTCTTCTCAGCCACAAAACTTTTGCTTGCAATCAGTTTTATGGAATGCTTCCAGTCACTTTTAAGGGTGGGACCTTAATACTTTTGGAAGAAATTGTAAATTTTGAGAGGAAAATGGAGGATCAACAGCTGCATGGGCTACTATATAATGGTAAATAAAGTAAAAAGATGTTGAGGAAAGAAACACCTTTATGTCATCTTTCCCTTTCCTTAGGATGGTTAGTGGGCTGCTATATTGGAAAAGCTGTTTTTCCAGGAGAAAGAAAAACTTCTTTTCCTCTGTGTAAGGCTACTGGTGTGAAAGATAGAATTCCCTCTGTCCCTCTGAGTGGGCCAGCCCTTCTGCCTCTGTCCACAGCCCTTCCCCGTGCCTCAGCTTTGTTCAGTACTGCTTGACATGTTTGTTTATTCTTTTACTCATCCGATTACTGCTGCTTCTTCTGCTGCTGGAACTGGAGGACATTCCATGGCATTCCTTGTTCATCCATCTCCCACTCCCCTTGTCTGGGAGCAGCTCACGGCCCGTGTACACCCATGGTGAGGAGATAAGGTGAGACACATTTTTGCAGATTGTGTTCAATAAAAACATCCCCAAACCCATCTGTTGGGTCTGTTGGGTTCCTTGAAAGAGAGGGTTTGAAAAGCCACATCTGAACTGATCTCATAGGAAGGAAGTATTGGGAATGGCAAAGGGGCATATTGAGGTTAATCGCAACTAGGAGTTGGGTATAAAGCAAGAATGATGCCTTTAAGGCACACAGGAGAAGGTCCAAGGTACACCAGAAGGGTCTCTGATTCTCTCTAGTGCTTTGCCATAATTACAACTCACCTGTGAGAGGTACAGAGTCTGCTGCACCCTCCTCGGCTGCTGCAGGGACCCAGCACCGTTCTTGGTCAGAGGGACTCTCAGCACGGTCCCAGGCAGGTCTGTACCTCTGCACACCCTTTAAGCCACTGCAATCACCTTGCACTGATGGAGAAAAGAAATCTGAGTATGATGTACATGGGAAAGGGAAAAGGACAGGACTCCTGTGTTTCCTCCACCCTTTGATCCCCATCAAGGATCACAACTTAGGAACCTGATAGGATCTGAGCAACCTCTGGTTTCAGAAGAATTCCAGGAAGGGTTTGCATAAACCAGCTGAGGAGTTCCTCATTCTGTATATGACCCTGTGACTCCAGTATCTATCCTGTGCCACTGTGTATAAAGTTACTTCCATTATCCAGTTTGTTTTCTTCTCACCCAAACATCTATTCAGTGACTGTTTCCTAGGACCGCTAGATTGACGTCAATCTAATTTTCATCTTTCACTCCTCCCTGAGGCAAAATTAATGTCCTTCCCTGCTGCTCAGTTTCAATCCAGATTCCAGTATTGGGCAGGGGCTGCCCAGTGTCCTTGAGAGTCCTTTTGGTAATTGCCTGTCACCCTTAGGAATTCTCGCTGTCCGTGGTGGAAGCGGGTCAAGGCTGTCACTCCTCGACAGCCTCATGGCCTGGGAGATGGTATTTAGTTGATTTTCTACACCATCCCCATTCCTTTCTTGTATCTAAACCATTCCTGTTCCTCCCACTGAATTTGCAACAAAACATTTTAAAGCTTTCTCAGTTTATCTGTGGCTGTTTGTAAATGTTATCAGGTATATGTCCTGGCACCTTTCACATGCAGAGCACTAGGAAATACACCCTAATTAATCTGCCAAATTTCCTTGTAAGGTGAGAGAGCTTTCTGATCCTCCATCTGTCCATGCTGATGTTCTCTGGTTTCTCCAGCCTCATAAAACAGTCAATGTCAGAACCGAGGTTAAACTCAGAAATCCTTAGCTCCTGTTGCTGGGATCTGACCTTGCTGCTCCCACGGAAACCTCCCCACTCGGTTTGCAACTGACACTTTGCATATTGCACATTGCAATCCATCCCTGCCCACACCAGCAGCCGCCAGGAGACTTTAACCCCTTCCTGTCCCACCACGTCGGGAAAGGCTGCAGGTGAGTGCAGGGATGGGTGCAGACAGCTCCTCCTGCCTGAGAACAGTTCAGGGAGTTTTCCCAAATGTCAGAGGGAGCCTTTCAGCTTAGTGTGAGATGACTGTGTTCAGTTTTACATGCCCTGAACTGAGCATCTCTTATTTGCACTAAAAGTCACAGTAATTACTCTCCCTGTAAACAAAGAATTTAATATGCTGAGGGGAATTCACTTAACTCAAGCCATGGCAGATTTATAGTTATTAAATGGAATGCCAGGAGGTTGTTAGCACTTTGGGAATCCTGGTTTGTTATTTCATAATCACATATTTATGGTTCCCACAGCACATTGTTTTTGTCTTGCCGTCCATTTATGGCAGGTCTATTAACCTGCCACCGCTAAGCTTGCAGGCCCTGGGCTGTAACTCTCTCCAGCACTGCTGTGATTGCACTTTCATTCTTCAGGGCCTGGTTTGATGGAGATCAATACCAGTACCCTGGAGAATATAGAGGGAGCATGTTCTGCCCTCTGAAGCAGGCACAAAATGAAGCCTGGGAATGATTTATCATCTGAGGAACACACTCCTTACAAGAAGGATTCATTATCTGCAAGCCCAGGTGTTGGCTCCTGGATAAACTGAGCCCACAGTGTCCAGACTGGCGAGCTGGACACTGGCTGTGCTGCGGGGCTGTGAGGGGAGGGAGCAGCCCCTCACCCCTGCCACAGCTGCCCCCTCACACAGGAACTTCACAGGCTTTCCACTGCCAGCACATGTCCACACCCCCACTTTTATCTTCTCCAGATGTTTTTAGGTTTTTCAGTAAACTTGCAAGCCTCCGTTCTTGGTTTTTCTGCTGTTCATTTACCTCTCTCTGCCCTGCTCTTCTCCTCCCTCTCCATTTCCATCAAGGCCTGGGGTGTTTGTGAAGCTTTGCCAGCACACCCAACCCCATGACGTTTGTCACATCTATGGAGGAGGAGGACTAGAGCCCAAAAGTGCTACTAAAAGTTAGGAAATCAGGTGAATTTCAGCAAGAATTTCTTTACAGAAAGGGCTGTAAGGTATTGGAAAAGTCTTACCAGGGAGTGGTGGAGTCCCCATCCCTGGAGGTGTCCAAGGAATGCCTGGACATGGCACTCAGTGCGCTGGGCTGGTGACACGGTGGGGATTGGTCACAGGTTGGACTCAATGATCTTGGATGTTTTTTCCAGCCTCAGTGATTCTGTGAAATGAGATGTATTTGTAAAGAGCTGGTACTTTAAGGGGCCTTAGAGAGGTGTTCTTATCACAAAGGCAGTTCTAGTTCGGGAGCTCTCTCAAATTCAGGCCACCAATGTGCAACTGCCCATCAGTGAGGACAGTGTTCAGGGCAGAGCTTGAGTACATTGCACCACAAAGAACTCATCCTTCCAATAGAGGTTTTTGCTTCACTTTTCTTTTTCTTTTCTAGTAAGCAATTCAGACGATGCACTGAAAATCCTTGTCCAAATATCAATTTATTTCAGAAGCTTTTTAAAGGCAGGATCTTGTGCTGTGCAGTAGTTGGGGTTGACTCATTCTCATACAGGGAATAACCTGGAGAGTGCTCTTTTGTATTCCTCCTTCATACCTCTGCCTCTTCTTTAGAAAACCACAAATTTTAAGTTAATGGGTAATCTAGAATGCTACAGCTTTTCAGTCGAGCTTAAAAAGCACATACCAACATAAGCCCAGAGTTTCCACTTTGTACCCAAAACAGTAAAAAGAAAAGGCAAAGCAGTGTATGAGAGTTTTAATTCAGCAGCCAAATCACTGACAGCATGTTCCCAAGGACAAACAGGCATCGCTGAGCCTGTGGGAGCTGTGGGAGCAGCTCCCAGAGACCCCCGAGCTCCAGGAATCTGTGGCAATAAGAAATTGTAACTGCGGAAAAGTAAAATAACAAAAGGCATTTAATGAAACTTGGGAGATATTTGGACCATTTTAAAAATGGCGAATGGGTCAAAAGTAGCAGAAAATAGAGCAGGAGGAGTCTGAAGTTTATTCAGTTGTTACTGAAGAGAATTCCTGAACAGCAGTGGAACCAGGGCCAGAATCCTGGGCCCCGTGAACTCAGCTGTGCTCCTGTCCTTGAGACTATCAACACAGTTTGTTTTCTCTGCAAATCTTGCATTCATTTCTAGGAAAAGAAATCAGCAGGAACAGTGGGAGCTGTTCCCTTTCACATATTACCAGCAAGGTTAGTACCTAAGCCCTGATGTGGTCCTCTCTTCCAGTCTTGATGTCCCCAGGTCGGGAAATAATTACAAATATATTGGTCATAAAGCCAGTAATAGTGGAATGAGAAAAGTGCCATCACTGTCCTGCCCGGAGCACACACTTTCACCGAGGTGAGATGTCAGTCAGCAGAACCAGCACCGCTGGCAGCACTCCAAACATCAACAGAGATGCTGTTTGATTTTCAGTTCTGCAGTGCCTCAGCTCCTCGGGCTGGGTCAGTTAGTTTTGCCCAGAACCAGACTCACACACGTCCTAAGGAACTTTCAGGGCAAATGAGGATTCGTCCTAGTTAGAAGGCAGCTGAGAGAGGTGGAACTTTCCCCTCATGAGACTGCAGGATCTGCATTAAGCATCTCTTGCCTGTCGGTATTTTGGCTGGGACTGGAGTGAGTGACCCCGGTGGACAGACGGAGGCAGAGCAGGGGGGGAGCTCAGCCTCCCCAGGGCTGCTGCAGCAGCAATTCTCATACCTCACAGTCTGTGGTGGGTGGCTTTGGCTTTTTGGCTGGCATCCAGCAGACAGCAAAGATATCAGCTCGTTATTCCAGCTCGTTTCCCTGTCTGCCTTCTGGTCCCTTTGTGGTGTGAATGCAGAAACTGCTGTGTATGTGTGTGAAACACAACAGTCCATTCAGATACTCACAAAAAGGTTTAAAACTATTTTTTGTGCATAAAAAGCTAACAGATGCAACTCAAGTTCTGCTCAAGGATCCAACTGAATAGAGGAAGCAGTGAGCATTGTGTTTGTATAGAGGTAGGGTAACAAATAGCAAAGTGGCTAGCAATTATTGGTTTCCATTTTCAATATTTTTAGGTTTTATCCACTCTGGAAATTTCTCCGTGAGACCTGTCGTTTCTAGAGAGACTTTTCTGTGCAGCAAGTCAGCATTATTGGTGCTGCCCACTGTACCTGTCCCTTACCATGCTGTGATCAGGATCTTTTCTGTCTGGCACCAATGGATGGGAAGTTTTCCACAGGTGTTTCTAGCATCAAGCAAAGCATTTCTTACTGATTTTGATCAGTTCTGGGCTCTCATTAGATGGGCTTGGCCTTGTCCCAGCCCTCCTCTAGTGCCTAGGCCAGCCCCAGGCTCTGTGGTGTGTGCTGGGATGGCTGCAGAGTTCCTGGCAGGCGACTCACCCTGCCAGGGCACAGGGGCTCCTGCTCTCCCTCCCTGCCTGCACACTTACAGACTCACAGCTGTGCAGGCTGTTTGTACTGAACCCATCTGCGTGGAATTTGCTGGATTTATCTGCTAACAAATGTATTAGGAATCGTTTTTTGCACAGCTGTCACCAAACATTGTTCTAGATTTAGAAGAGCCGTTTTGAGGAAAGGTAATCAGAGCGTGTTTGGAAACAGGGCACACACACTGTAGTCAGTGTTGTTAGAACAGAGAGTAGACAATCCCACACAGAATCACGAAATCACTGACCGTTCAGGCTGAAAAAGATCTTTAAGATCATGAAGCTCAACCATCACACTCAGCATCACCAGCATGTTCACCAGTAAACCCTGTCCTCAGGTGCCACATCCACAGTGATGAATCAGGATGCTGAATGCAAACCTCATCTTTCAGCAGATGTTCCAGCTGAGTTGGTGCTACAGGACTGAAATGTGAAGTGTTTCAATTGTTTAGACATTCAAATATTTCAAGTTTTCAAACAAGTCCGCAGGTTCACTCTGAGTGGGGACTGTTCTAGAGTAGAATAAGAAATAAGGAGACACTGAGTCATATGCCAAAGTCAAGTCAGCCTTCAGTAAATAATCACTCAGCATGTCACAAACTTCAATTTAGGAGCATTTAAAAGCAAAATGGTGCACATAATCAGTCCAACCACGAAGTCACAACAAAGCTAATGGTAAAAACAGCTCTTGTACCTTGGCTTTTGCATGCAGCTGAGAAAATTGCCTCTTTCAGGGGAGTTCCAGCTCTGTGATGCATTGTGACTGTACAACTGTAACTTTGTCCCTCAGTGATGTGCACGCTCATGTTTATGGATTGCCTGGGATGAATTTGTGTCTCATAAATCACATCAGCATGGCAGGAAGGCTGATTCTGCCAGAGATATGTACAAATTCCACCTCAGGCAAGGTGCGAGGGTGCAGACATTTCACCAGGGAGGCTGGAAGTGGTGGCACAGCAGTTCTACCCCGTTATTCAGATCCCACTCTGGAGTTACGAATTGCTTGTCTACTGCAAAATATCTCTCTTGAGTACATAAAAATCTGAAATAGGCAGCATCACTGGCAATGATAGTTGGCTGATTTAAATCCTTTTCTGACCAAATCCATCTCTTCTGTGTGAGGCTGCCATTTCCCACCTCCCTGAAAGGAAAAGATTCAGTGAACCACAGGGGACTGTCACAGCACCCAAACATGGGGCAATGCCTGATTTCTTCTGGTTGAAAGTCCATGAAATCTACTCTACTCTAAGTAGATGTTGCAGTCTTTTACAATAATGAGTGTTTTTAAACATCCATATTTGTCAAGACCTTTCTGAACTGATGAAATATTCATCCAAATCCCTCTGTGTGGAGAAATGAACTCAAGACCTGTGCTCAGATCCTTCTCCTGCCCAGGCTCATCAGTTTGCACAGCCCACACTGAGGGGCAGGATCACAGTTCTGAGATATGTTTCCAATTAAAATATATAAGTATTCTGTTATGCACACTTTGGTTCAGCTCCTTGTGTCAGGCTTGACACCCAGTATGAAAATGTTACCAGTATCTGCAGAATTTGCTTATATTAAACCCACATCAATATATTATGCCTGATTAATATAAATTTAGGAAAGGCTGTTAGTTTAACAGGAACCAGAACTCTGTTCCGGGCTTTGTCGCTAGCCTGGGAAAATCTGCTTTCTGTTGCTCTCTGATCTCCAGTTCATGACCTTTCCTGTGCCTGAGTGCCAGCTCTGCTGGATAAATGCTGTCTGCAGGTGCAGTGCCTCGGAGGGCTGACCTGGGTGAGGCTCTCCTCGAACACAACGCTGCTCGGTGCCACGCTGCCTGTGTTGCAGTCTGCTGGGTTCTGGTGCATGGTGAAGGGAGGGAAAACCCAGCCCAGAGTTTCTTTGCGACTGCTCTGGGAAGGGGTGACTTGGGATTTCTGAGACAGCCACTGCCCTGACTATCCTGGTAGCAGGGACTGTCCCCAGTGGTAGGTATGCTTGTATTCAAAGCAGAAAAATCCCTATTGTCTACTACACTGCTAAATTATTCAGAAGTTCCTGTTTTCCCTGTAAAAAGCCAAGAGAAGATGCTAAACAAGGCAGGAATATCAAAGGTCCTTTCCCCTGAGCGCCCCATGTGTGGTGTAGCAGTTGCTTTACAAGCCCTCCATTCCCACAGGAGAATTCAGAAAGCAGAAACCTTGTCTAAATAAAGACAGCCTTGGCAAAGCACATCATTCCAGCCCGCGATTTCTGTCAAGGCAGCCCGCGGTCACCGCAAGGCCGTGAGGCAGGAACGGGGAGCGAAGGAGCAAGAAAGACATTTTTGTGGAAATAAACAAGAGAAAGAGCAGCCGATGGTGAGAGATGTATGTGAGTGCTGCGGATGCCTTGGTGCTGTCCAAGGGAGCACTCCAAGAATGGTTATTTCCTCACATGCTCTCCCCAGAGCAGGGTTTCCAGCCTTTACACCATTCCTAAATCCCTGGTCTGATTCCCAACAGCCAATGTAAGCAGGAGAAAGCAGCACAAGTGCTTGTACATGTACTACCCACATCAGAGAGCTTCATCTGTCACATGTATAAGTTAACCCTAACCCTATATCCCTGTTAATTTTCTTATAGGAGCTGAATTCCCCTTGAAAATTTGATATTCCTTCAGGAACTTAAAAGAAGTTGGAGTTCAGCTTCATGGAGCTCAGGGAGAATGGAGAGTGAGCACAGACAGAGATTAGCCACAGGGATGGTTTGGTACAGCAGCAGACTGTCAGCCACAACGTGAGTTCTGCCAAGGGTGATAGACCCAGGCACAGGAGCCTTCTCCCCGACCCAGCCAGGTGGCTGCACACAGACCCGAGACTGATTTACTCCTCTAAATCAGGACCCTGGGGAAGTAGAACCCCTATGCAGAAATGTCCCTGCTGTTTAACACGGTCCCTAGGTAAATAAAAGTCCTAGATCAACTCTGACTGCAGTTCAACCAACTGTGGAACTCATGATAGTTGGGATAAAACGGGATTTTCAGGGAAAAGTTCTGAGATACCCTCAGCAGAAACTGGAAATAAAAGAGTGAAGAGCTGAGCAGTTCCTTTTACACTTTGGCAGGAGCTGATGGCACCAAGAGTAGGCAGAGAAGTTTATCGGGTATTTGGATGTTCATTCTTCTCCACACACATGATTTCTCCTACCTACATGAAGGGAAGTGTAGTGAGGTGGTCCCAGCTGACCCCACCAGTATCTGCGGGAGGCAGAACCCTGTGAGAGCTCCTGTCCTGTCACACAGCTCCCCAAACCCCCAAAGGGCCCCCACCCTGCTCCAGGCACTTGCTTCCCTCTCCAGCTGTGCACAGGATTCTGCAATTGTGGTTGTCCACCTGCAAGAAACAAGCAAGTGCTAATATTGATTGAAGTAATGTGAAATGTTGGGGACTCAGAATATTCTGCTCTCATCATCATAAACCATAAAATCCTAATCTTTAAGGGATATTCCGTATATCTTATTGAGCTCAACAAATCATATCTGAGGAAAGGCCTTACCTTACCAAGTTCAGCCCATGGTCCAGAAAGAAACCTAGTGAGAATTTGGCACCACAGATGAAAAATTGGTTTTTTGTTGGGGTGTCTGTTCCAGGGTTTAATCCCTTTGCTGTTAAAAATGAGTCCATGTTTCCTATTTCAGGTTTTCTGACTCTGGAGCGAATTCCAGCCAATGTCTTTTTTTCCCCTGCCAGACCAGGCAGGAATGGGCCACATATGCTACACAAAGACATGATTATGGATTTTTTTTCTCCTTCATCTGTTGTCTTTTTGCTTAAGAAATTAAGTGAATATAAGTTTAAGGCCGTGTTCCTTTGGAAAGGCTGTATGTTGCAAAATCCTCTTGGCTTTGGAGCATTTCTAAACCTCTCAGCTGCCCAGCAGTTTTGCCAGTCTCAGAGGTGGTGACACACTCGTGGATTCTTGTAGAAGCCACATGTGACAAACCAACAACAGGAATGAGACGTTTGATGATCCAGTGTAGATCAAACAGGCCTTCTATCCCCTCCACCAGTGCAGCATCACTACTTCTGTATGACACAGATGCTCAGATGCCTGACCCAGCACTGGAATTAAAATGCTGACCAAAAAAAACAAGGTACCAAGGTCATGTACTCCGTGCTCTCCTGTCAGGAGTCAGAGCACAGTTCCCCAGGGTCCTGTGAGGTACATGCAATTGCAGAGGCAAACAGAAGCCCTTTCTGGTCAGACAGGGTTTGTGGCTGTTGTCCTTAAATGAAAAATACTGGTGTGGTCAGGGAAATGATGTACATGGAATCCAGTTTCTAATTTTGTACTGGATTCCCACTTAAGCTTCTGAAAGAAACAGCAGAAAATATCCATCCCAAGGTCAGGGCTGAAGACAAATAAATAAATATGTAAATACTGTAATTTGTCTGGGTTAAAGTCACTGCAAAATGGCCACTAAATTCAACGGGATGAGTAAAACTTTACAGTTTGGTTGTTATTTTGGAGCATTTACAAGAGATGTCATCTTGCAAAGAAAAGTGATTCATCCAAGTGCTTAGAGGATGGAGTCCTGGACAGGTTCTGAGGCTGATGACCAACATAAACAGGCTGTAAATTCAAGAGGTAATAGTGCAAGTTAAAGGAAAAGAGGGAGAGAAGGGAAAACATATGGCCAGAGTCAGAGAAGTAGATCAAAGTTTGAACAGTGAAAACAAATCCAGAAATTCAGACAGGGAAATATTTGCTCCTGCCTAAGCACATACAGCAAATCCTGCTGAGGAGATTGCATGGAATGTTGTTCACAGGGTCTCAAATGGAAACTGAACTCACACACCTCTCAACTAATGGAACCTGCAAACCCACATCCATACTGAGCACCAAGGAGGCCCTTGACTTGAACTTTGAACGAGTCAAATTGCAGACTCTGTGGCTCTGACCCTCTCTAACCAACACCACCTCCACGCTGCTCTGCAGCAGCTCTGCTGTCTGGTGACAGCTGACCCAGCTCAGTAATTACACACAGATTTTAACATATGAACTGAAGGATTTTGTTCAAAGCTTCACCAGCACTGAGGCATAAAAGAGGCTGTGAAGCAATGTGGAGATGTGAGTGATGTTCCCCTAGAGCTGACAGTGGCTGGTGTTGTGTACAGGTGTCTTCATGGCTTCATCCCTGCCAGGGAGGCAGCAGGTTACAGAAACCAATTTATTGTTTGCATTTTACATGGTGAGTTGCGATTTCTCTGCAGAGGAGTTTGCACATCAACATAATTTATTTTTGGCCTTGACAACTCGTAACTTCTGTGGTGAGTGAGAGCACTTGTCAAAACCCACTCAGATATAAGTAAAGATATCACTCCTAATGGCTGAACATAGCCAGCACTGGTAACTAATCCCAGTTGTCTTTGAGATCTCATGACAAAAATAATTTGCGAGCGTGTACTACTGCCACAGACTCACCACACACAGGGCAGGTTGTGCACAACGGCACAGGTCTCTCTGTGCAAAATAACACAGCATTAGGAACTGTTTCCTCTCAGGGAAGAAGTTAGCGGGGAAATTGAAGTGGACTGAGGTGGAGTATTGATTCTGCACAGCAAGGACATGTCTTGTGCATCATCCCACCTCTAATCTGTGTCCCTTGCCTTTCAGGAGAGTGATGTTGGAGACTCTCCCCGTGCTCTCCAACCAGGCCATGCCCAGTTCTGAGCACTCACTGCAAACAAGGAGGTGCTGGGGCTGCTGTGACCAGAAGCAAGAGACAGCCTGCATTCCTACACTTACTGTCCCAGCTCTGGCTCCTCAGGCAGCACAGCGAAAGCCCCCAGTGATGCTGAAAAGAAGGATCTGCAAACCCAGTCTGGACTTGGAGGGAAAGAAGGGTTGAATGCACCACAGGGATGTACAAACAGCTAACCCCAGGTAGGCAGAGCGGCAGTTGAGGCTGGAATTTGAGAGAGAGCTGATGCCGGCAGAAGATAAGGAGATATCACAGTAGTGAATTTAGCTCGGAGTCGATTTTTCTTGGGAAGAACTATCCATGTTTGCCAGCACTGTGCGTGTTGACGGTCTGCAGCTGTGGACAACAGCTGAGCGTAGATCCACCTCCTGCCTGAGCAGAAATCATGGGCTTGGAAAGGACTTGTTCTGGCAAGCAAGTATGGAGAGCTTACGTTGGAGAGCTGGGTGACACAGGCACAAATACAACCCAGAATCCATCGTTAATTGCTGGTGAAGATTTACCCTTTGTCCTTATTAGCTTGCCTTTAAACAGACATGATAAATGCTGTTCATTACTCAAATGTATTCTGAAGGAGTCTCAACTTCCCCAGCTCACCCTTTAATCATCCTCTGGCTTACACGTTTGTCTTTCCTTCCAAGACGCTGGTAATAAATAAGGCTGTTTAAATGGTCACAGTGCTGTGGCAAGCCTGCAAGCTCGTACATCTTGTCTTGGGGCTGTTGGTATTTTTTAACTGCCTCTATATTTCTTAATTTCAGAGACTTGAGAAGTTCAGTCCTCCTCTGCTTGCTTTCTGCCTCAAGAAGTCTGGTGAAATGTCTGCTGACATCTTGTCTCTGCTGTTAGTGGCAATGGCAGGCAAATAAGCAAAACAGAGAGCGGCTGCCTGGTGCCTGGGTCACAGCACAGAGACAAGGGAGAAGTGCTGCTCATTTGTTTCCAGCTTGTCCTCCATGACTGGACATGGAGAGAAAGTGTGATCTTATATCTGATGCACATTCGTACCTAAGTAAAAGCTTTTTTATTCTAGGGATGGACAAACACTGCAACAACTTGCCATGAGAGGCTGTGGAGGCTCCATCCTTGGAGATGTTATGGCCTTTATAATATAAAGAGAATCAACAGGACTGTATATTCCCTCTGCTGCAAAGCAGGAAGCAGTGCTGGCATCAAAACCATCTGAATGCTGGAATGAAACAGGAGCTGATGTCTCAGCAGCAACAAGAGGTAACAACACCCATCTATCTCCAAGATTTTTGTCAGTTTGGTAAACTGGAGGTTGGAAAGATGGCCAGAATCACCTAGAATAATCTCAGGCAAAGTACAGAACAAATTAATTAATAACCTCCTCCCTGAACCTGCAGAATGACGGGTCTGTGGCTGATTAATTGCAGTGGTGAGTTCCCCAGGACTGATCATGTCAGCTGTGCTGCTTTCCATGGAGGCAGTTCAATCATTGGCTTGAGGAAGTGTTGGTAGAGAAGTTCTGTGATGAAAGGGAATTTGAGCTTTTAAGATATTTGTATCATTAGGAGAGAGTTATTCTGTGTAGCATTGATTCATCAACTTGTGCTTTTAAGTTAATGAACTCTGTTTGGCAATTGCAATCCCTCCTTTTTCTGGGCTGCAAGCAGTAATCAGTCAAAACCCTGCACTGAAGTGACTGGAGAGGTACCAACAGCAAACTGTGCCCTTGGCGAGGATTTGGACTTTCACTGGAACCCGCAAAGAACTCCAGCTGTCTAAAGAAACTTCCCATTTTACACACTGCTGAATCACCAGCTTGGGGTAGTTCTGGGATAGACAAGAATGAGCAGAACATTACCTGTCAGAGAGCTGTCAAGCACTGAAGAGAAAGGAATTCCTTTGTTGGGATTTTTCTGGCAAAAATCTCAAAGCTCAAGGTGCTCACCAAGTATTGGACGAGTCTTCACATGAATTGCAATTGCAAAAGCCAGAGAACTGTAAGGTCCCAGCATATACTCTAATTATTTTCCAAGCACTCAGCAGAGTTAGAACTTTTCATGCAGTTTCTCCACACTCTTCCTTGGTCAAGGTGTAAATCATGGATAAAATTTACTCAATGACTCCCAAACACATGAATGCATCACAGCATTTCCACATGATTGCAGTTCTCCAGGTCCTGGGCCCAGAGCTGAGTTCCAGTGCTCTGTTCCTACCTGGCAGGATGTTTCCATGAGCACTCAAAGCTGCACTCAGACAATCCCTTATATAGTCAAGCTGGAAAATATTTTAATTCTTGAAAAAAAAATACCAGGCCAAGCACTACCCTAAGGTCTCGTAGGAGAGCTTCCTGGAATTCCTTATGGATGGAAAGAAGCCTCGACAACTAACTTTTATTGATTTCTCCTTGAGGCTGGGAAAAGAGAACATTAAACGGAGGAGAACGTTAGTTTGACTGAAAACAAAAGCAGAACTTCTAAAGCCAGGACTCAGCTGGCATTTCTTTCTACTGGCTGCAAAGGATAATAAAATGAAGCACCAGGAAAATATCACATCTCACAATCATGAATGTGATTACATCAGACTTTCTAAATACAGCTTGATGAAAACGTGCAATAAATAAAGCAATAAACACAGGAAAAAAATGAAAAGTCATGTGAGTTTAGGTAGTACAACTCTAAAAACACAAATGGCATCAACTCTTCCACAGAGATTTTCCAACCAGAATGACAAAGTACTTCACAAACTTGAACCAGCTCTTTATCCTTTGAATGATCTGGGGCAATATTTCCCTTTGAATGTGGGAGATAATTGAGCCATGGGAATGAGCAGAGGTGAAGAGTGATCTGGTGGCACAGGCAGGGAAAGCCTCCCCTCCTTCCCACTCAGAATGGGGGTGCATTGGCATCAAACTGCAGCAGAGCAGCCGTGAGCCGGTGCTGGGATCTGCTACCAGCACCAGCAGCCACTGGCCTGCCTGATAAACCAGTTTTGGTTCTGCCTTAGTAAAATGCCTTGTTCAGGTCAGCACCGTTGTTTAGGAAAGATAGATCAGCACAGGTGTGAGAACCTGTGAATGTGAATTCCAGATGGTTCACTGGCAGGTTTTAGGATGCTGTGAACAGTCTGCCTCCAGCGGAAGTGCTGCTGGGTCTTCCCCCCAAAGCAGTAAGGGCTGAAATCCTGAGTTCAGAAAGGAATTCCTGGAAGCATCCCCAGTCTGACTCACCTGGACTCCTGCGAATGCAAACACTCCTCAGTCTCAGGGAAGGACACAGAAACCATGTGCACATTTAGAGCTCATGCTGAATTCACTGTCTTAACCCCTGTCACGGCTGAGGAAGTGCTTTCTAACACATTTTCCAGAGGACTATGTTGTTACCAACTATATGGCACTATTTAATTTGGTTTTACTCTGGTAATAAGCCACAAAACATCATCAGAGACCCTCCTG
The DNA here is from genome assembly GCA_013400735.1 of Pomatostomus ruficeps. Lineage (NCBI taxonomy): Eukaryota > Metazoa > Chordata > Aves > Passeriformes > Timaliidae > Pomatostomus > Pomatostomus ruficeps. The sequence continues at coordinate 147,010 of VYZT01012453.1, forward strand.
ATGCTACTCATGGCTGACCTCCTTTCTGTGGGATCTGCAAATATCCATCCATGTCACCCAAAACCAACAGGGCCCGTTGCTCTTGATTGCAATACCTGACCCAGGCTACCTGGTTTCTCCTGCTTTTGGCTCTGTCTTCCTCTCCCTGTTGATCCCTGCAGCTGTTCTGGAGCATTTTTAGTTATCAAGAGACGGCTCAAGTTCCAAGAACACAAAGTAAATAAACCATTAATGGTGTCTGTACCAAATTAAAATCTCTCTAATCTTTGTAATTCTATCTTTATTTATTCTACTAATTTCATGGCTGGAACAAGTCTAAATATAAACAAAACGTTCTCCACTATCCATCCACATCCTGGCTCCGAGGAAATGTGCTGGCACCATTAAAGGAAACCCACAGTAGCAAAATCCAGCAGTTTTCAACCTTTCCTAAATGACCACTCAAATGTTGTGAACTGGGATGGAATCAGGAATCTTCAGGCCATTAAATAACATAGAAAAAGGAGCATGTTCATCATTCTCTGACACCTCTTCCCACCTCTGAGGGCTCTCAGAGGGCTTCTCCTGAGCCTCTCTCAGGGCAAGAACGCAGGCAGTCAGACCTGTTTCCTGGCCACTGTGCACTGAAATTACCCAGTGGGTGGAAGATGAATTTCTTCTCTCTAGACAAGACTGTCAAGACAGAATACCTAGAAACTCTTCATAGCAGTGTGTTTTTAACACAGTGGAGTTATCTCTTATTGAAAGTGGTTGAAAAATCCATCCAGTGACCTTTCAGAAGTGAACACCACAATGTCGTGTAGGGATAGGCAGATGGAAGAATGGCTGATTTCACAGGTTCTTTGTATTTCCAAATGCTGTAACTCTGCTGCCTTCCCTGCCCCAACAGCAGCCAGGCCACAATCCAAACACAGCCACAGAGGAAATGCATCAAGGCAGGAGTTCTTAATAGTTCCTGAAAATTGAGTTCTAAAAATGGATAAATGTTTGCAGCAATCTAGACAGTAAAATACTGGGAAATACTTTTTTTTCTGCTTGTACCAAACAGTTTTAGAGAATGACTAATGCACTATTTCCACTGGCTCCAAAACATGCAGGTACAAGTTGTTGCATGAGATAAGGGAAACATCTGTTCTTCCCCAGCCTATTGGCTGAAGACTGTGAGGTTTGAAATACCCAGTATCTATATGTTAATGACCCATGTATGTGGTTGGTTGACCAACCATGCCTGGCCACAGAGAGGAGAGTTTCTGTTGAGAAGTTTCTTTCTTTTAACACAGTGTAAAGAAATTTAAGTCACCTGGGTCATCATGGCCCTCTGAGACTCCTCAGAGAGTCATCAAATTCAGTCTCCTCGGCAAACAGTAAAACACAAGGTAAATGTCATCAAAGTGATGGAGCTTGTACAAAAAGTATTGTGGGAAGGAATATTCCAATATCCTGCCACCGTAATTTTCTGTGTCTGCGGCACTGTAAACTGCTTCCACACTGCTTAATTAACACAGTCATTAATACCCTGTCACAGAATGTGTTGTGAGTGTTCCATGGGGTTTTGCTAACTGGCTTTATTTATTCACACAGCTATGGTGAATCCATTATCACATACCCTGAATATGTCCCATGAGGGTGGTGAAAATCTGTCTGTGATAAGAGGATGGTCCTTGCTCAGACAAGCAGCCCTTTGCGTGTTGACTCTTCCACACCCCTCCTGCATCCTTCAAGGCTAAGGGAGGCCCCTGCCAGGATCTAGTCTGATCCCTGAAACACAAGCCATGGCAATTTTGCCTGGCAACACCTGCACTGAATGATATAAGGATACAGGCTGCCTCGCTGTGCAAATAAACTCTCTTCAAGTTTGACAACTGCTTATGGAACTAGAAACCTTTCATAAAAGCTTCCAGTCCTAACTTACTTATCTGAAGTGCTGAAAAATTTACAGCCCTTCTCTGGAGAGCCCGTTGCGCTGGCTGCCTCCCCCCTCCCTCTAAAAACGCTTGTTGTGTTCCTTGATTGCAGTTTTGTAACTCGAGGTTTCAGCCCTGGCATTTCATTATGCCTCCGCTGGGCATCGGGGATGGAACAGGCTGTTCTCTCCAGGACTCTCTCCTGTGATGCAGCTCTGAGATAGGAGTTTGGGTTGCTTCAGGCCAAAGCTCTGGTGAACCCTGCTCAAACCTGCACTGGATAGGCAGACATGAGTGCAGCTCGGTGTCAGTGCCCCTCTAACCCTTGCCTGTAGCACACACGCAGACACTCCTGGCTCCCGCAGGCCCGGGGCTGTTGTAGCAGAGTCTCTCACTCCCGGCACCGCCACGCTCCAGGAGTTATCCTGTCACAGGAGTGCCTGTGTCCCAGGTGTGCCTGTGTCCCAGGTGTGCCTGTGTCCCAGGACCAATCCCCCCAGGCTCGTCCGCTCCCAGCTCGGGCTACCCAGGTGATGTATCCTCCAGCTTCTGCTCATTCTCGTGGGGGAAGCACTAATTGCCTGAAAAGTGAGCTGAAAACACCAACCTGTTTATCTGGGGGATGGGGTGAGGTGTCCTGGGAGGACAGCAGGAGTTCCCTTCCCTTTGCTGTCCCCTTCCAAACCTGCAGTGGTCTGTGGGACTCTGCCCCTCCTCTGCCTGTGCTCTCGTACCCCTCTATGGGGCAGAGCTGACAGACGTGGTGACTGGGTACTGCTACTTCTTTTGCATTAGATTACTTGGGCTTTGACCCTCTGACCTCATCGGGATCAGGTGCTGATCCCTAAATTCCTCGTACTGGAGAAAGCATTCCCCGTAGTCAGCCAGCAAGAGTCTCTCCTTTCCTCAGGACAGTGTACGTCTCTTACACACACACACAGGCTCATACCTCCACCTGCACAGTGTTCCATATTTACTCTCTCCCTCTGTTTCCTCTCCCTATATCAGAAGATAAAAACCCATCATCTCACTTCTGGTTGCAAATACACTCAGAGATTAAAGCCAGAATGTCAGAGAGCTCAGTTTCTTGGCTTGCTCAGAGGGTCACAAGGCTATCTAAGAGCAAGAATTATTATTTTCCCTGCCATATTCACACAGATATTCTCTTCCCACACACAATTCTTGGCAGTTTTTGCACCTGTACAAGGTAAACATTTTTGCAATGGCACAAGGATGGAAGCTGGTGACAATGAGGGACTGCTGAATTTTTCTGACAAGTTGTCCATGGTGATCTTACAGGGAATCCTATTAGCATGTTTTTCTTGAGAAAAAGCAAAATTACAAGTGAAAACTCCTAGGACACCAGCAGCAATCGGATATTCATGTTTCTCTTCCTGCAGAGCCCCCAGTCCTGCCCACCAGGTAGGTACTAGAACAGAAACTCCAGCATCGTTGTTGTTTTGTGGAGCTGGCTCAATTATTTTATGCCTTCTAAAAGTGAACAGTCCTTGCTCCAAGGCTTTCCAGACTAGAATAAAAGCACATACTGCTTACTCAAATTCCCAGGAAGAAAACATGCAAGATAAATCACAAGTCATTAGGAACAGGTCTTTGCAATTTCCACCACCATTTCATACAAGCCCAATCAAAAATTCATCCAACACAGCCACAGAAAAGGACTGGGTTGCTTTCTGCCCTCCTTTCTATTCCTATTGGAAGAGGAACAGGGCACATTTCTGCACAAAGAGGTTTCTTTCTTTCAGCCCTCAAACTACTGAGTTTAAACTCAGATAACTCAGATGCCTCTGGCCCATAGGGCAGCCTGCACTTTGGGTACAGCTCTGTCATCTGACCTCCCTGACACCCCAATATTCTTTCTCAACACCTGCTCCAGTTTGAATTTTAATTACTAAATCTAATTCTAAGATAAACATGTTGGAACGATGGCCCAAGACGGAGTTGTGACACCATTTGATGCCATTTCTAATCTTGCTTCTTATACAAGTCATTACTGCTTAACACCCTCTAAGAAGTTCTCATACGGGACATACGAAAGTCAAATCTCACAGTTACAAGAAAGAACCACTGTGGGGAAAACCCCCAAACCCAGAACCCGGATAGCCATCTACCTTTTCCTTCTTGGCTTCTTGGGCTGCAAAGTTATCAGTTCCCATCAGACCTCACCAAAAAAATCCATCCAGTCTGGGGCTGTAACATTGCTTTCTGCTGAGACCACAGGGGCAAACAAAAGCTTTGATCAACTAACTACTGCAAACTTTTATTTGTTTTTAATTTCCTTTTTACATAGCAGACATGGTTTGCAACAAAAGGTCATTTGAAAAAGCGATTTGGCCAGTGCACAGAGCAGCAATGTTTTCCACAGCACACTTGGCTGTGTTGGTGCTAGAAGGGTCTGTCCTAGGGCTGTCAGGAGGGTTATGATCATTATTGTCACTCAGATTTTTGGCTATGCTAATTTTTTCTTCAGCTTTTGGAATGAGATGGGATGGGATGGGTTGACATGGAATAAACCTCTGCCTTGGGAAGGCTGGAAGATGCCTTTTGGATGCTTTCTTGGTGCCTGTTTCACTGGCCAGACAACTGCAGAGTTTATTCTGTTCCATTTCTTATACAACTGGTAAATTTTCAATTTCAAATCCATGAGAAAACAAGTGATACAAATTCCTAGGGGCAGTGGACTGAGTGGTGCAGATGTGATTGGAAACAGGTCTGCCACAGGTTTCTATCCAAACCAGCACCATACATAGCATCTGGATTAACCCTGGGGCCTGACAGAAGAACAGAGTGAGTTTCTTTTTCCCTTTTCATTTTTTCTTGTTCTGCCACCTTTCAACAGTGCTCTGTTATGCACCTCCATTCTTGTGCTGGTGATCTGCCTCACTTGCTCCTTTGAAGGAAAATAAGACGTGACTTTCCTGGCCAGCAAATCCAAGGGATCAGAGATTAAGGTGAGCTGTCCCTGGGTGCACACATCACTCAGTATTGCAGCCAAGTGGCTGAGTTTACCATCACTAATTGGTAACCCTCTAATTATTTTCCCCAAAGCAGCTCTCATCTGTTGAGAATAAATATTGCATCATCATCAAGAGGAAACCTGTGCAGGGTCCAGCCAGTCTGTACCGACTGTGTCACACAACAGCCCCTGACAAAGTTAATTATTTAGTTAATTAGGGTGCCCCTAAGCAATGTGCAGTGACCAGGAAGCTCACAGGAAGGGTTCTGCCACCACTGCTGCACAGAGGGAGTGGGATTTAGGATGCATCAGGATTTCAAAGGAGACAAAAAAACCTGACAAGACCATCCAAGTAACTAAGTAATGACATTTGCCAGCAATTGCAGAAAAAGGAAAAAACAAACACAGTTTTAAGGTTTCATCAAAACATCTAAGGTGTCCTGTTTCTGTTGGGTCTGTAACATCTTACACCTGAGATCCATGATGACTTCATTGAAAATTCCTCAGACTCCATTCTAGTAGTGTTTGTGAACAATGAAAATTCGCCCTTGGCAGCATTTGCTATGCCACAGTGGTTGGAAGAGTGAGTTCACACTCCTTGCTGAGCCTCCTGCACCACACCAAGAGCACAGGACACACAACTCCAATCCTGGAAGATAAACAACAGCTTCACGGAAACCAGAAGGGGCCTCAGAGAACAGATAATCCATCTTTTTACCATGAACCAAGTCTAATCAAAACCAAGCACTCCTGACCTGCTCTTAAAGACCTCCAGAAACAGACCTCACCACCTCCCTAGACAATCTATTCCAAGGCTTTCACTGTCCTTTGCCAATACTTCTTTTTATATTATGTCTCGCTTTAATCATTCTCACTGCAGTTTACGCACATTATTTCTTGTCTTACCCAGTATGAGCTCACAGAACAGGCTATTCCCTCCTGTGCAACAGCATTGCAGAGATTTGCCACAGTTCTCTGTCTTTGTAGGTTATAAAGGCAAATTAAAGGATCTCTGATGATTTCTGTTGCTCTGCCTACAGGCTCTCCAGCCAGTTTGTATTTCCTTTGAAGAGCAGACCTCCTAAGTGAGGTGATTTGAGGTTTTACCCACACTTAGCTGAGCTACAAGGACATCACTCTAACAAGACTCTTCAGCCTGGGTTACAAAGGCAAACAAAATACAATGATGCATGCAAAGTGAAAATGAACAGCAAGTGGCTCGAGCCACTCAATGATTCATTGGGACTGAAATGTGAGGGAGCTCTCATTGATCTCATCCAGGTATGTGCTAGAACCACTGCTCAGCTCTTTTGAATGTGAAATTGAATCTGCAGCCTAATGCCCTTTGGCAAGAAAAAAGCACCTGAAACTCTCTAGGAATCCACAAATGGACTCCTGAATTTAATTCCACAACTACTCCATGCCATCTTTCACATGATGAAACAAATGTATCATGATTGCATTGCCCTAAACCAAGCTAATGCTCTTTTCCTCCCACGTCTTTTTTCAAAAACCTGAATTGACACGTGGCTTGGGATCACATGCCGCTCATATTGAACAGACAGGGGTTGTCAGACAGTTCAGAGGCTTATTTGGAATTCCTGCTGCTGAAGTATCCAAAATGTGTTGGGAAAACTTTTCTCTTAGGGTGTTATTGGGATCTCAGTTTCCAAGAAGACCTCCAGACTTGTTTAGTTTCAGCTAAGCTAATCTCCCTCTGTGGCCTTTGGTTCTTTTCCTTTTATTCCTTATCGGGAATTTTAAGATACATGTGAGAACAGAGAAAGCAGAAAGTGACTAAATATAGCCAGCAGCAGGCTGGACATCTCCAAAATCTTCAGCAAACCACTAATTTTGACTGGAGGATAATTTTCTGGTTGGGGACTCTTGTCTTTGGTCAGTGGCTGACTCAGGAAATCTGCAGCAAGAAAAGTTCAGTTTTCTCATTTGGAATTTAACTCAGAGATGGAATAAAGCTGCTGTGTCCAAACTGGTCAGGGAGTATCAGTGCCACTGAACCTAATGCTGCTGTGACTGGGCTTTAACTGTTCCTCTCGCTTGGATGTGCTGGCAACCTAACTCACAAATCCTGTTCATTAATAGCTTCTCTCTAATACCTAAATCACTGATCCGGCCTGGGAAACAGGGGGATGTTCCTTCTGGCCTAACCAGCCCATGAATTTTCTTTGGGGGAAGGTTAAAAGCAAAATAATGAGGAAAAGGGAAAAAAAAAGAAATCACAGAATGCAGCCAGTTCCCACCCCAGAGCACTCACCGCTCTCTAACTTGCTGAACTGGACACCTTTGAGCATCTGCTGAAGAAAGAGATGGAAAAATAAATCTGAAAAACCCACAACAATTTCCGCTGTTCGGAATGCTTTTAACAACACTTCAGTGGCCCTAATTTTAGATCGCTTTTCAATTAAACTTTGCGATTTCTAAAGTTTAATTACAGAGTTATTTCATTCAGCCCGGCAGCAAATTATTTCTTGGAGATTTCCCCGCTTCAGGTGTACACTGGAGCATCTTTCTGGGAACGCTGCCCCTGATTTGAACATCCTTCCGAGGGGGATGTGCACAACCTGCCGCAGTAGGGAAAAAATCCACATCCAACAGCCACATAAGTAGCGTGTGCCTAATTAGTATGACTAAAGCTAAAGATCAGAAATTCTGCAGATGAACATTATGGCTACACTGTCTCGTCTTTTCCTTTTGGGAACAATGAAGGAAGCATTTAGCTAAAGCACTTGCATAGGTAATGTTGCCATCTTGCCTTCGTTCCGAGTTGACAACTGTCTCAATTTATGCATGAAATATGGAGCATAAATACTGCTCCGTCGAGGGGAAACATGTTATGGTGATGCAGAATTCAAAAAAGAAGTGGGGACTAAAGGGCCATTAAATTTTTATGGTGGTTTTAATAGCACTGCCTCACAAATATTCCAGCGTGCTGATGGACTGTCTCTGACCACAAACTCTCAGTGCAGACTCTAGGGCTGCCCAAGGGGGATAGAGCAGGATGCCAGTATTTGGAAAGACTAGAGAAAATTAGACAGAAATTAAAGAAAAGAAAATAAAGTTAAATTTTAGGACTGTTTGTTCCACTCTCAGCAAACTGAGGCATCTCACAGGAGGGTTCAGCCCTAAAGTCAAACTGTCATGAAGGACTTGAGAATTAGTGAAGATCTGGCATAGGAGAAGTTCTGGTCACTTTGCTCACTGCTGCTTCTTGTTTCCATGAACATTCCACACAGATCACGCAGGATTCACATAAAGCATTGGGTGATCACCTTAACTTCACTCAACTTCCATTTTCCCAGTCTCTCACCCTACCATTCCCACAGCCCTCATGTCCCCACACCTGTGTGCAAAAGAGCAAACTCTGACAAAAGGTTAAATGAGCCCAAGTGTGCATGAGCTGGGGCAAAGGGGGAGGGTGGGGTGAACTTGTGCTTCTGGGAACAGTTCAGCACTTCTCATCTCAATATACTTTGCAGAAGTGCTTAAAATATCTTTAATTCTCCTTGAATTAAATCCTTCTTCAATTTTTTATTTCTTTTGTTGTTGTTTCTCCTACCTTTGCCATCTCTGCAGCAAAGCAAAAAGTGGCAGAACCCCCCAGATTTCTTTTGTTTCTACGTTTTGAGAACCTTCTCACAAAGCCACATCACTGATCCCATTTCCTGCATTCCCTTCACCTGCTGTGCTTTCATTATTGTGTCATCATATTTCCCTGCGTTAAATCCTCTGTAACTGTTAAAGTTGAAAGGACAGTCAAAGCTAGACACTGCTTGAGGAAATGATGGCTGGTTTTGTGGTGCTATCAGAGGATCTTGAGCTTTGGGGACTCTGAGTTCCACAGGATTTCGCATCCCTACACAGCATCCTTGTCACTCCTGTCCCCCTGCCTATCCTGTTCCTGTTTCTGTGCTGGAACAATTCCTTACCTTCTGTTCAATTCACACACCCTCATCCTTCCAAGCTCCTCAGGCAGTGTTACAATCTCCCATCAGTTCTTCGCTGTCTTTCTAGAACAAAAAGTTGCCTTTTCCATGACACAGCATCTGTCTGTCACCATGCACATCCAGTCCCCCATCTGGCCCACGCTTCTGGACTCTCCTCAGTGGTGACCAGGAATTCACACAACCCTCTGGGTCGGCTTTAGTTTCTTTTCTTTGGTTTCTTTCCCGAAGGCTGAGGGTTCCTGTCCAACCCATGACCCTGTCACAGTGAATGCTGCAGAGTCCTGTGGCTGCCTCCCTGACATTCCTGGCCCTGCACAGTGTGGCTGCATGTCCTGGCACCTTCTGAGCAGAGCAGCCTGGGGTTCATTTGGCCCATCTGAGCACCCCTCTGGGCAGCCTCAGCAGGAATCTACCAGTCCTCCAAAATCTCCTCTCTTGCCTTAGGCAGGATTTCACAGAAGACTTGTAGGATTCAGCACAGAAGGAAGGAATTAGGGGGGATTGATGCAGAGCTGCTCACCTCTGCTCCTTGCAGAACTCCCTCTGCCTCTGGTAGAGCTGAGCCGCTTCCAGAGGAGTCAGGGGGTTCAATGCAGCACGTCCAGCAGCCCCCACTCGCACCCCACACCAGCTCCAAGAGCTTTAGGCTTTTCCCATCCCTGCTGCAAGTTCTGAAGTGAAGCAGCCAGCCCCAGGCATAAATCCACAGTGATTTATGTGCTGCCAGCAGTTTGTTGGTTTAATCTGTACAGATTCAGGTGTATGAGACACATATGAAGGCTTTAGCTACAAAAAAAATGCAGTTTTACATTCCATGTCTCTGATTGCCTTGGCATGTGCTGGAGTTTGCTTAGAACTTCAAGAAGGAAATCAGTCAGCAAGTACTGCTGCTTCCAGCTCCTCAGATCTGGTTCTTCTCCTCCTCCATATCCGTAACACAACCCTCTGCTACCTTCTGTTACCTTCTGCTTTTCTGCCACTAACAGATGCTTGTCTCCTTTGGGTTTTAATCTCTAGTGCATTTAAATTTCAGCATTATTTTGTCATAAACTCTACTCTAAAATCAGGGTATATATTATCAATGACTCGTGTGCATGTTCCAACATGTAATTCAGCTACAGGGCAAGGTAAAGCTCCATTTATGGAACATAAGTCCTTTCCCCACTCCACTGTTTCTCCAGCCATGTGACCATGTGATGGGTGTCTCCCACTGAGCAATGAACTCTCTTTCATGCAGCTCCTTAGGAATGGTGGAAATCACAATTTAAGTCTGTCTCCAGATGGAAAAGGAGCCATGTGACCAAACAAACATGATGGCTAATGAACACCAGTGGGGTGTTGGGAACCAAAGCTCCAGCTCAGGCTAACAGGAGAGGCAGTACCCCTCAGCAACCAAAGGCACCATTGAACCCTTTCCTGTGACACCAGTTTGAACACAAGAGACTGCTGCCTGAGGTGAAATACTGCTTTACAAGGACTAAACAAGAAATAACTGCGCCAAACCCAGGCGTTTTCCTAAGAAACTGGCTACCAGTGCGCGTGGGGCATTGCACTTTTATCGGAGTTCAGGGAAGAAGGCAGCTGAAAAGCCTCAAAACTCACTGGAGGAGAGAACAAAAAAGGCTTCAGGGCACAGAACTGGCTAGGAAAGTGTGCTTGAAAGCTGCCAGCATGGAAACTGCTAGCTATTGCTGACCTTTCCCATGTTTACAGAAACAGAGCTTTCAACACCTGTAACTGGGAGGGAATGAGCTGGGGAAAGATCTGACTCCCATCGTCATTTTCACCTCCTAAGAGAAACAATTCCGTCAGGCTCCAAGCACTCGCCATGCCAGACACAAGGCAGCGTCCCTGGAGAACGAGCTGTCTGTGAGCACTGCCACCCGATTGCAGTACTGGGGTTCGTTCCACATCCCTCTTCATCGCTCCCAACCGCGTTCTGACACCCACACACGTTGTCTGTCCATTGCTGCTGCTCCATCCCGGTGACTCCCTGCCATGCTCCTGCCTGCCAGCCTGGCAGCAGCACACGGTAGATCCTGCCTGACCTCACGCTGGAGCTTTGCTTTCCATGAGGGTGTTACACGAGGTCTCTCTCACCTGTCAGTGACACCACTGGCTGAGCAAGGCTTGTACCCACCCGGTTCCTGCCAGACCTTTGCTGCTGAGCCGCAGCCGAGTGACGCTGCCCGGGCTCAGGAGCGGCTGAGGACGCTGCTCACGCAGGGACAGAGCAGCACTGCGGGCAGTCAGGCCTCCCTCCCTCGGGACACAGGTGAGGAAGGGGCATTGTGGATGCAGGCGCTGCTGGGATGTTCGTGCAGGGAAAATAAACAGCGAAGCTGTTGCCCGGCCTGTCAGAGTCCTCAGGGTGACACCGAAATGCCGGGAGACAGGACAGGGCTTGAGCATCACTCATTTCCCAGCTTGCTGAAAAGAGCTCAGTGGAGAAAAACCAATCGATTGGTGTGGAGCTTTTGGATCGTTTATTGGTTATCCTGTGCAACCGGGGGAGCTTTAAATTTCTACTTTCCAAACAACAAACCGATGAGACTGAGGTTTGGATATGGTCCTCCGGCACCTGGGGCTGAAACTAAAATCTGCACACTGCATGATCAGTGATGAAATTCCGTGTGTTGGCAATGTGGAGCTGGTGACAATCCAGCAGCAGTGCAAGGCTCGTGCAGTTGTCTCCATGTGCTTCTCCTGGTTATTGAAGAAACTCAATATTTTATCTTCCTGCAAAATATCTAACCAATTCCTTTCTCTGTACAAGGTAATTTGTGATATGGGGTAAGGAGAAAGTTCATTGGAAATAACATTGGGGGATTTTTATTAATATTTCACTGCTACCAGAATGTGAGCTTAGGTTCTTTCCCCTTCATTAAAGTTTATTTTATACCAAGTTTGTAACTGTGACTGCAGTATTTTTTCTGCCTATAAAATACCAAGAAAATGGAACTAAAATCTACAGGATGGTGATCATGTATTATTTGTTTTTAATATGAGATTGGTCTGTTTATTTCCATTAATGCTAAACAGACATATTTTAGAGATTCATGGCTGGATCCATGTAAAGCCAGGCACAATAGGGAGAAATATGGGCACGGTATTTTTTTGTTAGTACAGTTTTAATGAGCAAATGAAAAGGAGCAATCCTTTTTGTGCTCTACTCCTGCTAGAACAATTCCATGATTATTGATTGTTACTAGAAATAACTGTTTAATATTGAAATAGCTCCTTGAGGTACAGGACGCACAATGTTCATGATGCTTGAGCTTTTTATTTCAAACTGTTTTCAGCACTCACAAATCAGAATTAAACTGTTGCCTTCCATAGGATGAGATTTAATTACAAGATTCAATTACTTCTGTATTCAATATTGATTTCTGGAGAAAGAAGTGATAGAGAGACACTAGAAGGGTGATGCAGAACCAATCACAGTTCCATGTGCATCCCCAGGCCAAAAAGCCAAGGCATTCCTGTTTTATCATTCACATCAAAAAGTATCTCAGCAATGTGAAAGTTGCTAATTTTTTTCCTGGGTATTTAAAAGATGTTAACTAATTTTAGCTCATTATCCAACCCTTTGGTGTCCTCATGTAGGGCTTAAAAACTGTTTTGCCTGGACTGTTGGGGTCATGGTCCCAGTTTCCCCAGACCATCGGTGGGGAGGGAAGGGGACAGACCTGAGAACTGCAGCGGTGCCAAAGTTGGAGGAGGAATCTCTCATTTTCTCTCCCAGCTTTACAGCATGCCCAGACAGGCTCTTTTGAACTAAATTCACATAGATAGGTGTGGGAAATCTCTCCACTGATATTTTTAATGTCTTTTCTTCATTGTGTAGAGCCTAGGTTAACCCTTGTGGAGCATAGCAACTGTCCTTAAGAGAAAGAATTTCCTCAGCAAGGCTTTCTGGACAAGACCCTTCTCTGCCCCGGTGCTGAGGGAGTTCTGCTGCAGGTGCAGGAGAGGGCAGAGGCAGGGAGACCCAGCCCTGCGGAGGTGCCAGTGCCATGGATGATGCCATTTCCCTCTGCTTGGGAACGCGGCCTCTCCCTCTCGCTGTCTGCTCAGCATGACTTTCAGACCAAATCAGTTTTGCCTTTATGACCCCTGGAAGCTCTGAGTGCTCAGCGCCTTGGGGTGGGCAGGGCTGGAATCCCAGCTGCAGGGGAGTCACGGGGGCAGAGGTTCAACCTCAGTCCCTTTGATCAGTCTGGCTGGCAGGAGCCCTGGCACAGGGCGTGCAATGGCATCCTGTGCTCAGTCTGCTGTCAGCTCTGAGTGTGACATTCCCTGAACACCTACGAGTTACCCTCCAGCTTTGATCATCTCAGCTTATTGGGAAACAGAGATTATGTGATACTGCTGTGCTGAGCTTCTTGGAATCACAGACATCCAGCCGTTAAATCAGCAAAGGTAATGCTCAAGGTTTGGCCAACAGAAAGTCTCTGTAGTAGGGTAATAATCACCAAAGTGTCTTTTACTGCTCTCAGTAAAACACACACTTGCTTTGGTGTGCATGTGGAACAGAACCAGGAGAACCTTCTCACACTGCTCCTTTGCCCTCCTCTGCTCTGGAATACACTCACTGCTGTGCCTGCAGCAGAGGGGAAGCTGGCAGTGTGCAATGCTGCTTTTTAAGAATGTTCCCTGTTCCACTGGGACAGAGGTGCACCACAAAACACACAGAAATTATTTTGTAATGGACCCGATTTACTGCACATGTGTTTGCCTGGGTCAGCTGCCAGGATGCAGCTCTAGTGCGCGAGTTTTGGCAATGTTTGGGAATAAAGAATGGTGGTCCCCTGCCCAGCCTGCTGCAGGAATACCAGAGATCCTGGAAGCACAGTCACAGTAATTAACACATCTGAACCTGTGCTGACTGTGACAGGCTCTGCGCTGTGGGGATCTTTTGCTCACCACAGGCAGCTCTGCAGCATCTCCACAGCTTCAGTGAATCATTCCCTCAGTGAGACAGTTATCCGGATGTTGTCTTACCCTTTGCACAGGGAAAAAATATCAAAGAAGCACAGAAGGGTTTGGGTTGGAAGGGGCCTGAAGGATCATCTTGTTCCAACCCTCTGGCAGAGGCAGGGACACCTTCCACCAGACCTGGTTGCTCCAAGCCCCATCCAGCCTGGCCTTGGACACTTGGAGCCCAATCCTCTCACTGCACTGTACAGTTCTGACCCAAACACTCGTCCTGGCTTTTGGGTGGTGAGAGCACATGTCCCAGAGTGGCTGGGCTGGGAGGGTCTGTGATGTGCTTTGCTGTATCTGTGCACACACACAGAGTTTCAGGGGGAGTCAGTTCTGGGGTTTTACTGGCATCAAGTGTCTCCTCTGTTATGGTGTTTGCTTTGCAGATTTGTACCATCCCATGTCTCTGCCTTTCTCAGCGACTGCCACAGGAACTGTTAGCACAGGTGTTAACTCATCCTGTGATGGGATGAGTGAAAATCCCTGCTACTTGTCCCTCCCCTAGGCATGACCCTTTGCAGGCTCTTCCATGAGGCTGTTTGGATGCATCCCCCTTTGGTGAGGAACCTCCAGGAGCCTGTTTCCAGAGGAGGGGAGGGAGCTGTGTGTGGCTCCCAGCTCACAGCTGGGTCACGGATACATGCAGGCAGGCTTCCTTGCAATGCTTTGGCACTTTTATTTCTCATCGGGCCAGACATACTGAGGAGATAAAAATGTATTTCACTATCACAATTTGTCAAAGTCCCAGTTAAGCCTGAAGTTAGGCGAAAAGGAAAACAGAGCTAGGGAATAGATTCATTTTTTATTGGTGACTCGAGATAAAAGATTCAGTGAGAGGCACCCTCTGAAGTGCTAAACTGATGATGAGTTCTGAAGACAGATATCTCTGTTCTGACAGGACCTAATACTGCATAAAAGATATTTTTCAAGAAGCAGTGCTTCAAACATTTATTGGCCAGAGAAGAGGCTCTTAATGTGTACATTTATGCAAAATATAAACCACAGTACTAACCTCCACAGAGAGCAGATAAACATACAGTGCATTGCTTGGAAGGCATTAGGAATGTTGTTTCAAGCATCTTGATTTTCTTCTATCTCTTCTTTTTTATCACAGAGTGGGAATAGGGTGCAAGATCATTCCAGTTGGTGCAAACAGCAGCTTGCACTTGCTGCACATGGTACCGAGGCACACAGCAGGAAGAGTCACAGCTCTGAACAAGCTTCAGAACACTCTGGAATTCTGCTGCTCTCATCATCCATGCAGCACATGCAGTGATGTGGGCATCAGGGTGCTGTGTCCAAGCTGCTGGGGCCTGGGCAGTGGGCTCACACTACTCCTTGAGCCATGGCTCCATCCTGCAGCCTTCTCCTGCAGCCACCTGCCCACACCAGCCTGTCCTCTTGCTCCAAGCTAGGCTGGCATCTGTACCAGGAGAGAATGGGAATTGGCTATTGAGTGCTGTTCTGAGGAAGCTGATGGCATTTTCTGAAAGCCAAGGGGGTTTATCAATTGCTTTAGTTACTAAGACGCACCCAGTCCAGTTAGAATCCAAGTACCACATGCTCTCTTAATGGCTGTCCAACAAAGGCCCAGCAGCATGCCTCAGTGCCCTGGCCCAGAGGAATTAACCTTTGCTTTACACGGACAATGAGGGCCTTTGTCCCATGGGAAGAAGGCACCTGACTGAAGCAGGTGACACTCATTTGATTCTGAGACTTGGGGAGGTTAAAACTCCCTCACAGTTTGTGATCCAGTGCCTGTAGAGAAATGGTCCTTCCGAGATACTCTGATCTGGTTGATTGGGCTGTTTGCTGATGTTGTTATCACTCTGCTATCAGTGGTGTTATCAGCTCCTCTCCATGCTTGGTGAGTTTCCCTTTGTTGTCGTCCAAGTCGCAAGGTGATGCCTCAGCTGTGGTCCCCGTGATGAGCTCCACTGAAGCCCGACATTGTTTACTTCCCTGGGATTTCACAGGTGCAGCCAGTCATGGAGATCAGGCACACCTTCCTCCGGAGTGATTAAAACAACATTTCTGATGAACCCAGAAATGTTGCTGTGAAACATTTTCATGAAAAATCAGACAAGTTAGTGAGGGAACAGGGAGGAAGAGCACAGGTCTGATGGGGAGTGGCTGAGGGGCTGGGGAGCTCAGCATGGAGAAAGGAGGCTCAGGAACTCCTGGACAGGAGACTGTAGCCAAGTGGGGGTCAGTCTCTTTTCCCAGGTAACAGGACAAGGGAAAACAGTCTCAAATTGCACTGGGGAAGTTCAGGTTGGATATTGGGAAAACTTGTTTCCAGAAAGGACTGTCCAGCCCTGTCACAGCCACCCAGGGCAGTGGGGGAGTCCCCATCCCTGGAGGGATTTAACAGCTATGTGGATGTGGCACCTGGGGACACGGGTTAGTGGTGGCCTTGGCACTGCTGGGGGAGCGGTTTGACTCGATGATCTGAGAGTACTTTCCCAACCTGAATGCTGTTGTGATTCTGTGCCTAAGGAGGAAGTGGAGAAGAAGAAAAAGGGATAGAAACTGATGTGGATGTTTGCTGGCTCAGTCCAACACGAGTGCATTCTGTGCCAGTCGCTCACATGAACACACTGAGATACTATTAGCTTTGACTTCTGTGATACTTATCTGCATAATTTGTTCTATGTTTTCACTTATCTCTTCCTTAATAAGGAAACATGCCAATAACTGAATGCGTGGGTCAAGTTCTATTTGTCAATTCAATTTGTTTTGGCTACAACCTGAAGATTAGAGCATGCAAGTGAGAGGGGAAAAGGCTGAATATGAAAGCTGGGGATCTGAATGCACAGCCAGGAACCTGGGCTTAGGCCATCCACTGCAAACCCACCACTCGGGCCAGTGACACTTTCCTGTAAAAGGGAACTGAGGCAATCACGTTCAAACTTGCCTCTGGTGAGCCAGATGTGACCAAAAACAATCTGCTCATTAAATACGAACCATAAGTATCTCAGACCCCCCATTCTGGATTATCCTAAACAGGATTGACTTATTTTTTAATTGGCTAGTAAATGCACCTGGAAATCACTTTTCTTTTTGTAGCTGCTGATATTGTACAGATGTCACATGGCCAGAGCATTTTGGGAAGAGGATTTAAGGGAAGGTGCTTTCTGCTCAGCTGAAGAATAGAAATTCCAAGGAGAGGCAGATCTTCCCTGGCATTCACAACATCTTGCCCTTGATTGGAAGGGGCCGTGGGTGTCAGAGTAAGGAGCTTTTACAGAGAGAGCAGTTCATCTTCCATGAGCAGTTCATCCTGCAGGCCATCCAGGTACAGCCCCTGAGCAAAGATATTTTTTCTGCAAGAAAATCAGTAGTGGAAAGGGGATATAAGAATGACTGATATGTAACGCAATGTAAGAGGGATGATTATTCATGGCAGGTGATGGTGACAGCTGGGGAATCACGGAGTCAAACTCTGCACAGTGACGGAGAGAAGTTACTGGTTGTACACACAGGGAGTTGTTCCTTTTCCCCTGAACAAAACATAGTTTGCATTCACACATACTCACTGGTGTGACAGGCAGGACAGTGCAAAGGATGAAGGGTACTTGCACTCAAGGGCTTCTAGGAAGGAAATCTTGTTTTGCTGGGTTTCTTATTCTGCAGAAGAACCTTATGTTTGAGTCCAACCCTCCCTGCTCTCAGCAGAAGGCAGCTGGAACTGAACCCTCACGCAGTCCAGGGTAATGTTGTGTGTGTGAGAGCAGGGGTAATGGTTAGACTTGATGATCTTAAAGGTCTTTTCCAACCTAAACGGTTCTGTGATTCAATGGGAATCCTAACTAGCCAGGGTAACAGCTAGGACAGACCTGAAAGGGCTGTCAGTTTTCCTTGACTCAAGAGACAGACTGTGATTCCTAGAAATGCTTCTCGTTAGTCAGGAGTCTGATCAGGGCTGGCTCTCCTTGCCGTGGAGTTTTACACGGAGGGCTGAGGTGTATCCATTGCCAGAGCAGGTGTCACACTGTGACTCCCTGCTATGGCTCACTTGTTGTCCAGGCTCAAACCAAGCTGGAATATCTTGAGCTGAAGATGAGCCAGACTCAAGGGACATTCACCAGCTGCCTGAGGGACCCTGCTGGCTGCTGGCTGGGTCGTGGCAGCCCAGCCCACCTCACCTCTCTGCTTCCAGCAGTGACACGATGAGGGATCTCTCTCCAGACCAGAGGGGGTCACCCATCAGGAGAGCAGCTCTGTGTTTATTACCTGCTTCTAGCTTCTCCCTGGAGCCAGGAATGTTGCAAGTGAGCGAGCAGCTACAAAAGAACCATCTAATTAAGACCTGAAGTCATAAATCTGTGGTAGTTTGTTTTCACTGTGGCTTTATTTGATATTTGCCTCAAAAAGATCAAGAGAGTCAAGGGCAAAGCATGCTGTAAGGCATGAAGTGGTGGCTTTGTCCAGTGTTTTCTCCTGCACCAGCAGGGCCCAGAGTGGCACAAGCAGCTGTGGACAGTCCTTCCCTCTGCCCTGCTGGAACATGCCAGGCACGAGGGGCTCTCTGGGCTCATCAGACCTGCCTCGCACTCCCCACACTCTCCACTGGGCTCTGCTGAGCTGGGCCTCACAAGCCTTCCTGTTCTGGGGAGTCTTTGGGCTTGTGCTTCTCCATGGACATATTTCCCCCTCTGGAGAAAACAGGGGATTTGGAAAAGCGGGGTGAGTGAAATAAAAAGAACTCTTGTGTCCAAGGTGCTCAAATCAAAATCAGACAGGGAAGATGCTGAAGGCAGGAGGAGAAAATTCATCTGGTTTGGTTTTGTCTTCCACAAGAAAATGAGCCTAGAAAGAAACATCAAACAGTGACATTGCCTGGATTTCTGAGCAACTTTCCTGGGCACTCCAAGAGCCTGGGCCAAGAAATATTTGAAGCTGTGAGTGCACTGGGTCATTCAGAGCAGACTGACACCATGACCACTTCCTCCATGATGTGTACCAAGAGAAATTATGGCCTGGGCCCATCTTCAGGCAGTTTCTATCTTTGCAGCCCCACATCCCAATGTGGCAGTGCTGGAGCTGTCCACCCCACAGCACAGCAGCCCTGGGAGCAGCCTGCCCTGGTCCCGTGATCACCGTGCTGTGAGCATGACCTGGAACGAGCTCCTGGATGTGGCTGCTCATTTATAATATAGCAGAAAAGTCACTGTCACTGCCAGGAAAAGACAAAAAGGCCACCAAACAATAACTCAGCCATAAATGAAGGCTATAAACATGGAGATGGGTGGGAGGTAACTACAGGCTTCCTCTCATACACACAGAACCCAGCTTAGAAAGTGTCCTTCAGGTCGAGATACTGTGTGTGCCATGGGCAGCCTTTTCTGATCAGAAATTTTTCAGTGAAAGAAAAATGAATCTGCTTTTCTCACTTTCCATAGGTCAACATTATGATGCAGGGTCAGAGCTCAACTTTGGGGGGAAAACACGGATAAGTGATGCCTGCAGCCCCTGGGCACGCCATGTCTCTCATACAGAGGAAGCTCCTACAAAGATTTTAAAGTAAGTTTGAAAAATCAATTCCAACATATGATCAATTGCACAGAATGAAGCTGTGGGGACAAGCGAGAGCAAAAGGTTGCCCAAAGATCCTGGTACATTAAAAAACCGCACTGATTGCAGCTGCCTTCCTGCTGTGACTGCCCTCCTGAAACAGCTCTCTGCAAGATTCATTGGGCAAAGGCTGAAATGTTATTTAGTTGTACAATAACACCGTAACTGTGCCCCAGCCATCATTGTACCAGGTGGGTAAGAACAGTTGATTTGAGTTAAGTCCTGAGGACATACTTTAGGCAGCAGTTTCCTCCTGCCATTGCTGAGTTTCAACCCAAATCCTGATCCCAGATGCAGCTCAGGCAGAGGATGCACGCACTCTTTTAGGGCTGGATTCTGTTCAGCTGCGGATGGACTGTGTGCTGGCCACATCACAGGAGCTACATGTGTCCTAAGGGTCAGATGGGCTCAGTGGCAGCAAGAGAAACCAGAAAATCTTCCTTTTTACAGCGGAGCAAAGAGGAGAGGACGAGTGAAACCGGGTGTAAGAACAGAAGGAGAGAAAAGGACAGGGCACAACTGAATCTGTGACCTTCGTACACGAAGCGTGGAAAGCTGCTGATGTTCCTCGGGTCGGCCGGGGGTGAGGCGGCTCCCGGCGATCACCCAGTGCCCTCTGCTGACACCAGACCGGAGCAGCCTCTGCAGGAGCCCGAGCGGTATCAACTGAGTCGCTCAACAGAGATCCCGAGCTCTTAATTCCTCTGGCTGCACAAAATCACAACAATTCCCCTCTGGGAAAACGCTGGAACCGCGCTGGCCTGTCCCTTCCCGCAGCTCCTGCGGGGATGCCCCGTGTCCTGCCCGTGCCTGCCTGCCCGAGTGCGCCCATGGAAACACCCGTGATTCAGCCTTGCAGGATGCTGTGGAAAACCACTCCTGGGAGACTGACTGCTGCACCGCATCGTGCGTTAAGCGGGTGATCCTCCCGCGCCGATGGAGGGTATTTCTAGGTCCATGTGTCCACGTGTCCGTATGTCCACGTGTCCGTGTGCCCGTGTGTCCATGTGCGGGGGTGCTCACAATCCGCTTCCCCTCCCCAGTTGATTCCTGCCTGGTCTTGGTGCCCTCTAGTGTTGTGAACACTCCAGTATGTAAAAAAAAAAACCTGTAAAGCTGATCCCGGCTTCAGAATTCCTGGCTTTGCTAACTCTTAATGCCCTGGGCATATCAGATGATCACAGCACAACACCAGACACCTGAGAACACGGTTCTGTAAGCTGAAGTTTACATCTCCAGGGTGTCAGCCTGCAAACCACACGCAAATCTGCTGGCTGTACAGCTCTCTACCTGACACAGCCATCCCTGCGTCTGGTGTTATCAGCTTTCCCAGATGTTCTCCTGGCTATGGCTGCGAGGTGCTGATTGAGCTGGGAAATAATCCCCAGTAACAGCTGGCCCCACAGACAGGAACTGGGATTAGAGCAGGATCGCCCAGTTTGGTCTCAGACCCAGTGTTGGTGGGCTCAGGCTGGTCAGAGCAGTGTGGCTTCCCAGGACCTCAGTGGGGACCACCGCTAACCAACTACTAACCACACACAAACCATCCATAAACCACCACCAACCACCACTAACCAAACACAAACCATCCACAAACCACCACTAATCAACCACTAACCACTACAAACCACCACTAACCAACTCCTAACCACACACCACCACTAACCAACCACAAACCACCACTAAC
>VYZT01012453.1:170639-271689 GCA_013400735.1 Pomatostomus ruficeps
CGCCGCTCCCCCACCGCTCCCCGGTCCCGGTCCTGGTCCCGGTGCCGCCCCCGCCGCTCCCCGGCCGCTCCCCGGCATCGCCCCGCCCCGGAGGCACCGCCGCCAATGGGGGCTGCGGGGCGGGGTTGGGGGGCACTCCCGGTGCCCGGGACGGGACGGGCTTCGACCCGCTCCGCTCCACGCGGGGCCGCCGAGTCATTTGCGGTCCGGTCTCGGTCCGGGTCCGCGCCATCTCTCCTGGTCCCGCCGCTCTGCTGTCCCGGTCCCGATCCGCGCCGTCCTGCTGGCACCGGCACACAGGTAAGCCGCGGGGTTCGCGCACCTGCCCGCCCGCCCGCGGCGGTCCCGACACTCCCGGTGCCGGTGTCACGGCCGGACGGGGGCGGTTGTGGGGTCGGGGGGATCGGCGGAACCGGCGGCGGGTCCCGCTCCCGGCAGCGCAGCGGCAGCGATACACGTGGGCTGCAACCGGTTCCGAGCTCATCTCCGCACGCCGGCGGTACCGGGCCGGGCGGCACGGGGCCGATGGATGCGGAGGCCCGGAGATGCGGAGACCGGAGCCAGAGTCCCGGGAGGTGGCGGGCGGGTGATGCGGGGCGGCGTGGCTCGGCGGAGCCCCTGGCCGGGACGTGCCCGGGCATATCCCAGCGCGCTGCCGCCTTCCCCGAGCGGGCGGCGGGGGGCGCCGGCGGGGCCGNCGCCGCCAGCGCGCTGCCTCCGCACCCGTCCCGCCGCCTGCCTCGCCTCGGCGCTTTTTTCCAGACACGAGCAGCTGCCAGATGCGGGGGTCGGCAGGTTTAGGTTGCGTATTAGGAACAATTTCTTTTCCTGAAGATTGCTTGCCCTGCCACGGGCAGCGGTGAAGTCACTGTTTGGGGAGATTTAATGGACGCGTGGATGTGGCATTTGGGGACGCGGGTTAGTGGTGGCCTGAGCAGTGCTGGGGGACCTGTTGGACACGTGGTCTCAGCTTTTACGGCTTCAGTGATTCTCTGATTATTGCAGGAAGATAGTGACAGTTACTAAGAATTAGATGTGATGCAAAAAACAGATGGAAATCCAAAGTTTTATGCAAATTGATAGGAGCTTTGGAAGTGTTACTTGAGATACCTGGTAAGGCAGAGTGTGGATTTCCAAGGTGGGCAGCCCTAACTTGGAAAAAATCACTGGAAAGTGGGCATTGTTCCCTGGGGGGACTCCTGCTGTGTGCTAAAGGGGTGAGAGCAGCCCGGAGCACTTCCTCTCCCACCCGAGCTCACAGTGCTTTCACTTAAAGCAAACAAAAGTCCCCAGCCACTCCAGATAAAACAATTAGTGGGCAATTGTGTACTTAGAATCTCCAGACTGGGAAACCTGGTGATTTCCAAGTCTCAGATTCCACCTTTTTTCCTCTTTTTTGCTTCTGTGAGAAGCCTTGTGCCCACATGAGTCCCACTGCTGCAAAGGTTCTCCCAGCATGGTTTGTAGCACAAAGAGATGAGGAGACAGTGCCCGGACTAGAGTGAGGGAATGGCTGAGCAGGAGACTGGAACTGGCTGTGGCCAACCATGAGGCATGCTCTCATATTTTCCAGATAGCATTCATTTGCCCTGTTTTTCACTTGCAGTTCTTATTTAGGATTTCAGCTCCCTGTTTTCAGGTTCCAGTGTATACAAGTGTCTCGTCTGGGGCATAGTGCTGCCTGACTGTGCCAGTCTGTCCTGCCAGGAGAAATCTCGTGTAATGTGTGTGCTGGCTCCCGTGGTGACATGGGATGTGGGTGTCTGAGCCCCTGAGCGTGGGTTTGGGCTTCTCCTGTCCCAGGCAAGCAGAAACCCATGGCTTGAGGGGACAGGGTCCATGGCTGGGACGGGAAGCAGCCCCCACCCCACCTCCTCCTGTCCTGCCTGCATCCCTGCCAGCCCCCCCTCCCCAGTACCTGCTGGGCAGATGGGGAGAATCAGCAGCACTAATGTGTTCACTGATTACTTTCATTTTGTACCTTTTCACTTACTATTCTCCTCACCCTTGTTTCCCTACCAGAATCCATTAGCTGCACACAGAAGAAATAGATTGGATTCCAATACAGTCCCATTTTTTTTGAAAATTACACTTTCAGAGAGAAAAGACAATGGCTGAGCTGTAATGTTGTCACAGGGTGGATGAACTGCAGCTCACGCTGTGGCACTGTGGGAATGATTTTGTCTCATGCAGTGGAACTCATTCAGGACCTCCTGGTTTTGGTATCCTAAGGGCTCATGCAGTGGGGAGCCCATTCTGCTCTCCTGCTGAGGCAGGATGTCTCTTTAAGGCAATAAAAGAGTTCTTTAACAAATTAGCGACGTTTTTAAGTTAGATCCCATGCATGTGGCACTGATGGCAGGAGGCTCTTCTTCCCCCCAACCTCAGTACCTTGATACTGTGTCCCGTGTATACTCAGTGTTACTGTGTCACCTTTATATTCCCCTGTGGCAGATAAAATATGCTGCTCTGGCAGTCGCAGGGAGTCTCCACTTGGTTCCCAAGGAGGTGGGAGTTGTTGGTTTTGGCTTTTCCTTTTGCCTCAATAAGGCCAGTTGTTGCAGTCACGCATTAGGTGATCCAAGGTTGCTGCCATACCTGGTCAATGCCAGGTGGTTCAGATGTGTCCTCCATGTACAATTCAAGTGTTCTTGAGTCTGGTGGTGTTGAAACAAAAAGTAGAAAGATCCCACAGCTTTGAATTTCATGCCAGATGTTCAACAAACTGTTTGTTCCCTGTATTGTTACACTTGAGCAGCAGCAGACCTGCCCTGTGCCCAGTATCCTGCTGGCACCGGGGACGACTGTCTCCCCATCTTGAGTGATTCCATCATCCTGGCAGACGTCCTTGTGCGTGGAGCCGCTCTGACACAGGATTCCTTTGGCCTGTGTAACTTTCTGTATTTGGCAAACTGCTTTAAGCCGGGCTCTTGTGGGGAGGGGGCTTTGAGCGCATTGTCTCAGCTGCAGGCTCTTCAAAAAGCTGGGAAATCCTGTAAATATATGAGAGAAAATGGCCAAGTTGTGATCACAGGACAGTTTCACCAAAAAATCCTGCTGGTTTGGGGTTTTTTGGTTGTTGAGGGTTTTTTTCACCAGTGCTTTTTTCCTTGTTACAGCACTTTGGAGAGCAGGTAAAAATCAGTCCCTTGCTCCACATACTCTTGTATCTGGGCTCCTTTCCTGTTGCCTGCAATTCTATTTCATGCATCTTGTGCTCTTATTAGGAGCAAAAGCCTGAACTAAACTCCAGACCGGAGCATCAGCAGTGCTGACCCACACATCAGGCAGAGGCACCCCCTGGCAGGGGTGAGCTGGGCTGTGGGCACCGAACTCCCCAAGAGGCTGGGCTGTGGGCACTGGCGTGCTGGCCTCCCAGAGCAGTTGGGTGACATCTGTCCGGTGTGCAGGCCCCCCAGGCAGTTACGTGTCACCCATCTGGGACCTGTCTCCCTGCTTTTTATTGTCCCTCCTGCATTCAGCCTGCAGCTGAACCCTGACTCCAAACCCTGTGCATCTCCTGGGACAGTGGCACCGAGCTCCCTCTTCACCACCTTCTGAGATGGTGACAAATCTTTTTTTATTCAATAGTGTCAGGAACTTTTATGTTAGTTAGAAGCTGTGCCCGTGCCCCTCCGAGGTGCTGGCAAGACAGATTTAGTCCCTTCAGCTCCTCCTGACCCGTCCTCATGGATTTGGCTGCAGATCCTTGTTTCAGCCCATGTGCTGCGAGCAGGAGCTACGTGAGGGTGACTCATGCGCCGAGCTCGTCTGGGCAGACCTCATCTCCCATGAATCTCGGCCCTCCAGAGCCGGGGGAGCCCAGCCAAGTGTCCGCTTCCAAAAGGCACCGGGAGGGAGTGGTGGGATTAGGCAGAGGAGGCAGAAAAAGCCTGCAGAGGAATGCTGCTGTGGGAGGGGAAGGAGCTGTGGCAGGAGGGGCTGGGGGTCCTGTAGATGCTCCCCTGCTGCTGCAAGAGCCTTGCAGGGGCCAGATGTCTGGCCAAGCTTCCTGAGGACAGCTCTGGTTGAAGTGCCAGGTTCTCCCAGGCAGTTCAGGCTGTTCAGGGTGCTGCCCTCCAAAAGCTGTTCACTATTCTTGATGTGTGTTGAGACCTTGCTCCCAAGGCAGGTTGAACAGTTTCTCTCCAGATTTTCTGCACAAGGTAAGAGGAAAAGCGAGGTGGAGGTTGGTCTGGTGGGGGCAGATTTTACTCCCTTTCTGTCGTCATGGGAAAAGAACACATCTAGAATCTGCAGAAGTAAACAGGCAGCCCCAAAACTCCAAATAAATTGCTCAGTTTTGTAGCTTCAGTCTGAACTGCTTGCTCTGGTCGAGATGCTGGTCCCATGCTGCCCTTTGAGCCACCCTTGCTGACAGTGTGGCCCTGTGGCTCCTGGGCTGGTTTTGCTGTTACCTTCAGCCAAGCCATTAATGCATCTTGGGAAGGCTCTGGAGGGTGTTTTGGGGGGAGGTGGGAGCTTGTTCTGGTTGTTCTCTGTGAGAGAGGCCACACAGAGCTGAAACATGCATGGAACAAGAGTCTGAGCAACTGCACAGCTCCAGGGAGGAGCAGCAGGGCCACAGGTGTGTGTGTGTGTGTCCCACTCTGCTGGGGACACATCAGCCACCAGCATTTGGTGCTGTCATGCCAATGCAGCCTCGTTGGCCAGAGCTGGGCTGCTGGATCCTGAGGCTGGGGCTTTGCTGAGCCTTTGCTGGGGCTGAGCTCTCTACTGATTGTCCTGGGCACCCAGAGCCACGGCTGGGCCTGGCAGAATCCACTGGTCACCTGAACAGTTAGTGGTCAGTACTCCAATGCTGTGACTAAAATTTAATTTGCTGCACTGTGAGGCAGTGAGATGGCTACAGAATGGGGTGGCTCATCACCAGCCTTGCTGGGAAGCCTGGGACTGATGGAGCTGTGTGTTGGGAGCCAGCAATTGCCTCCTGCCCAAGTCCCACCCATGGTGCTCAGCAGCGTCAGCTGCCATCCTGGCCAGGTGGAAATGTCCACCCAGAGATGGGCACACTGCTCATCCCAAATGTGTTGGGACTGAGTTTGATCCCTCTGCCTTCTCTTCCTCTCCTCCCCAAGCTCCCCTCCCCTCTTCAGCACAATGGCCTGCCAAGAGAGTGAGTACCTGGATGACCAGAAGAAATGCGTCCCCTGCAGAAAGTGCATGCCTGGGCAGGAGCTTTCTAAGGTAAATTGACTTCTCTGTAAGGAGCAGAAATCATCGTGATGGGTGGCACAGCTGGGTGAATGCTCTGGCAGCCTCCCTTCAGAAAGGTGATCTTAGGTCTCAGCATGCTGGGAAGAGCTGAGACTTGGTAGGATGGGATGGTGGATTGTTTTCCTTACCCTGGTAGAAGGGTGAGACAATGGAAGCAGGAGGTGGTGAGGGATTTAAGGCAGCACAAGGAGGAACCTGATTTCCTTTTTTGCCAATGGAATTCTGAATTTCCTCTGGTCTGTAGCCCTGAGCAAGGTCAGCCCGCATGGCTGGGCTGCACGTGGGTGGGTTCCAGTAGGGCACTGCTGCCGGGGGTCCCAGCCTGGCCTCACTGGTGGGAGTCCCAGCAGGGTTCCCCTGGCGGTGGCTCCTGGGGCGCGGTGCTGCTGGAGTTTTCCAACACCCAGAGCACCCTGGCAGGCCCTGGTCAGGCAGCAGACGGGGTTTCCGAGTGCCTCCTGGGAGCTGCACTGGTGGCAGCTGCTCTCAGCTGGGTTCTGAGGACCCCACACCTGAGAGGTGACCCTGCCACCCTTTGCCCCCAAAGAAGGGACACCATTTCCCTCAGCATCATTTGAAACCCATGGTGGCCCCTCACCAGAGCCGTGCCCAATCTTCGTGCCTTGCAGGACTGCGGCGACGGCAGCGGCGGGGACGCGCAGTGCGTGGCCTGCCCTCCCAGGAAGTTCAAGGACCGCTGGGGACATCACGGCTGCAAGCCCTGCCTGTCCTGCGCCCTCATCAACCGCGTCCAGAAGTCCAACTGCACAGCGACGGCCGACGCGGTCTGCGGGGAGTGCCTGCCAGGGTGAGCGGAGCCGGCCCGAGCAGAGCCACCACGGCCACACCTGGGGGCAGGCAGGGAGGGGCTGGGCAGAGGGGGCTTTGCCTGAGGCCACCCATGGTCCCACGTGGGACCCAAGAGGAGCCTGGTGATGCCTCTCTGAGGACACTGCTAATGACATGAAAGCCAGACCCATCTGGTGGGTCCCGTTGTAGCTCCAGAGAAGGGAACCTGAAGGCTCCCATAAATGAGCCGTGAAAGAAAACTTCCAGACTGTAGTTGTTCTGGAGACACTAGGGTGGCTGAGCCCTGGAAGATGAGTGGTTGTAGACCACTATGGTTGGTAGTCCCCAAAGAGGGGGTTTAAGGGTTACTGAAATGAAATGGCTGCATACAGACAGCCCGTGCTGAGCCCTGGGGCTGCAGACACAGGCTGGCCAGCAGTGGGTCTGGGACAGGAGCGAGTCAGGGCTCCAGTGTATGAGCCTCTCCTCAGACAGAGCTGTAGCTGAGGTGTTCCTGGCCCTTCGGGGAGCTATTAATCATTATAATCCACTTCAGCAGACATAGGGGTGGGGGGGCTGTTGGAAAGATGTTGCTTCTTGACATATGGCTAGACATGAACAAGTAGCTGTGGTGCGGCTCCAGCCAGCGATGAGAGCCCTGTTGCTCCTGCTGCCAGCCAGGCAGGAGGCAGGGTCAGCTGTCCCCCTGTGCTGCGGGGTGGGTGGCACAGCTGGCTGCACAGCCAGGGTGGTGGGAGCTTGGTGGGGGCCAGGCTCGGCTGAGCCCGTCTGCTCTGTTGGCAGGTTCTACCGGAAGGCGCGGATCAGCGGGCAGCTGGAGTGGGAGTGCATTCCCTGCACCAAGCAGACACCATCCTCTGAGCCACAGTGTAGGTGCCCCAGCACTGGTGAGGCAGGGGCAGGTGATGTGGGCACAGCAGAGCCGCAGCCATGCTGGAGGAGGCACGGTCCTGGCATGTGGCGAGGGATGGGGCAGGGAAGGGGTGGTCCAAGCCTCAGAGTTTGGTTCCAGCGCTTTGTCCCTGATGTTTGCAGGTCGGTCCAGAACAAACCTGGTGAAGGTGGCTGTCCCCACTGTACCGCCACAGGACACAGCCCTTCTTGCACTGACCAGCAGTGCCCTGGTCATCATCGTCCTGGTGCTTCTGGCACTCTCCATCATCTACTGCAAGCGATTCTGGAAAAGCCAGTGCCAGAGAGGTGAGTTGGTGCTCTCCTCCTTGCCGTGCCAGTCACCTGGCCCGTGGCCCTTTCTTGCTGTGTAGAACATTGCCACGTTCACAGCACAGTGACCCAACTGTTCCTCAGCTCATATAGAACAGACACCTCATCCTGCTTCTCATGCCTGCAGGACCTCTCGTGTGCTTTGCCTGCTCAGTGACACAGAGGAGCCTCCCCCCTTCTTAGGGCCATCAGGAGGAGGAGGAGTCCATTTCATAGTCAGAATGGGCGATCCTCCTGAGGTTTTCCCGGTCAGGAGGCCCTTTGCAGCTGAAGGAAGAGGGCTGTAGGTTTGGTGGCCAGGGCTGGGGCAGGACGGCATCCAGCAGCATGCCAGGGAGCTGCTGGCTCCCAGCTCCTCGCTGGCAGACATACCACAGGGCTGAGGACATGCTAGGGAAGCGAGCCAAGCCTTTGCTCAGGCTGTTTCTCCTCTATCCTCCAAGTCTTCCTGAGGACTCAGAACTTCTCAGGCCAGCGAGCGACGTTCCCGACCACAGCAGCACCCGGCAGGTTCCTGTGTGAGGAGCAGATGTCTGGACCCTGCTGCCTGGGTGTGAAGAACTTGAGCCCTTGCTACAGGCAGGCAGAAGGTACCTGCTCTTGCTGCCTTCCCTGGGAGGGAGGGTGGTGCTGGGTTCCGGCTCACATGGTCCTAGGATGAGATGCCCTTAGGCAGCAGGGATGGAGCTCCACTGATCCGTGCTGGTTTCTGGTTCCAGGCCCCGTGGAAGCGGTGCAGTTCATTTCGGATGGGGAAGCCGTGGGTCTCCAGCTGCCCTCTCTCCAGCCAGAGATGGACTTGCCGCCAGCCATTGCAGTCAGCACTGCCTCCAAGGCCCAGCTGGGCAGGAGCCTCCTGGAAAGCCAGCCCCTGATCCGGGCCTCAGGCCACAGCGACTGCCTGGAGGGGGTCCTCCCGCCCCCCACCCCCAGGCAGGGCCGGCCAGGCACGGTGGAGGCCCTGGCCCCGCTCTCCTCCTGTGCCTCCGAGATGCAGCACAAGTGGCCCCATGCACCGGTGGAGTGTACTGAGCTGGACCTGCAGAAGTTCTCCACCCAGGCGGAGTTCGTGGGTGGCGAGCGGCTGGAGGATGCGGCAAGCCGGGCGATGAAGAGGATTCCAGCAGAGAACGGTGGTGTGGTGCAGGAAGGGGCTCATCGCTTGCCCTCAGCTGAAATCCCACCACGGGAGCAGCCAGTAAGTTCCTCCAGCCTCATCACTCCTCAGAACTACTGCCAGGTGCCCGAGGCCTGGGCACAGGGGCTGGGCTCAACTTAGGGGTAGGAACATGGACTGAAATATGTTAATATGGGGTGGTTAGGCTGAAGGAGAAGCACCATTCATACCCCGAGCCCCTGTGGTGGCCCTGAGAGCAGTGCCAGGCGTTGCTGTTCTCAGCAGACTGCCACCAACCTTGGGGTCTTTGTCTCGCCAGGTGGATGATGCCCAGAGCCTGGTGACTCAGATCAGCAGCACAGCCAAGGGTAAGTGGCCTTCCAGTCTCACCTTTGTACTCCAAATACTGGCATATTAGAGAGGCAGGTTCTTGGAAGGGAGCTCCTCCAGAAGCCCACCATGTGTCCATCAGGGACTAACCCGACTTGTGGCCTTTGATGCTGGTCCATGGGGTACATTTTCTGTGATGCTGCCTTGAGTGGCCTGCAGGCAGGTGGCCCAGCTGTCACCAGTTACCAGCCTCCCAAGGACTGAGCCAGCTCCATGTTGCTGAGCTCTAAAACACCTGCCCTGGCAGGGTGGCCTTTCACCTGCTCAGCAGGGGCTGAGGCTGGAGGCTGGCTGTTCTCTCTGCCCTTCTCCTCTCGGGGTAGGATGGGTACTAACCCAGCTTCGCTGTGTTGCTGTCCCCAGGTCTCCCAATAGCGGAGCTGCCCCATTCCTTGGTGCAGTCGCTTGCCTTCCTGCTGGACCCTTCCTTGAACGGTGTGAAGAACTTCAGCCACGTGGCACTGGAGCTGGGGCTCATGCCCCAGTTGCTGGGACGGATTTCGGGGTTTGAGCAGCTGGTCGCACACTTCACCTATGCAGGAGCCGCGGTCACTGTCCCGCTGCTGGCGCAGGCGCTGCAGCGGCTCCAGCGGTTCGATGCCTTGCTCCTGCTCTGTGACCACTTCACGCTCAGCCCCACACCGGCCCGACAGCACTAGAGGATACAGAGGGATGGAGGAAGCTCCGTGCACTGTTACTGGTGTGGGAGAGGATCCAGTGGCCTGCAGTCACATAACCTCCCTGGTGCGCACGGCGGATGAACACAGACATGGTCTTTGCATCATGGAGTGGAAGGACACAATGGTGGCATCTCTCCATAGGGGTCCCAGGAAGCAGAGCTGTGCCTTTTTCCAGCTCCATGGGGGAGGGCTTGCTCAGACCCCTCCAGAGGCTGTTTTCCTCTGGCTGTGACACCCTTGCCCTGTCAGTCGCTGTGGTGCTCTGACTCTGCAGTGAGCCCTGTCCTGCCCCACTGTTGCCATGGTGTTCCTCAGCCATAGGGCTCGGTCTCCGTGGGCAGTACCCTCCTGTGAGCCCAGCCATCACCTCCCTTCCATTCCAGCTTTCCCATCCTTCCTGTGGCCCAAGCTGTTTTCTGGGGTGCCAGTTGCCACTTTCCCTATTTACGTTTCAGTTGCTTCTCTCCCTCTGTGCTGCCATCTCCTTGGCAGAGGATCTGGCCATGGCTGATGTGCCAGGCTCCAGCCTTTGCCCTGCTATGCCACCCTGGAACCCAGGCTGTCTCTTGTGTCCATTTGTGGTGCCGTGCAGCATCCTGGCAGGAGTTCCAGACTAATTCCCGGGATGAGCTGATGTGTGTCCTTGCTGTGGGGCTGTGGCTGCTGGTCCAGGGCAGGTGCTGGCTCACCCCAGTGCCGTGGCTGTTCACTACCCACGGCCTCCAAGGCTTCACAAACCACCTGCAATGGCACGAGGTGTCTGGGGCAGGGACACTGCTGCCACCAGGAGAGTGGGTGGCAGCTGAGGGCTGGAGCTGTGACTGCTCAAAGGCAGCAGTGACATTCCTGTGGCAGCCACAGCAGGAACTCCTCCAGAAGCTCCTCCTCTTTTAAAATAATATTTTTCTTTTTTTTTCCTGCCTAAAAATGGCCTGATTTCTCATTCCTGAGAGTTGCTACTGGGAAGGGTGAGCACCCTTCTGCTTGGTATTTCATCCCGGGGGATTTGTCAGAGCTTGCTGTCACTGATCACCCTGGTTTTGGTGTTGTGCCTGAGCCTGGGGGCTGCAGGCAGCTGAGCTGTTCTCAGTCTGCCCTGGCCACTGGGGCTGTGCTGGTGGCCCTGGACAGGAGCAGGACACGTTCCTGAGCGGGGCACAGCGGTGCGGGGGCGGCCAGGCACGCGGGGCCTGCGGAGGCCGCTCCCGCCGGGGTCACGGGCAGAGCAGCTGCCAGCGGGGCTGCGGTGGTGGCTCAGCGCCCGGCAGCACTGACAGAGCCTGGTGCTAAAAACACCAGAGCACAGGGCTCGATCCCTGGATGGGCCATTCACCTAAGAGCCGGACTCCGTGATCTCTGTGCTCCCTTCCAACTCAGAATATTCTGTGATGTGATAAGTGTCACCCCAGCTGTCGCGAGACTCCCAGACAGCGTCACTGGGGCTGAGCTGGTGGTGCTTGTTCTGCCTCTTGCTTTGTCCCTCACTGCCGTGGCTGGCTCTGCCGAGTGCTGTTTGCTGTCCTGCCTGTCACCAGGGTCTCAGGCCAAGCTGGTGGTGTGGCGGTCACCAGCAAGTGGCACTGTTACCCCACTGCCTGCTGCCCCCACCCAGGCCCCTCGGCTGAGCCCAGAACATTCTCCTTTATCTGACCACAGTACCTGAAAGAAGTGGGCGCCCTTCAGGGAAGGCCTCCCCCACACCCTGGGTATTAATAGCTGCTGGTGTTTCCTTTCCCTGTTAATTGATGTTGGGGCTTGAACGTGCCCAGGATGTGCTCAGATAAGCAAAAGCATGGGCAGTTTCAGCTGGACTTGGCTGAAACTTGGCTTTCCTTCACTGTTTGTTTCTTCCACAGTCAAGGTCATTTTATTGCTCTTTGCTCCCCGAGACCCACAGCTTTGAACCTTGTGCCATGTGGGGCCAGGATTAGTCAGACTCCTGCTGCACTCTGGGACTGGTAGGGAGCAGCCGGGAGTGGAGTGTTGCTACAGCACACACAGCCTGGGGCCAGGGATTTCCTGTTTGAGGTTTTTCTGTGGCAGGGAGAGTGCTGGGTTTAATCACCTCACAAAATCCAATAAATATTTAATCCCTCTGTGGACACAGTCACTTCCAGTGGGAGGGAAAATAACTTCACCCACTGCATCTGAGTAAGAGCCTCCCTGCAGCTCAGCTTGCCGGCCCTGGCTTTGAAGTTGGAACTGGACTGGGCGGCTCGTCCTGTGTGTTCCTGTGTCACTGGTGCCACAATGTGTGGTCACAGAGCTGCAGCAGCCGGGCAAGATGGCAGAGCCAGCCTGCTGCTGACACATGGCAGCGTCAGGAGCAAGAGATGGGCAGGAAAGGCTGTTTAATTAGAGCTGTGAATAATGGGGACATGTCCCAGGTGTGTGCTGCAAATCTCTTCACATGCTGGGCAACTCCACTCGTGTGCCAGGGTGTGGCTCTGGGCCAAGCAAATTGAGTGAGGCTTTACTTCATTTGTTTGGGATTTTTTTCTCACTTTTGTGAAGAAATCAATCCCATTTCCTTCATAGCTTTTCAGGTGAACTATGATTTTTCAGTTGTTTGATGTCTGAGCAATATTATTTACAGTCAAAACTTAACCCCTGCCTTGAGGGTGTGTGCTGTGCTGTGTATGGGCCGTGCCATACAGGGTGTGTAGGGTGATGTGTGCACACCACAGCTGCTGCCCCTCAGGCCCTGGCTGTGCCATTGAGCCTGCTACCTCAGCACTGGTTGTCAGGGGCCGGTTTAGGTGTGTTTGAACTGTCCTTGGAGCCCCCACAGAGCCTCACACGTGGTGTCAGTGCGAGTCACACTGGCCGGTGCTCCAGCAGGGCTGGACACTGCACAGGAGTGCTGCATGACGTGGCTTTTCAGCTGTGAGGCTCCCCCAGCTCCCAGCCAAGGGCTGCTCCCCACTCCCACTGTGCCCGTGGCAGGCACCTTCCCTCAGCTGTGGTGACAAAACCAGCGGTGTTTACAAGGTAGCCTTCAGCCCACCCTAAGACCCTCTGGCCAGGCTGCCTTGAGCCCAGCCAGAGCCCTCAGGGAACCATGAGAGCCTTGAAAACAGGGATAATGCTGTGACTTGGACATCAGAACAACGGTGATCCCTGGGCAGGAACTGCTTCAGTGGGGAACCAATGGACTTCGATACTTGACTTTTGCTTTTTAATAGTATTTTCAACATAATACATGGAATGTAAGGGAGGGGAATTCTTGTAGTGCTGGATCTCACATCACAGCCTCAGGAAACCTTTTGTGCCAAGCTGGTATGGCTCAGAGAGAGGTGAAAGAAATCAAATAACTCTGCATCTGTGCAAACACAAGCTGGGACTGAATGGTGGACACGCTCCAGTGCAGTGGGGTTATTTTTTTACAAGTGATTGGTTTCCACACCAGTCTTGCCTGGAAGTCTGATTTGCAGAGGAATTTGTATGATAAGTTTAAATCCAGCCCTGTTCTGGGAAGCTCTTAGGCATAGACTTAAAATAGGCACATACTTCAGTGTTGTTAAAGTGTTTATTCTGGTGAACAATAGTTGAACATCCCTCGGGTGCTGTTCCTGAACAGGGGGCTCATGAGAGTTGTCCCTCCAATGTGCTTTTGCAGAAATAGGCAATACTGAAGAAAACTTGGTGTTACTGACCTGGGCACACTTCTTGGAAGAGTCTGCAAGTGTTGTGGGGAGATACCCTCTCCCTGTTGGATTATTTAATACTTCAGACTCTGGTGCTTTTCAAAAAAAATAATCACTACATTGCTGTAGCCATGGTTTACCCAAGGGAATACATGTTGTTTGTTATGGTAGATGTTATTTTTCTTTAAGGTTACGAATAGGTTATTTATATTTTTGTAAATTCTGCGCCGTTACCGTTGTAATTCTGCTGTAGCGTTGTTTCTGTTGGGTTTGGGGTGTTGTCCGTGTTCAAATCAAGCAGAAGCTGAAGCTCCTGCTCTCTGTTAATGGAAGGGGGGTGGTCCCCCCACATTCCTCCAGACCTGGTGCTCTTGAGTGATGTGTGTTTGTAGTTCAATAAATTTTGGAGCCAGACACGGTGACGCTTGGTGAGTTTTGATTCCTCTCCCCATCGCTGCGGGGCCCCTGCCCACCTGCTGCTGGGGGCTGGAGGGCTCTGTCTGGGAGGGGCCCCTCTGGCAGGGCAGGCAGTGCTTCTCAGAGATGCTGCAGCAGCCTCATCCTCTGGTGTGGGAACGGACAGGAGGGGCTGGCATGGGTGCTGCTGGATGGTTGCTGTGGTCCTGACCTGTCCCCTCAGGGTCCCCACAGGGCGTCTGCCCTCACCACAGCCATCAGCTCCAGTTTTTACATGGGTTTAACAATCTCCAGAGGGGCCAAGTCTCAGGTGTGGTTCACTGCATGGCCTGGGGACAGGAGGATGCAGAGACCCCTAAACAATGCCCAAGGAGCTCCCGTTCCCAAAGCTTCGCTGAGGAACAGTTGCTGTTCAAGCTCGGTAATTACAGGGCTCGTTAAGCCTGTTCAGGCCCTTACACTGGTGTGTTTAAAATAATTATTAGCATGCAGGATGTTTTCTGTTCTAATTAAAGCTGATACTTGTCCAAACTCTGGCAGGCTCTGAGTGCTTGCACTGCTGCAGCTTATCCTGCGTGAGAGGATCCCCCTGCAGAGCCATATCTGCAGCCCTGGCCAAAACTGCCACCAAAACTGCAGGAAGAGACAAAAACTCTCCAACATTTTTAGTGTTAGAGAATCAAGGCCTTACTTTATTTCTAGCCAGAATGGTGTTCTGGCCAGGATATGCCACAGAAATCATTTCATCCACACATAGCCAGGGTGTGCAGAGAAAATCATTCCATGACATATAAATTTCATCAGATTTTTCACAAACTTTATACAGTCAAATCCAATAGAGATTCGTTGGTTCAATGTTCATTGGTTCCAAGTTACATAGTTCTTAGTATTTGGTTTCCTGTTGGTTACAGATCTCTTTGCCTCTGCTAATTCTGTCCTCATTCCTTATCAGTCTTTCTTACCAGTTCTCTTATCAGGTTCTCTTATCAGTCTTTCCCGGTGTTCCGACCGTGCCAGGGGTATTGTTTGAAGCTGATGTTCGTTAATGGCCTTTGATGGCTGTTGATGGCCGTTCTCTTCTGTGCTGCTCCCAGTCTGTTGAGATGGTAAATTCATCAGGCCTCACCTGGTGGAACAATGCCTTGGAAAGAAACTTCAGTTCCCTTCCACCAGGGCAAAGGCAAACAAACTTGACTAAAGTTATAAAATAGAAAATTTTAAACTTGGTATATTTTCCAACAACTCCACAGGGCAACAGCTATGGACAGTGCAGCCTTTAGAGTCAGGGCCCAGAAGAAGCAGCCATCCATCACCAAACACAAATCCATGGCAGTGGTACAGGTACTCAGCATCCACAGTTTCCAAAGAAGACTTTTCTGTGGAGCACGTGGGTGCCTGGAGCCTGTTGTCACAGATGCTGTACTTGGTGCAGCCCAGGTGTTCTGAGAGCGCCCAATCTCACCATGGGCTGCAAGGGGTGATGATCCCAGTGTCTCTGCACCAGATGGTGTGGGCAGGGTGCTGTGCCCTCCTGTGTCCCTCCTGGAACCTGAGCCCAGAGCTCTGCCTGTCCCTGTCACTTGCCTAAGGCCACTGGTGCTGCAGGAGGAGAGGGCCAGTGGTGTCCGTTGGGAGAGCAGTTTCCTGCACGCTTTTGGGATGGGAATTAAAAGTATGCTGTGCCTACCTTCGAGTGATTCCTGGCTCTGGGGTTGTAACTGTCTGGACTCTGCATTCTCTGGTGACTGCAGTGGGCAAAGGGTGGGTGGGTTTGGCCACACCTCGAGTCTGTTCTTCTGAAAGAGCAGGGGTGCCCCTCCCATGCGGAGCAGATGCTCCCACCCAAGGCAGGAACTCTCAGTGAACAAGAGATTTACACCCCCTCTGCTCCTCACCTCAGAGTGTTTGTGTTGTCTGGTCTTGTCTCGGTTTTGGCTGAAGCCCAGGGAGCAAAGATAAATCAGTTGTGTTCCCCTCAAAGTACTTGGGATTCTTATATTCCACACTGGGATTAGAGGTAGCTCCTGTGAAGCAGAGCTGGCAGAGGAACACACTCCCTGCTCCACGCGAGCAGAGAAGTGTGGGGTTAAGGACCCACTCCTCGGTGGTCAGAACAAGGCTGGCTCCCACCCCCAGTCCCGGTGCCGCCTCAGCACCACTTCACAGAGAGCTTGGCAGCCTGTCAAGGTGCTGGGGTACCCGGCCCTTGCCTCAGCTGCCTGCAGCAGGAACATCTCCAGCTGGGATGCAGAGCCGTGCAAAGGCACTCACAGCTTGGCGAGCCTCCAGCTACAGAGGGAATGCCAGGGAATGCTGCTTGGCCCACACGAGACACACGCACCGGGCCTCCTCCTGAGCCGTCTTTGGAGCAGGAAGGCAGACATCTGTCCTGCTGCTCCCAGCAGCCACAGGTCGCAGCCAGCAGTCCTGCTGAGCCACACGTTCCTGACCAGTGGGGTTTTGCTTTAAGGACTCGAGTGAAATGTGTGGTGTGTGGATAGCTCACCTGCACGCCCTGAAATGTACCTGCAGAGGAGGAACCATGGCTCTGTCCTTGTGTAGACAGTGACCTCGGAGCAGAGCTTCTCAGACCTGCTGAGGTGAGACTGCAAGTCATGTGAGGTCTTTGCATCCCTCTCACAGGTGCCCCCCCCCCGAGGGAATGGCCTTCTCCCCATGAGCACCGAGTGGCAAAGGGGAGCTGGCAGAAGGGGCTGGCCAGGGTGGGGGGGTGTGCCCAACAATGAAGTGTTCTGGGTGGGATCTCCCTTGGAACCAGATTAATTAATGAGTCCTGTGTTAACAAGGACTGCATGGTCTGTGGACAGTGAAGTCAGAGGAGCTTTCTAAGATCTCCCTCGTGTGCAGGTTCTGGAGGCACAGAGAAAGAGCTTTCACAGTTGGGCTTTTTACTAAAGCCGTGTGTTTGCTTTGTGCTGAGATGACCTGGATCCAGAACAACGTTTTGTTAAAACACTGTCTGAAGTGCTGTAGTTACAGGGAGGGAATGGCTGCCCTTTTCTGTGCAGGAGAGGGGAAGCACACACTCCTCAGGGGAGTCTGAGCTGCAGTATATAGTGAGAAAAGGGCAGGACTGACACCGACAGCTCTGGAGCACCTCGGCAAACAGCTTTCCTGCTTTCACACTTCATTTCCTCGCCTAACGCTACCCAGGAGGCTCACCAGTAAAGAAACCTTAAATACCTGCCCTCTATGTGCCCCTAGTCCCTGCACAGGGGTGGGGGGACAGGCAGACAAATTTCCATTGCTAAAATTGAAGACTGAAATCTGTTAGAGAGACCTGAATTTCAAAACCCAAGTTCCTTTCCTTCTCCCCTTCCCCACAGGTGGTGTTTTTACTGTTTCTTCTCTGATTTTCTCATTCTGCAGACTGCCCCTGCATGCTCAGTTCTCACCTCACTGCGTCTCTGCAGGACATGAGGGCAATCACAAGTGAAGGAAAACACACGTTTTGCAGCACGTTATTGAATTGGATGTGTTTGCCAGGAGGCAGAAATTTATTGTTCTTCTGTCTTCCACTCTCACCTTCCCAACCTGTCAGCTCACTCACAAGGACTTTCAAAAAGCAGCTGGAAAGCTTCAGAGTGCATGTTTGGGGCACGGCATCCAAGGCTGCTGGGCGCCCACGCAGGGAGTGCCACTGTTACCCATGGCCTTGGTGGGTAAATGAGCCACCAGACTCTGAGGAACCAGGCAAAATGTTTAGGGGAATATTAATGAGAGCAAACCATCTCATCTAGGACCAAACTGTGAGCAATAACAACCACCAAAAACCAAAAAAATCCTAATTCCTTTTATTGGCAGCAGATGTTCATTTTTAAGGGGAAACAAATCCAGCTCCAATCCCAGAGCTGTGCTGGAGGCAAAAAACCACTCTGTCTTTGGGGACAACCTGATGCCAGTAATTATTGTTATCCTTCAGAAATACATTATTATCCCAAATGAAATTCCTATATTCCTGCCCTGAGCCCTCGTGGTAAATGCAGTTTTTGAGCCTGTTTCTCTGTGACAATCAGTGCATTACTGGGAGTTGATATCCTGAGTACTGGGCTGGTTTACCTCCCAGTGCAGCAGCATTAGGGATGGAATTTTAGCAAAAGAATCAAATGTTTTTGCAACTCATTAAATACCTCTTCACATTCCCCCTCATTCTCCTCTGAGCTGGTTTGGAGGAATTATGGGATTACAAATAAATACCCCAGTCAAGTACAATAACAGCAGAGCAAATTTCATCATTTTTTACCTCTTAGAGTTAATATTAACATGTGGGAGCAAGGAACATGCAATGCCCCAGATCTGTGTCCTGGCCACCTCCAAAGCCAGACAAGTCAGACAGGACCCCAGGCTGAGACTCCCATCCCGCCCCAGCCCTTGTGGCACTCAGCAGGTGCTACAGGACCCATGGTACGGAGCGAGGACATCTCCATCGGGAGCAGGCGGGCGGTGAGCTGCTCTGCTCCTCACCACGGTCTGATCCTGGTCCTGCCCAGAGGGTTTTCCCAAAGCACAGGCCCCACAACTCCCGCCCTGGGCACCAACAGGGTCGTGGTCCTGTCCTGCGGCACCTGGGCCACGGAAAGGAGTTAGAAATGGCAGCTTGGAGTCCAGAGTGTGTGTGAGGACACAAACACATCAATACAGACAGAAACAAAATGGAGGAAAGGCTCCTGTCCCCCACTTTGTACAGGGAGGGGGAGCAGAGAACTTGTTAACAATGCTCAACACTACAGACAGGAA
Source organism: Pomatostomus ruficeps (assembly GCA_013400735.1). Lineage (NCBI taxonomy): Eukaryota > Metazoa > Chordata > Aves > Passeriformes > Timaliidae > Pomatostomus > Pomatostomus ruficeps. The sequence goes on from VYZT01012453.1 coordinate 188,921, forward strand.
AATAGGACACTTGTCCTACCTTCGCCCTCAGTCCCTCCTTCCTTCACTGTGACCAGGAGAAACAAAGGCAAAACAAACAATTTGACAACTTGGCCTCACAAAGAAGCTGAGAATTAGTCAAGTAGTGAAGATATTCCCATTTATAGCTGAATGCTTGAATATCTTGCTAAATATTCATGGTCTTAATTATCTCTGTTAATCATAACAGCTCCCCTGGAGAATGCATAACCCCACATCCTGCCCTGCAAGCTGTGCAGGACAGCAGAATACTTACATTCTCCTGAATGGAAGGCAAAGTAAGGCAAGTTAGTGCAATTCTCTTAAATGGAACACAGGGTGTGTCAAATTTAATAACAGGGAAAAAATCTATATCCTGCCATAGGAACGTGAACATAAAGAGGGAAGAGACAACACTGCATTAAAGGCTTTATTTGGAGTGCAGCCATTGCCATCTCCTTGCAGGAACAGTCGGTGTCAGTCACTGCTTGTCAGCACGAGCAACCAGTGCATTTAATTCCGAAACAGGGTGGGAAATGGAGACAAACAGTTAAATAACTGAGCTGTGAAGAGGTCTTCAGGAACGACAATGTGCTATGAAAGAAATACTGTAATGGTAAAAACTAAAACTCGATTCCTTTCCAGCCTGTAGGAGAGACTTGGTTTATGAACCTGAAGGTGAAAGGTTCGAGCAGTGTATCACAGTTCAGAAGCAAATGAAATTGTCCCAAACAGCCCAGAGCCACCCAGCCTACTGCAACTCCCCACTGATGGAACGGTGGCAAATCCATCATGGAAGTGACCCAGGCACTCCTTGTATTCTGAATTCTGCCATGTTTGGCATGTATCACCAGTAAAACATCAAAATAAGCTGTGGAAGGAGAAGGAAGCTATAAAAGGTTGAGGACATTGATTAATTGATCGTTTAATTCCTGTAGAAAACTGCCTGAGACAGGATGTGGCTGCAAACAAACATTGTCTCAAAAAGAGAAACAAAATCTGCTGCTCTGAAACTTGCTGCCATCATTTTTGTTAGGTATCATAAATTATCTCCTAACAGTACCCACAGTCTGGCCACACCAGAATCACCCTGATTGTGTGTTCAGCTTGGCTCCAAGTGTGGGTTTGAAATGGAAATGATTTCTGCAGTGCTGTAGAAACAACAAGGAATGGTCAAAACGAGACTTTGAAAATCCCTGTTGTTCCTGTCAGCTACAAACACCAACTGCAGGTCCCTGGAGAGTGGAAATCCTGGAGACAGGAGACCACCAAGGTCCCACAGCCTGCAGGACACAGTATGGATCGGATACAGATGTATTCAATGAAAGCATGTGGGAATGATATAGAGGATATAAACCTTTATGGTCTGAAGCCCCATTAATTGTGAAGTAATAAGCAGAAATTCCATTAATGGGGACACTCCCTGTGCTTGCCCCTTACAGTTTCCCATGAAGCAATTGGATTTGTCTCCAGCAGATGCATTAGATGGTCCATTCGTCTGATTTTTTAAAGCAATTAGTCTGTTCTCATCTGCCAAGGAGACTTTTATGGGCCTGTCATGGAGAAGTCTCTTCAAGTGACAGACTATTGTGTCGTACATTCAGACATGTGGCTCCTGCAGAGCTCAGCCTGTGGCTTTTGTGGGGGTTTATCACTATTTTTTCCCTCTCACCTCTGGTTAAGTGACAGCTGCTCTCCTCTGACAGCTCACCGCAGTGTCCTTCTGCAATTTGGCACTGCTGAACTGGGCAGCATCAGCCAGCGTGGGCTGCTGGGTGAGTGAAACCTCAGTGAGGGGCCCAGTGCATTAATTCAGCCCTTATTTCCAGGGCAAAGAACAAAATACCAGGGATGGGGAGCAGGGTAAGAGGTGCTTTTGATTGCTGCCTGTGGAGACTCCATGTGACCCTCCCGAGGGAGGGTTTGCTCCAGCACAACATCCCCCAGGCACAGCATCCACAGCCCTGCCTGCTCTGGCCAGTCCTTCCCAGCTCTGCTGCCCCCTGCCCCACCCCATCAGGGACCCCAAGAGACATTAGTCCTGCTCCAGTGCAGACACCTGACATGCACAGCACATCTGGGCAGAGAGAGCCTCCAAAGTACGTGCTCCTCACCGACTGGGAAGAGCCAAGCACTGGGAGTACTCTGGCATCACCTCAGAGAGCAGTTTAGGAACAGACCCTGGAACTGGGGTGGGGATCACTGCTGAGCACTGGTGGGACAGGGCAGCCTGTGAAATGCCATTAGCCTTCAAACCAAGCGCTGACTGCACCCCGTGCCTGCTGCTAAACCTGCCCTCACTTGTCAGTATTCCTGCCTGGGCTCCATCCAAAGTCTGGGAGATCAGAAGCGTTCCTTCGCCCACCGCAGCGCAGGAGTGGTGGCTGGGAGAGGCAGCGGGGGAGAGCATATGGGTTCTGTGGGGGAAGGTGGGTTCTTTGTGGGACAGGCAGGCTTTGTGGGGGCAGGGGGGTTCTTTGTGGGGCAGGCAGGTTGGCTCCACAGTCGGTGAGAGGGCAGAGCTGTGTGCCCCGGCTCGAGGGAGAGACTTTCCTGCTGCCTGGGGCACAGGGCGGCTGCACATCGTCTCCCACGCGGGAATTCGGGGTGTGCCTTTCACATCCAGACTCCAGGTAAGGGTCAGGCTCCTTCCTCCCTCTTCCTCCCCTGGTCCGTGAGTGACCTAAGATGTCGAGTTATTTCTCAGTGCAAGAAGATGGTCTGACACTGGCCCACCTATACCCCCACTTGCAGGGCTTAAACTGGATTTAAATGAGGACATTCCCCTTTATCCCTGCAGAGTGCTTTGGCCAGCCCCTCCGTACTGTTTTCCACTTGAAGAGCTAAGTGATGATAATTGTATTCTGTTTCTCCTTCCTGAGCTAATTATCTGACTCACTGTGGGGGTTTTTCTGCTAGCTTTTTGTTAATGTAGTTGGCATGTTGTGGTTTCTTTGTTCATTATGTGGTGGGGCTATATAAGAGGATTTGTCTCTGGAATTCAGGTATCCCCTGCACTGTGTTCCCTGTTATCGTCTTCATCAGCAACTCTGCTGAAGGCACTCTGCTGCATTTGGCATGAACTAACCTTAATAAATTTGGGCTGTTAATCAGTCAGACATGTCTCGTTGGATCTTTGCACGCTGATTGTGTGTGCTCAAATAGTTTCCCTGGAGTAGACTTGTGGTGACTCAGTGTTTCAATAATCTGCCCTCCAGATTCTCCCTCGGGGTCCTGCTTCCCGGGGGCTTCGCCTGCCGAGGGGGCCGCGCCGCAGCCACCGAGGGCACCGGGTGAGGGTTCGGTCCACAGATAGGAAAAGGGAGGGGTCTCCTCATGGCAGAGGCTTCCCGGCGGATTCTCCTCCCACCCCACACTCCTGTCCGGTTCCAGCCTCAGGTCTGCAGGGATCAAACTGCGCCGCTGCTGCCCCGGCAGAGGCAGGACCCTGCGCCCACCAGCACTGCCCGGCTGGGAGCGGGAGCACACCCTCGGTCCTGGCTCTGGAAGTTCTCCTTGGATCCCGGCGCCGCTCAGGAGGCCATTCCCACAGGTGGGCGGCGGGACTGGAGACAGATTAAGGAATGTTTAAGCATCTATTTACGTGCTGAGTTGACTCAGACCCAGCAGAAGCCGAATTTCAGAGATTTCCTTTTCCAGAGCCTGGTTTGAAGTCCAGCAGAGATGCAGCCTCCTGCTCCCCAGGCACTGTCCTTGCCCTGGTCAAATGACGCTCAGGTTATTTTATATATATACATATATATAGTGCATTCTATGTTTGCCTGAGAGCTGCTGGGAGTCAGGGCATCTTCAAGTGATACGGGAGCCTTGAGGCACTGAGCAAAGCGTGTGAGGCTCTGAATCTCACTCAGGCATTGATAATTATCAGTCCAGATAGCTGAGCTGTTACAGAGATCCGATACAGTCAGCTCTCACATCCTGCCCATTTAGGGGAGAAAAATTCAGCAAAGAGGAGATGCTGCAATTGACAGATCCAAGGAAAACCAGCCAGGTTATTTCTCACAGCAAGAGCTAGCTAACTACAGGGATTAGCAGAAGGTCAAGGGAGTGTGGAGACACCCGCTTCTTTGAAGCAAGGTGTTGGAATCCTCCAGAAAAAGGTTATTAAGCCTTTTAAAGAAAGAAAGGAAGGAAAACAAACCTAAGAAATATTAAGGACAAAACATGGCAGTTTGAGAGCTGCTCACCAACAGCTAATTAGCGGTGAGGAAGAGTAAAAAAAGCAAATGATAGCTTCTTTAATAATTAAAAGAGGTGATGCTCATTAATTAAAGATGCTTTTAACGTTTTGAAAAACTCACAGTGATGTTTTTTGACTGAAAACAAACCCTGCTGTACACTGAAGGGAGGACAGCGCTGGCGCCCAGCACAGGCAGCTTTGAATTGCCCTGTTCAATAATTGTGAGCTCCAAGCAAAGTGCCTCAGGGACCACTTATTCACCCATTCCTGCTGCCACTCCTCGTGTTCTGCTGTTTTCTTCTGGTGCAGGCATTGCAATGCACACCCGAGGTACCCAGCTGGGGTCAAGTGGCCTGAAGCAAGGACCCCCCTCCTTTCTGTTCTGTTCCATCTCACTGCACAAATGGAAAATAACAACAACAACAAAAAATCAGTCCTAAGTTTCCCTTCTTTGGTCTGGTTTATCGTCCCCCAGGAAGGTGGTGGGATTATGTCCTTATTCCCTCAAGCCACCCAGGCCCCCACAAATGCCTCTCTGGGCAGAAGCTCTGTCTGGGCTGTCACCAGTACAGACCAGGAGCAATCCTGCCCACCAGCAGACACAGCTGCCCTTGGGCTACTGGAATCCATCACCTGGTTTGTACCATCTAGACAGCCCCAGAGTCCTCAGCTGCTCCTTCCAGGACCTCCTTCCAGCCCTTTCATGCCCTCCTGTTGTTTAAATGAGACTTTCACAGCAACTAGTAACAATGCAGAATGGTTCCATTCTTCAGTGAGTGAATGCTACAGACCTGATGAAATGTTTAGTGGCCTTTTGTAAAGTGCCAGTGTAGCTCTCTTTACTGAATTCATATACTTATAATAAAAAGAACTTCTAAATGGACTGCATTAGCCCATCATTTTGCCATCTGAGCCTCAGGCCATGGCTCCTGGGGTGCATCCCTGCTCCCCTTGTCTGGGGCTGGCTTCCAGCTGCTGTGGGTGGGACAGAGGGCAGGAGAAGCAGCAGCATCTGAGAGGAAAATTGCTGTTAACAATCCTTACCTCTGTTGGAGGTTTTGCTGTACACTGTCTGGTGAAACTCCCTGTGGATGGAGTTCATCTGATGTCCAAGTCCTACCTTCAAACACCTGTCATCACAGATTTGTTTCTGCTGCTGTGCAGAGCCCCATGTTATGGCACGTGTTACAGGTCAGTGACTCAGGCCAGTGACAGAAACCATGGTCCACTCCCTCCGACAGCAATAAATGGGAAAACCTGAAAGCAGACCACTGTGTCTGAGAAGTTCCATGTCGCCTGTATATATTCCTGCTCCCTGGGCCAGCTGCAGCATGGGTCTTACTTGTAGGGTGCTGGAGAGGCTGTGTGCCCACCATGCCAAGCAGAGGAGGGGCTGCAGTGAGACCAGCCAAAAGTCAGCAGTAAAACAGCAGAGCAGCAACACTGGCTCCTGAGGAGGGACTGGGAGATGCCCTTTGATGCCTCCCCCAGCCAGGGAACTCCCCTTGGGCCTGTGGCTCACAGCTCCGTGTTGGCCGTCGGGAGGTTCCCAGTGGAGCAGGTGGCATGGGAGGCAGGTCCCTTCCTGCACCTGGCCTGCTCCAGCCACGCCTCGCAGCCGGACATGGCCCTGGGTGGCAGTGCCTGCTCCTGAGCCTGTGGCACCTTCTGGCAGATGCAGAGCAGGGCCCGGAGCTCCGCGCGGAAGCTCTCGTTCAGCCAGCAGTAGATGAAGGGGTTGTAGCAGGTGCTGCTCATGGCGAACCAGTGCAGGGCAAAATAGAGCGAGTTCTTCGTCTTGATGCCCAGGCTGGAGATGAGCACCACGTAGCAGTTCAGGGGGAACCAGCAGACCGCAAACACCACCACCACCAGCATCAGCATCTTGATGCTCTTCTTCTTGTTCCTGTGGTGGGTGACGTACTGCTGCGTGGTGACATCCCCGATGGCATTGCGGAGCCACAGCTTCTTGGCCAGACGCATGTAGGTGACAGTGATGATCAGCAGAGGCAGAAGGTAAAGAAGGAGAAAGGTAGACAGGTCCAGATACTTCCAGACCAACTCTGCAGGCTCAGGGAAATCAGGGAGGCACAGACTCCGGACAGTGGCTTCCCTTGAAAACAAAGAAATACAGATATGGCACATGGCCATTGCTGTCAGACGGGTGCTGCCACCTCGGCAAACCACAATGGGGGTGTCACACTGCCCACAGCCACGTGCTCAGAGGAAGGACACAGAGCCACAGCTCTGACACAGCTTTCTCAGGCTGGACCTGCAGCCTGTGCCCTCCATGGGAGCACCCACCCTGCTGTGCCCCCCAGCACACGATCCCTCAGCCAGAACCACTGCAGCAGCTCTGAACCAAAGCTGTTCTGGTGGGGAGGGAAGGGCCAGAGGCTGTGAGAAAGCCTCACAGGTGTGACCAACCCTCCTCCCTTCCCTTCCCTACCCACCATTCCCTTGCCATCAGCTCCTACAACCTTCCTGCTACCTCTAAAACTGGTGTGATGATTAGTCACTTGGCTCCAGTTGAACCACTGATAACTAACAGAAGAACCCAGTGTAATCATATACAACAGCTCATTTTGACAACCCCTCACACCTGTCCCATCCCATCCAGCCCCAGGATCCAGCAGTGTTCCCACTGCCTGGCCAGCAGTGGCTCCCAGTCCCAGCACCCTTCACTGCACCGTGTGACCCCTCCACACCCTGCAGCTGGTGACTGAAAGTGGTGGAATTTATTTCCAGTAGATGTTTTCTCCTTTTCTTTCCTTTCCCCTATTCCATTTTACTCTTCTCTCTTCAGCCCTTGTCCTCTGTTCTCCTCTATTCAGCACAGATTTGAGTCCCCATCAAGCTGTATTATTCACTGCAGTATTGATCAATATCTTTAATATCCTGTTTTCAACCACTGGAGCTACCTTTTGTGCCACAAATAGGAGATTGTTGAGAACAGGTGTCTGGAACAGGCAGTGGAGGAGCTGGAGACGCCACTCCAGAGGGGAACTGACGCAGAAGGGAAAATCATCCTTTCTGAACGGCAGCCTTGACTTTTCCACCCCAAGATCTGGCTCACCACTGGCACAGGAGACCTGCCAAAGGGCATCTGACAAGACACTGTTTTGGTGAATTCTGATATGATCAAGGACTCAGATGTGCTGCTGTGTAGTGCAGCCAGAGATGGATATTGGTGTGGCCCTTGTTTCCCATCCCAGAACCCTAACCACTCCCTGGCAGGAATCTCAGGAGCCCTGGCCCTGCAGGAGCTATTACAAGCAATATTACAACTGGGATTTTTTTTTTCAATGGAAAGCAGGGACAGGAATAGCATGTCCTGGAAGTCCTTATATTGCTGAGCTGCCTCATGCCAACACAGGGCTCGGTTTCCTCTGGCCATGCCAAAGGATGAGCAGAGACAGGTGCCCCGAAACAGATCGTAGCGTTCGTTCATTCATGAGCAATTTGTTCCCTAATCCCCAAGCACAGCTGCGGAGCAACGCAAGCACGGAGTAACCCTGCCCTGTGTTTACAGTCTGGACAGTTGGAGGTATGATATGCCCTGGGTATCTCAGTCACATCAGGCACAAGCACAGGCAGGGGAGGGCTGTGAGCCCCCATCACACTTCCAGCTGGTGCAGCCCCTTGGATACCAAAAGCAGTGACAGCCTGTGCAGGCACTCACACTCTCCTGCCTCCCAAACAGGAGGGACCTGGCTGGGCTGCAGGAAATTAGATTTGTCCTTTATAGAGAAGGTCAATGTCTACAATAGAAATCTCATTCCTGCTGCCTGTCAGTGTCTCCTTGCCCCACTCCCTGGGATGCTGATCTCAGCCTGAAAATACAGGTCATGGTAAGATTATCCCCTTGGCCTCGAGGCTGGCATTCCTGTGAAGGGCAGCACCAACAGCGTGACACCCGCCACAAAAATCCCACTTGGGTACTGTTACGGGCTGTTTTCTACACAGGAGAGGTCACAGCAATGCCACAGGCTGGACAGAACAGGCTGGGTACCACAGAGGAACAGACTACAAGGGCAAAGCAACCCCAAAGTTTGGGTTCTGTATTTCTCCCTGGCAGAGGGTGACAGCAGAGACAAGCGCCATTTCTGAGCCTTTTGTGGGGAGATAAGCTTCTGCTTTTAACTTTTTTTTCTTTTTCTTTTTTTCCCCTCTACATCAGAACCTTCTCTTTTTTCTGATATTTCAGCAGTCTTCATGTGGGTGTGAAATTCCACTTCATCTGCTGTCATTGTGTTCAGCCATCAAACAATTCTCTTTCCTGAGGGGAGGCACCATGGCATACCAGGACAGCTCTGGTTCCTGCCAAAGCACTGGTCCCTCACCTGCCCCTCACTGGGTCCCCCCAACTCCACACTGGTTCCCCACAACCTTGCTTCATGAAGAAGGGGGTGGGGGCTTCTCTTTGCTTTTCTCGTTAGTGTAACATTGGGCAGAGGAACCTCAGGCTTCAGGGAAGGTTGGTCCTGCTTCATAAATCCACATAGATGAAATACAGGGAAGTCACAACCTGTGACTCAATGTATGAAATCCTGGAGAAGAGGGATCAGTGGCCCTGCTGACAAACCAGGAGGGTCCCCTGCTCCTGCTGCCTGCAGAGCCTTGGTGATGTCAGCATCAGGTATTCCCAACAGGAGGTTTATTTTCCTTCTTTTTCAAACTGCCGCCTTACTCTCTCCTCCTTGCCTGAGCGAATGGGATGGGCTTGGTCTTCTTGGGTCTGAGGAGCTGAGCAGGCCAAAGCAGAGAAGAGGAAAGTTCCTCAGGAGAAAATTACCCTCTTGGGACAGAGCCTCTCCTGGCAAGGCCATGGCACTGGAGGAGGTGTGTGTCACCAATGGCTGTGCCCCAGCCAGGCTGTGCCTGGGACTGCCCCAGCACATGGAGTGGGACCCAGACCCTCACCTGGGCATGCAGGAGGTGGCGGGAGCAAACCCTGGACAGCAGACCTGGCAGCTCTTCCACAGCCTCAGCCTCTGCTCTGGGAAGTGGGATCTCACCCATACACCAACACCCTTTCATCCCAACGCCTGTCCCCGCACCTGGGATGCTCCAACACCCTCCCTGCTGAGTGAGTGACACTGCACAAGGGCTTCCAGGCCTCCCCATGCTCACTGGGAAGGGGAGATCACTCACCTGTAGTTATACTGGAAAAGCTTTTGATAGACAGCATGGGGCAGGGAGAAACAGGTTGCCATCAGCCAGATGACAGAGATGCTCAGTGCTCCCTTTGTCAGGGACATCCTTTGCTTCAGCGGGTTCAGGATGACCTGCAACAGAGACTCCGTCGTGACTCTTCTCCCACAGGAAGCAAAGCCCCTCACAGCCCATGGGTGGGGTGGGCGGTTTGTGACATAACCTAACACAGCTAATGAGAGGAAAATGACAGCCTTGGTTAGGAAAATGTCCTGTTCATTAGAGTGACCTGGAAAATGGGAAACGTTGAACTTCTGAGTCTGCACAGAACAGCTTTCAAACTTTATCCTCAATCTTGTTCTGTGAGAACTGTTTTCCTTAAACTGGGGGTTACATTAGGTCAAAAAAAGGAAGATATCTACACGAGTGTCTTCACTCAGGGGTATGTTTGTTTATTCTGCATGAACTATATAAGAAATGTCTCTTGTTCTAGCTGGGCCTGTAAAGCTGAACTTTCTCTTTTGGGCTGTGGCAGAAATTCACCTTTCATGAAATTTTCTTTGTCAGATCTTTAAGCTGATAAAGTCTGATAGTCTGGGATTTACTATTTGACAATAGCACAGGAAAGGAGAGAGATTGTTAGGGACAAGCAAATGGTGTGGGCTGCCCTTGCTGCCCTGCACTGGACACACAGCCAGCATTTGTCATGGCCACAGACAGACATGGGAAAAACTCCTCACAGCTTAAGTCTCCTCCCAGAGCCTTGGAAGGAAGAGGGGGCAGGCAGTGTCACCTGGTGCCTGTCGAGAGCGATGGCCGTCAGGGTCAGTGTGGAGACGTGGAGGGAGCAGTACTGCACAAAGCGGCTGATGTGGCACATGGCCTTTCCAAAAATCCACGTGCTGTTTACAAAGCGGACCTGAGGGGAAGCAACAGCTCATCAGCCAGAAAATGCACTGAAAACAAATCCATGGTGAAGTACCTTGGCTGGAACTTGAGCTGGCTCAGGGATTGTGGCTTGTTGGGCAGCTTCACCTAAAACTTAAAGAAAGATCAGCTATCCTGGTCTACGAAACACCTTTACAGAAGGGTTTATAGGGTTAAACCCCACTGATTATGAAGTGGTGCTGCCACAGCCCTCCTGGCCGGTTCTACAGACATTGTTTGTGAACAGTAGCAATAACTTTTTATTACACTAACAACTATATTGGAAAATGTGGACCAAGGTTTGATATCAACCCCACTGTCAGATCTGGAGAGTTTTCATTGCAGCCTTTATCCATCTGGCATCTCTGAAAAGCTTGACTGCTTTCTTCCAGTCACCCACTATGACTGGCATTCAGACTCTTCTGACCCACTAAGGGACACTCTAGTGCTCTCCTGCAGGAACATTAGAAACACATGTTCACCCAGGCACTTGTTCTCATTCCCCAAGAAGCTCTTGCTGGGGTTTGGTAGCACACATGGAGAAACTTTAAAGTTCCTAGGAGTTACAGAGTCTAACAGAGAACCCACAGGCTGCTGAACAGTGTTTTACTTGCCTGGCAGAGTTATCAGTTAGACTTGGTGGTGCTGGGTTCCCACCTCAGCCCTAGGAGAGAGTGCACGGAAAGCCTATGACCACCAGGCAGAGTTCTGGTGGGTGGGAGACTCATGTCCTGGCTCAAGGGCCAGCAAGACCAGCTACTTACCAAGGTGAAAGGTGTGTTGAGCAGTGTGATCATGATGTCTGACACAGCCAGGTTGACAATGAAGAGGCTGGTGGCTGAGTGCATCCTCTTGTTCTTCAGCACCACATGGCACACCAGCATGTTCCCAAAGAGAGACATGACGATAATGACCGAGTATGCCACGATTAGGAGCGCTTTCACTGTTGGTTTCTGGGATTCTGGCTCATACTTAGCCAGCTCAGCAAACTTCTCCCACTCAACAATGCGGCTCTCTGTCCAGTTGAAGATGGTCCTGTTAGTTGCGTGGTAGATGGACATGAGTTTGGCCAGGGAAGAGTAATGGTCAAACTCAGCAAGAAGCCCCATCACCTGTGACCTGTACGGCTGAAGCAGCAAGCGGGGCATGGTAGGTCAACCCCAGTGTTCCCTGCTGGGGAGCAGTTCCAGTGGTGTGTCACAAAGGGGCTGGTTTGGGACCACACTCTCTCTCACATATCAAGAGGAACTCCACAGGCGAGTCTGGGCTCAAGCAGGCTGCCTGACCATCCTGTGCTGCTGTTGCTGGAATTTCTTCACAATGCAGAAACGTTCACCTTCCACTCTAAACAAATCCAAAGACATCTTTCCAGCAACAATCTGAATTCTGAACAGAAACCAACGCTTCGCTTCCTGACTACATATGTCTGTACGTGACAGTGCATATATTACAGCATGATTAGACCCCAGTTCCCTGCAAACTCCAACCACAGGGAGAAACCAAACTCCTCACCCTTACCCCCTCCCTAACTCCCACCTTTACCCTCTCTCACTTACCTCGCACTGCCCGGCTGTTTTTGTCCCCGACGGCGCCCGGTCCCAAGGGGCAGCAGCGGCTCCTCCAGCTCCCCGCGCTCCACACCCCGCACACCTCGCACCGCATACACGTCTCTCACAACACACCTCGCACGGCACACACGTCTCTCACAACACACCTCGCACCGCACACTGCCCGCACGGAGCCGCGCACTCCGCACACACCCCGCGCACCTTGCACACCCTTCTCACCCCACACAGCGCGCCCTCTCCGCACCGCACCCCTGCACACCCCTCTCACCGCGCACCCCGCGCACCTTGCACAGCCCTCTCACTGCGCACCCCGCACACTCTCCGCACCGCACCCCTACACCGCACATACCCCGCACACGTTGCACACCCCTCTCACCCCACACCCCGCACAGCACCACATACCCCTCTCACCCCGCACACCCCCGGCACGCTCCGCACGTGCAGCCGGCGGGGCGGAGCCACCGCTCGGGGCGGGGCCGCTCCATTCATAAATCGGCGCGGTCGGGGCCCCGCCGGTCCCCGGAGTCGTTACCGGGGGTTAATTAGTGCCGCGGGTTCCTGCGCGCACACGTACCCGCCGGTGCTGAGTCTGCTTCCACGGTACCCAGCGGGGCTGCTGCGGGGCCAGGGCGAAGGCAGCCCCCGTCACAGTGGCGAACGAGCACGGAGCCCCACCCCCCCGGCAGTGATTTAGCGGGAGAAGGGGAAAACCATCCTCACAAACCTCTCCCGGCCCTAATCTTTGCGGAAAGGCTCCTGGTGGAGTTTCAGCGCCTGCTTTTTGAGAAGTGTTTTTCTCACGGCTGCATCTCTCTTGACAGATGCTGACACAGAAGACGACAGTTTAGGTTTCAAAGGCTTTAGACAACATATTTTTAAACTAGATATTATCATCCTTCTCATTTTGCAATCCATATGTGTCAGTTATTTCTTACATATATTTTTTTTTAAAAGGGAGGTTTTTTCCTGTCCATTTCCAGTCACCTGCATGATCTCCTTCCCCTGTCCATGGCTCTGCTCCCTTTGTCCATGTTCGTGCTGTGGCCAGGCCATGCAAGGACTAAGGCAGGGGAGTAGCTACAGGATGGGGAACACATGGGAGGGACATGGAACACGGGACTTAGGGAACATGCCTCTTGCCAAACTCCAAATTCTGCTTCTGAGCAAAAAGGTCCCATGTTGATATGTGGAGCCAAAAAGTCTCTTTTATTGTGAGTCCAGGGTTTAACGGCTCAGTCCAGGTCAATAAACAGCTCTGGTCAGCCTGTGTGTTCCAATAATAACAACACTTCATCTTCCAAATTATCTAATTTTTCCTAATTTCAATTATTAATGCATTTTAAAATGTCATTCACAAGCACCCTGATGTCTATCCTGGTCCCTGGCATTTGTAACCTCTATCAGGGCAAATAAACCATGATGACAGGTTAAAAGTTAGGTTTTTCCTAGTTTGGGGTCTGTTTGCCATGGAGCAAACTGGGCATCCCAGTTTGCACAGTGTCAGCCATAGGCTCTTGGAGAGACTAATGAAGATCTTCCTGGCAAATAGGAGAAAAAGAATCCAGATGGGGACAGGAATTCCTTCTGCAGGAGGAAAGATTTGTGTATTTGATGTGTGTTTTCAAGGAACTGGCTCTTTGCTCAGAATTTTGTATTTATGGATTCCCAGGTCTAACAGATGCTCTGGTTCCTCACTGTGGCAGAACTCCAGTTGCTTTCAGCAGATGCAGAATGAGCTTTGCATTTTCTCTCTTCAGTTTCTTGCCTGAGGGCTACAGAAAAGACACACTGGATGTTTATTACCTCTACAGCAAGATGATCTGGCGTCTGCTAATTTTTAGTCCCCCTGAAGCCTCTCACCGTGGCTGTGAGATTCTTGTGCATCCAAGGAGCTGTTTCATTAGCTTGCCATGCTGTTCTTGCTGACATACATCATCACTGGCTTTAGAGCTGCAAGCTCAGAAGAGGAGCTATGAGTTTACACTAATCATATTTCCAGCAAAACCCCAGGCATGCTAGCTTTCTCCAGGTGCAAATTATCAAACTACAAGTATGTGCTAGAACCTCCTGAAACACTCAGGCTCTCACTGGCAAAGGAGTTAAGACTTGATCCCTCACACAGCAATAATCCCGACCAGCCTCTCGGGCCCTCGGACCCCTGATGGAACTGCTGGTCCCATGTGTTCCACGTCACTAGACAAGTCTCTGACTGATGTTTGTCTGGTTTTCATCTGTCAGGAAACACTTCAGGAGCAGGAATAGTTGTGTTGTGGAATAAAATTGTTAGAGTTTTCTGCCTGTCCTTCTTGAAAAATTCCAGTTACCTGTCTGTCTCCGAGGAGACTGCGTAGGCTGGAGGTATTAAAGGTATTCAGTGTCTTTCTTTCTTGTGTCTTACTCTTAAATGTCAGGAGGTCTTTTGTTTGCTGGAGGGCTTGTTTCCCTCTGGACAGAAGAATCAATAAAAGTGCAGATACACAGGCACCAGAGGCTTTGGAACTGAGGCACTGCAGAACTCCACTGTTTGTTCTCAGACATCATTGTCTGTCTGTTAGATTCTAGGGCACAGAAAGGATAGCTGAGCCCCTGAAATTAACACCAGTGGACGTTGCACGTCTAAAACAGAAACTACAACCAAATTTTAAATTCATCTTCCAACTTAAATCAAATTAAAATTCAGGGGGCAGGAACTGGGAAGTGCAAGTAGTCATACATGAGAACCAAAGCTCAATTTCCCCAGGGTTAGAGTATGATCTGGCATTACTTTCCACTGACATGGGAACAATGCTTTCATGTGCATTATGTCAGGCCAAAGTCTGCCATTATCATGTGCTCTAGTTGGCTCTGAGATTCAGCATAGACGGGTGTGTGGAGGGGCAAGTTGTACAAAATGGGCTTCAAAAGGAGAAATAAGAAAAGAGCAACAATGCCATAGCAATTGCATTTGATGTCCTGTGAACATTACGATTTAGACTTTATTATTCAAAATACAAATGGCAAGTACATAATAGCTACTAATAATGCAACTTCAGAGTAGTTGGAAAAGAAAAGCTTATAATGGATTTGATAGTCCTCGAGGTTCAACTGTAAGCTTTGGGTGACAGAACAAAGAGAACTCATCTACCATTGTAACTGTGCCCCCTCCCTGCTCTGATGGGCTTTAGCTAGTGACCCACGGGGGCTGGATCTTCAGGCTTCTTCATTTTTTTCTTTTCTCCTTGGAAAAAAGTCATACAGAATGACGGACAGCACACCCAATTCCTGTCTGATTGCTGGCCCCCTGATTTTCAATGGGATGTGGAACTCTAGCAGGTAACAGTAACAGAGCTCCTACCTGTGCTCTCCTACCAGCTCTGAGTGCTCCATGGCCATGGCTTGGGCCATCAATGTCTCCCTTCGGGCTGGTGCAGCCCATCCGTGTGGGAATTCAACCCACCAATGTGTATTTTCCTTTGCTGGGGTGAACTCTCAGCTTCAGAAGCCTCTGAGCTTTGAAAGCTCCTTACAGTGCATTTTCTTTTTAGGAGGTTCTTCCTTGGTTCTTCTCCCCTTCTGCATAATAGTCAAGACAGAAAAACAAACAAACAAACAAACAAACAAAACCAAGAAAAATCCTCTCTTCCTTTACAGAAAACTCTTTGGTAACGAAAGGAACTTGGCAAAGAGTGTACAGGTAAGTCATTTTCTGTGTGTGGTATGCATGGGGGCTGTTATCAGGGACATTAATTCCCTCATCCCGGTCTGCAGCTCACTCGGCAGGGGCATGAGCCAGAGTTTCTCTGAGCCCCCCTGCACAGGTACAGGAACAGTGAGCAGGGACACCCCTACATCCAGCTGGGACCATACAAAACCCACACTCACACCCTCACTGCACTGAGCTCACAAGGAGCCCCACTGACGTTGATGAACAGTTCAAAACTCGTTCATCTCTCACGGTGTCTGAACTCAGCCCTTCTGTGAGTGCATCGCTCGTTTGAGGCCAGAGCTGGAGCTCTGCAAGCAGGACTTTGTCAGAGGAACTTCCCTGCAGAGGTGTCTGCAGTGGAGGCCAGCAGCCAACAGGCACTGCACAGACCCTGTCACAAGCTGGACGAGGTCTGTGTGGTGTCTGTTGGAGAGATGTGGATGCATTTGACAAGGTGAGGAAGACTCAGGCAGCACCCTACCCTGTGCTGTACATTCCCTGGCTTTTAAGAAATGCCATCCTGGAATGGCTCATTATCTCTGTTCCCTTTCAAGACTCAACTAATTTAAGGCATGACAGGTTTGCTGGGATGACTCACACACCAAAGGAAGGGAGGAATGTAGATAAGACTTGAAAAGTATTGATACAATATACATTCACTTCAAAACTCCATCCTTTGTGCAGCTCTGACCAAAGGAAGAGATCCTGAGCCAGCAAGGGACAGTCGTGCAGAGGCTGATGGCAGCTGCAGCACCCTTCTGAGTTCTGTCTGGGAACAAGTCATCTACAGGGCCCAGATTCTGGGACCTCACTATGTGGCAAATGTTTGTGTGTAGCTGCCGAGGGACGTGTCAGCTCTGAAAGCCTCTGAGCTGTGGAGCTCTGGTGAAAGCTCCCTTGCTCAGCTGGCAGCATCCCTCAGGATCCACGTGTTTGCCCAGTTTCTGGGTTTGGGAGGAATGGTTCAGCCACCAGCAGCACTGGTGACAGGTGTCTCCTTGCCTCCCTGTGTCACCCCTGGCAGTGACCCCTGGCCATGGGTGCCCCAGCCAGGGGTGCAGCTCTGCCACACAGCCCAGGGCAGCCGGGACTGGGCAGCAGCTCGGCCAGAGGACAGAGGGTGCTGAGGCTGTGCCAGATTCCTGATCAGAAGAACAACCACAGGACCCAGCAGCTGCTTGAGAGGGGCATCGGGGGCAGGAGCCTCAGCAAAGCTGAGCTGCAGCGAGTGCTGCAGGATCCCAGCAGGGTCCCAAAATTCCATCACTCTGGGTTTGCAAATGCATGGAAGCAGGAGCACCAACAGCCAGGAAAGGAGGGGCAGTTTTGACAGTCACTTGTGCTGAAGCATTTAAAACTTAATTTTCAGCTCATTCAGTCAAAAGAGGTTATGAAATTACAGTAATAAGATCTGAAGAGCATAATCCAAATAGCACTTTCCCAGGAGGTCTAAAGAGCTCAAACACAAATGTACTGATTATTGTGCTTTGAAATTATAAATTATACTACCTTGCCACCAAGGGAACAGAAAATGGCCAGTAGGGCAACCTTTCTGAAAGAGGCTCCAGGGGCAATCCTGGTTATTTTACATCCAAATTCCCTTCCAAGCAGCCTGAAAAAAGAACTAATACACAGTGGAGAAATGTGATTTACTGAAGCATGCAGACACATGCATATTAGAGAAACAACCTCCTTGCTGGAAGGAGGCACCACAGTTTAAGAGGACCTCTCCACACAACCCCTTTGGATCCCTAGGAGGATTCCCACTGCTTTTCCCTGCAAAGGCTCTTGAAGAGACTGATCTGGATGAGATGGGGGGCACAGGGCAGCCTTGGGGATGGACAGACCTGTCAGAGGGTGACTGGCTGCCGCTCTGCCTACCTGTGACACACGGATGGCCACGGGACAACTTCAGGGAGCTGCAACAAAAAGGAATGGCTGGACAAGTTTAGAATGAATGGGGCATTTCTCACAACTGTGCAAAACTGCAGAGTGCTGGGACTGTTCAGGCACATCCCTATGCAGCCCCACGCTGCCTCTCTGTCCCTGGAACAGCCAGGCAGCACTGGGGTGACTCACGAAAATCTGACACTGGAGAAAATTGGAGCCTCAAAATCTCAATGTAAGTAGCTAAACAAGGGCACTGAGCATTGAGCTCTGGCCCTAGGATCAAGCAGCACAAAGATTTACAGGGCGACTTAGATTTCTATAACAACTGCAGACAAGGCAGTAATTTTCCATTTCTTTACTTACTGGTGCAGAATTCTAAACAATTCAGACAAAAAATCAACACACAAACCACCCAGCCAGCATACGGCTGCAGAACACTGCCAGCCAGCATCCTCTGCTCCCAGTTGCAATTATCCAGCAAAACATGTTACCTGTGCCAGCTTTGGCTGGTTTATCTGCAGAATTTTGAATAACTAAAATGGAAACAGGCCCACTGGGTGAAGTCAAGGCCCATCAATGTGCATTTCACTGCTGGGTAAAGCTGGGGCAGGATTTTTCCTTTTCACAATAGTAACAGACGATTTCTATCAAAAACCTTTGCACTTAAATCCTCTGGAACTGTGATTGAGGAACAAGTTCAGGAATCAGCAAAACCAGAAAGGACATACCTGAAGGTGTGTGTCTTCCTCTTGCCAGTTCCCTTGGTCTCCAGCATCACTTGGCCTTTGGCCACTGGAACCTTTCCTCCAGCAAAGAGACCAGGCAAGCAGTGATGGGTGGGCATCAGCAGGGAGCCAGCTCAGCTCGAAGGGAAAACATGCTATTTTATTAAACCAGAAGATTAAGTTTTCACAAAAACAAACCCCAAACAAACAAGCAAACAAACAAACAAACACAGAAACAACCAACCTAGGATTAGAGAGCTCAGCTAATAAAGCCTCCCAGGCTGCCACACCAGCAGTGAGGTCACACCTCACCCCCCAGCTGGTGTTGGGCAGGAGCTGCTTGTTGCAGCCCAGTTACTGCCCTTGGGGTTTGGGTGCTGCAGGGGCTGGGCTGGGCCCCTCCCCAGCCATGGTGGGAAATATTCTCCTTGTCAAAATGAAGCTTGGCTATACTTTGAAATTCCTGGCTTTCTCCTGGGTGCAAGGAGCTCTGCTCAGAGTTCAGTACCTGTCAGAACAGTGGAGGGGCTGTTCCTCTGCTCCAGAGCTAAGCTACCTCAGGTACCAGGAGAAGTTTCAGGAATGCAAATTTCTTGCTTATGCTCAGTTTCTTGCTCCAGGGATTGATCTAAATCAGTCTTGTGGGGTTCCTCCCTTTCCAGGTGTGAGAGGAAAAATTACGAAACCTCTTTTTGCTTTTGAGATGTTCAGCATGGATAGGAGGCACAAGCCCCTCTGGGCTGCTGCTGGGGAAGGGACCACTGGGCCAGGGCTGGGAGGAGCAAGGATGGGGACACAATGCTGGCAGGGGCTGCCCATGCTTCCTGCCTGCTCTCCCCAGCACCTGTACAGCGCCCAGCACATCCCTGAAAGAAACCCTGATTATCAGGCTGCAGAGCCTGTGGTAGCACAGAGAGACCCACACTTGGCAGGGGGCTCCAGCTAGGCAAAATGCGGAGACCAAGGGAAATGCTGCGGCTGCTGCTGGCTTTTCCCAGGAGGAAACACAGAGAAGGATTTCAAAGCCTTTGGTGGGCTCAATGCCATTCCCCCTAGTGCTGGGACCTCTGGCAAGCCTGCCCGGATCCTCCCTGAAAACCTATTTCTCCTGTCCTCAATGCTTAATTATCCTGAGTGATGGATTAATTTCTGTATTTGGGGCTTATCCAACCTGGAACTCAGGTTCTATCCTTTTTTCTTCCATTTTTTTTCCTGCCTTAGCTGATATCTGAGACAGGAAACTTCACCGCAGAGAAGCCCTTCCTGCTATTCATTCCCAGCCGAGGCCCTCGAGGCCGTGGGCATCAGGTGGATGTATCTGCCAAACACTTTTTCTATTTTCTTGAGACTTTAGAGTGCCTGGGATTTAAGTGCACTAATGTTCTATGCTTTCTGTTTCCTTGATTAGCCTGGCAAGCACAGAAGCCAAATCTTTCCCAGAGGCGCATGAATGGCTGCAAAGAAGAAGCACTGGGAGCCTCTCTTTGTTCACTCAAGAATTTGTGAACAAAAAACTGAAAAGAAACTGAAGAGACTGGCATTTCCTTTTTGTACAGATAATTCAAGTGCTGGGCTCAAAGACCCATTTTCCACTTTCTATTCAGCTCATTTGTGCTAATCAACAGGGGTATAATCTAAGTGAAACAAGTGAGTGCAGGTCAGTGGCCCTGATGTGGCTTGCTGGGATGGAGGGGCAGCTGGCTTAGACCAGCCTATGCTGACTTGTGGACCTGAACTCTAAAATACTCCTGTGAAGGAAACAGTCCATTGTCAGCACTGAAGACCTCATCTGTGAGCAGAGGTACACCACAAGTCTTGGGCTGGCTCCTTATTTTGGCAGTCTAAGCCCCTTCATTCTGATTCAGGAGAAAATCCTGAATTCCCTGGAAGAGGGAAGGTACAGAACTCAGCATTGCAGTTGTGTGGCAGCTGTGAACAAAGATGAGCCGGTATGATTCTGCTTTGCTTGCAGCTCAGGTGATAATAAAATGACAGATTCCCCATATACCAGAAGGTCATTGATGTGCTAAAACTCAGTGTGGCTTTGGAGGCAGCTATACCCCCACCTCTCCTGATCACCAGCCTGTGTTTTGTACTCCAGTCCACCAGCACTGCAAGGGAGCACTGGAAGGCCCAGGTGCCTTTGTTGCTGTGGCAAGGAGGGACGTTCAGCAGTGAGGTTCTTTGCCAGGCTGCTCAGTGGGCAACCTTCTCTCTTCCCTCCTTAGTATGTGGTTGGGTTCAAACACATCAACAGCTTAAAAAACGGCTTAAAAGCAGAAGATTCTGTTGTGTGTATGCATGGGGAAATAGGAACAGCAAAATAATCATACCCTGTAGCATAAACCTTGCCCCAGGTCTGGGGGGTCCCAGCTGTGGCTGTTGCCAGGAGCAGGGGCAGCTCAGGGTCCTGCAGCACAGCAGACAGGTACCACAGGTTCAGAGCATCCTCTCCCAGCTCAGGACTGTTCCAGACTCACCTGCAATTGCAGTCACAGGCAGGTGCCTTGGCAGAGCCCTCACTAAGGCTCAGAGCCAGAGCAGCATTGATTGATACGACCAGAGTGAAGATCTCATGAGCAACATGAATCCTGGCTGATCCCGTGTCTGATGGCAGTCTGCTTTTACACAGTCAGTATTATTTCTCCATCGGTACATCTGTTTCTTCTCCAGGACTGGATCATTCTTATTCAATGAGCACTTCATCAATATGCAGCTACATTCTGAAGATGAGCTGGCAGGGCATGCCAGACACTTTCTGCTGGATGATATTCAAATTTCTTACATAGGCATTTTGATTCAACGAATCTAATTCTCTAATAAAAGCTTTGAATCAAACTGTAGCTCTCATACTTCAAACACTGGAGTGGTCTGAAGATAAACAATGAATATTCAGAACATCAAATCTAGATTAAACAATGTTTTTTTCTCCATATTAGCTCACACCTCCTTTCTAGGAGTCAGTGCATTAAAGGAAAAGAGGTGAAGTGTAATTGTCCTCCTAGTGTCTCCCTCTGCGCCGTCCATCATCTGCTGGGGCTGCCAGGGGTCACCAGTCAAGCGGGTTCACGTTCTCCAGTAACACCATGGCCTTCAGCAATCTGCTTCCTCTCTCAAAAGCTGCCTATTAAATCAGGAGAGCACAGTGTGGGCTTCACTGCTTTTATCTGCCTTTGCTCCCCTGCTTATCAAACACTTTGAAATATGTGACACTCCTTTTGCAGGCACTCCAAACCATCCAAGCACTCCCCTCTCCACAGGGCTCAGCAATTAACACTAATCTCTGCAAATAACAACATAAGAGGAACCAGAAGACAAAGGGCAGCTCTTCACAGGCTGGGAACGTGCCTCTGGAGTTGCTGTAAGAATACTCTTCCTGAATACTCAGGCATCTTATCCCTGGGTTAGGACAGAGATTTCCTAGAACCTCCTCATGTCACCGAAACTGCAGGAAAAAAAAACCTTTTAACAACATTTTTAGTGTTAGAGAATCAAGGCATTACTTTATTTCAGGCCGGGATGGTGTTGTGGCCAGGATATGCAACAGAAATAATTTCATCCACACATAGCCTGGGTGTGCAGAGAAAATCATTCCATGACACATGAATTTTACCAGATTTTTCACAAACTTTATACAGTCAAAACCCATAGAGATGCATTGGTTCAATGGTCATTAGTTCTAAGTTATGTAGTTCTTAGTATTTGGTTTCCTATTGGTTACAGATATCTTTGCTAATTCAGTCCTCATTCCTTGGTTTTTCTATCAGTCTTTTTCTGACCAGGTGTTTCCCAGCACCCTGTGGAACAGAGCCTTGGAAAGAAACTTCAGCTCCCTTCTCCCGGGGCATAGGTGGGGCCCCCATGATCTCAAAAGTCCCTTCCAACACAGCCTATTCTGTGATTCTGTGAAAACTGGATAAAGTTAAAAAGTAAAAAATTTTAAAGATCGTATATTTTACAACACTCAGATGGCTTGTAGGATTTGCTTCATAAAGATGCCAGAAAAACAGCGTCCCCATTCCTATGCCCTTTTGCAGTGACATATTGGCCATTTCTTTCCCAAGCAGGAAAGAGAGAAAACTTTTCTTGAGAAATTTATAAAGATGCAGAAGTTTGCAAGGGTGGCCGGAGGGGACAGCTCCTGGTGCCGACCTCCTGAGCAGGGGGACATCAGGAAGAAGGAGTCACCTCCCTGGGGTTGGCTGCGCTGCTCCTTCCGTCCCTTCTGCCCAGCGCAGCCTCATTCTCTTTTACACCCCCTGGTCTCCACGGGTTTGTTTTTCCATATCTGAACACATGTTTGGCTTAACGCTCCCTTAGTATGAAAATCTGCACACAGAGAGGGATGACCATGATCTCAGAAACAAAAAGTGAAGGTAAATGCAGCTGAGTTAATCCTTCACCAAGATGCTGTTCGAAGCGCAGAAAGTTTAGGAGGCAAACCCTAAGGTTCTGAATTTTCAGGAGTTCTGAACTGGCATTTCCAAGCATCACAAAATAGCATCTTTCCTGCACTGCAGATTGTTTATTGGGATTATGAGATGCAAAAAGGGCAGAATAATCTGATGCCATTGAACCCTCGCAGGACATCAGTGACAGTCAGGGAAGGAAGAGCTGTGGAACAGCCTGACCAGCAGCCAAGGAGAGAAAGGTATAGAAGGATTCACTGGAGGGAGAAACCGCAACTCAGAAAAGCAGACAAGGGTAGACAATTATACTGCTATGGCAGCAAATCAAGCTTTTAGGTGCAAAGTGAAGCCTAAACTTCTCCTGAAACCCCTAAGTACTTCAAGATCTGGGAACTGCAACTTCAGCTACATCCCTATGAGGAGCAAAGCCCCAGCCCAGTGTGAGTACCAAGCTGGAGGAGGCCAGAAACACAGAACAGACCCAACCAGACCCCACTGTGCCTCCCAGCTCCCCACAGCCCAGAGGGATCAGTCCTGGATGCAGAACCATCAGGCCCCTCCACTTGGAGAGCCGGAACCTTCCCAAATCTCCTGGGTTTGGGCACCAAAACCACCACTCCAAGGGCAATTCCATAGGTTTATTGGATACCCAACAGCTCATGCACAAACCCCAGCACAGCCGATGCAGCCAGGAGCACACAGAGATTCGCCACCGCTCAGATATCCTTTTCCAGTGGTATAAATAAGACACACTGAGCTCCAGGCTTCTTCATTTATGCTCCTCCTGAACCTGGAGCTTACTGAAGATGCGGATGAATCTCTAGTCCACACCACATCATGCAGCACAAACCTGCTCACAGATTCTAAGGCTGTGAAGGAACTATCTGACACCAGAAAATGCTGTACAATCTGTGCTATCCTGATTTTCTTGCTCCTCCAGCAAATCACTCTGCAATTTCCTGCTGTACAGTGCTAAAATAGAAGGGAAATTGTTTCCTTATGAATCAGCACAACCAGATTTTTTTGCCTGTTTTATCTGGCTGAGTAATATTTTTCTTAGGAGAGAGAAAAGGGTGCTCATGATCCTGTGAAACACCCATGGTCCGACACCCGCATATCCAAGGGGAAGTGAGTGACTCTGGACTTGGGAGCCAAATATTGAGAGCCAATATTATTTTTTTCATCTGCCGTTGATGGGACCCTGTGGGGTCTGCTAGGGTGCACAGGCAGCATCTCCCTGGTCACAGGGCAGTGAGGCAGAGAGCATCACTGGGCCAGCACCGTGCCAGTTTGCCACACATGCAGTTCTGCATGCTCCCACTCTGGGAAGGGGGCCAGTGGGTGACACAGCCAGGACAGCCCAAGAGTTCATGCATTGCAGACAGACCATCACTGCTCTGTTCCATGTGTTTGGGAAGTTTGGAGTTGCTGTGGAGACACAGAACAGGATGTGACATGACAACTCCTCTACCCATGACCTTAAAAAAGACATATTTTTATTAACGAGGAACACACACAGACAAATATTCCTCTGCTGCTGGCAGCTGTCTGTGTGCCTTGGCAGGCGCTGCGTCCCAGGGAGTGGGAGGGCAGGGAGATGGACAGACCTCGGCAGGGTCACAGCTTCACCCCCGATACAGGGCCCAGACACTCCTGCTCCCTGTGCCCGCTGGTGGTTGGTGGAGCTGCCTTGGGAGGGAGCCCCAAGGGGACGCTCCTTCGTGGGGCTGGCTGCCCTGCTGGTGTCAGAGCTGGGTGCTTCCCCTGCAGCAGCTTCTCCAAAAGAGTCCTCGGACAGAGGGTGATAGAGGATCCCATGGGTCCCTGCTCAGGACAAAGTTTTTCCTCTTGACCCCTGCCCAGCAGCTGACACATCCCTGACATACCAAGCCCCTGACATGGAGCGTCCCCAGCCCTGACAAGGGTCCACCTTGCGTTCCTCCCTGCAGAGCCAGGTCTGGAGTTCTGTGGCAGTCTCACAACAGGCACTTTGTCTCTGAAACTGTCTCTGGTGGCTGCAGCAGTTCACAAGGAATTGTGAGTTCCAGAGGAGTAATTGATAACTCCTCTTTCCGGAGCAAACACGACTTGACACAAGCTTAGAGGGCTTTTAAAACACTGATCAAGAAGAAGCTGTAATTCATTACTGGAAGCTGGAATTAATTACTGCTGATAATCACATTAACCAGAGGATGCACATTCTTTGCAGGGAGTGATCAGGAGTGCTGACAGGTAAAACAGTTAAGCTCAGGTGTGGGATTACCCTTTTCCTCAGGAAGACCAGAGCCAGAGGAGACACAGATTAATCAGAAGCTCCTCATGCCCTTTACTCTTCTGCCCCCTGCCCCAGGACATCCCCAGTTTCTTCCCTCTATCCAAAGCTGGCTATGCTGAGCCATCCTGTCACTCTCACCTGGATCCCTGGGATCCCATCCAAATGAGCTCAGGCTCTCCGCAGCGTTATTTGAAAGGTCAGGATCTGACTCATGACTCCAGTATGGTGATATTTTTGGCTCTGCTTTAATCATTTTCTCCTGTATGTCTCATGCACCGCCTGCCAGAACCCCTTGTGCTCCCAATTATGGTGAAAATAGATAATTAGTAATAGCCTTACTCAGGAACTACTTGGAATTATTGACGAACAAACTCTAGTGCAACATAAGAAATTCTTCATTTATCTTTTCCACTCCAGTGCTGGCACAGGGATAAATGCTGGACCAAGCTTTCCAAGGGAGACGCTTGTCAGCTGCTGGGAATGTTTATGTTAGAATCCTGATGTGTAATGCTAACATTTCAGTGCTAAAAGGGAGACAAAGCCCATGACTAGGACTCCTGCTGTTCCCTAGGGGTCTTCTCTCAATTCCCATTGACAGAACTCTTTTCTGTGCTCTGCAGAAAACCAGTCCCCTGCTCCCCAAAGCTTGTGCACTCGCCACACCAGCCACAGGCATTCCAGATCACATGAACTCCCAAATCTTTCTGACATTAATTTGTGTTCCTCAGTCTAGACTCATCATGTCCAACTATTTCACTCCTGAGATCCCAAAAATTTAAAAACTTCATTTCCTCTGCAGAAATTTTATTCCACATAAATATTGTTTTTAGTGTCTCGTTTTATTTGACAAATATTAATTCATACTCAGCCCTTCTGTGAAGCAGAAAAATTGCTATCATTAACTCCACGGAAAGGAAAGAGAGGAGAAATGATTTGCTGGCAGCAAAGAGGGAGAATGGGTATTAACATGGGAGTAAGAGCTCAAAGGGTCCGTCTCTGAACCATCCCTCTCCTCAGCAGAGCAGTGCCAGGCATCCTTTTTTGGGTGGGCAGCAGAGACTTCATGGCACTTTGCTCACATCTGCTCTTCTGTTTCATTCCACACGACCTGTTCAGTAAACACCAGGGTTGCCCGGGCACTTGAACAAGGAAAGCCACCCTGCCTTCCCTCCCTTGCCTGCCCTGCAGCAGCATCCCTTCAGAGTCCCTGCACTCGGTGCCCCTTTTCCTGAGCTTGAAGAGGACACCAAGAGCCTGCACAGGGAGAACACCCCCTGGCCCTTACCTGAGGCCAGTTGCTGGGCTTTGTCCTTGCACTGGCTGCCACTGCAGGGGCAGCTGGAGCAGGCTCGACAGCCTGGGCACCAACACATTTACCACAGACACCAGGGGCACTGCCACACACATCGTGGACACTGCCGTGTGCCATGGGCACTCTGCACACTCCATGGGCATCACAGGGGCTCTGCCACATCTGTGGGAGCACACCGGCACAAACCCTGCACATCCCACCAGGGTGAAACGCTAACACTGCCCCCAACAGCATCCTGGCTGTGACAGGGGAACAGACCTTGCTGTCCCCTGAAGGCAGGGCTTTCTCAGCTGGTTTTATTTTTACCAAGTGACACGTCTGACCTGCGGAGGGGTGACCTAGTGCCAGCTGTTGCAAGGCTGAGCCACAGCGAACGTGCCAACACCACTTGACACTGGCACAAAACAGCCTTCCCCCTTTTTAATGGTACACATACTGGAAACTCCTATCTTGACTAGCAGAAGCCTAGCCTGACCAACACTCCATCTCAGCATGGGGAGGTGTCAGGAAAGATATTTTTGAAGTTCTGGACAAGCTCAGTAAGTGAAGTGCAATTACTACGAAAAGCTCTTTGTGCAGAAGATAAATTTTGCTGTGCACACAGGATCCTGCACTCCCCAAACAGAATCAAGATATGAAGCAGAGCAGACATTCAGGGGACTCACTTTCCTGATACTAATGCCTCAGATATTTATTGAGACTTGAGAGAAGGGAGAGTTATCTGACTGACACTGCATTTTCCTTTTCTCTTTCTCACCCCCATAAAATGCATGTGGGGTTTATGGAAGAACAGGAAACTGGCATTATTGGAAGTCACCATAGAGGCACCTTCAATGGGTGGAGAGTTTTATTTTGGAGGAGACTATTTCTCTACTCCAGTTTTCATGGTCTTTTGGATATGTGTTGAATTTTCCAATAAATGTGTCCATTAAAAGAATTATTTTGTCTGTAGCCCAAAATATTACTTTATCACCAAAAACTCCTCTGCCAAATGCCCATGTCAGCTGCCTGACTGATTGCTGAAGGCTAAGCACAATTAATGAGACCGTCAATATTCAGGATTCCTGCATGACCAGGGCAAGAGGAAGTATTCAAGACATAAAATACTTTTTCCACCCAAGAGGTGAAAGTTAAAATAGCATTAATAACAGCAGAATGGGGTTGCAGCAGCTTTCCATT
Organism: Pomatostomus ruficeps; assembly: GCA_013400735.1. NCBI lineage: Eukaryota > Metazoa > Chordata > Aves > Passeriformes > Timaliidae > Pomatostomus > Pomatostomus ruficeps. The sequence continues at coordinate 216,243 of VYZT01012453.1, forward strand.
CCCAGGCTACCAAGAAACCCAAGCATATAATTCATAGTAGTTTTGGGGTCATTTTAAAATACTTTGTGTTGAGCAATTTGCAGAAAACTGGGTAAGACTCCAAGAAAGACAGGCTTTCCTGATCGTTCTTTGATTGCTTTATGAGTTCTCCATGTTTGAACAGCAGCACGCAGCAGCACTCGGGCTGTTGGTGGTCCTGGGGACACCTGGCTGGAGCACAGTGTGGGGACACAGGACAGGGTGCCAGCACGGGCTGAAGGACATTGCCCTGCGTGGGGACCCTGCTCCTCCACCTGCCTTCCCTGCAGGTGGCTCTGCCTGGAGACAGCAAAGGCTGAACACCGGCTGCAGGGCAGAGTCCAGACTCCCATTTTACCAAAATCAAATGCCTATCACTGTCAAACCTGCCAGATGTCCCTCTCCCTGGATAAGTGCCCACAAAGCTGGGACAAGCAGGAGAAGAACTCCGGAGCTGGGCTTAGAAAAGCAAGTTTTGATCCTTGCCAAGGTCCCAGACACGTGGTACCATGTACATTCCTGTGAAAGGCTGCATTTCTCAGTGCTTCCTGTGTCCCTCGGTGCCTCCTGTGGGGATATTTGTGGGGTTGTGAGTGCCTGCTCAGCCCACTTGCAGCTGATGCATCTCTCCCTACTTCGGCGATGGTGGTGAAGAGAGATGAGCAGTTCCCTACTGAACTGCAGAGAAATTAATTGTTGTTTTAGATGATTTTTAACTTCCACACACCATTGAAGTAGAACGGCTTCCACAGGAAGTCCTGTGCTTCAAACAGTCTTTCCATGTGGGTGACTGCTGGAGGCAAGGGTATTCTTCGAGGAGGGAGGTACACTGGCCAAAGCCCCCCAGCTCAGGAGGAGCTTTTCCCACCAAGGAGGAAGCCTTCCACTTGCTGGGCAAGGATTTAATTTCACGGTTTCAAGACATGCAGAGCTGTGAGTATCACTCCAGTTCTGTGTCTGGCATGCCCTGTGAGCATCTGCCTGAGCAAGTCCCTCAAACACACCAGTGGGAGAATCTCTTTTCTGTGTCCTATCCAGTTACTGGCTTCCCAAGCACACTTCCCCTTTCCAAAGCACATGGCTTTTATGGGAAAACAGAGAGGGTTAATTAGGAGCAATTGGAGAGGTAGCTCCAATGGCTGGAGCTTTTTGAGATTGCTCCTGTGGTTGTCATATTCCCTCAAGATGGATGGTGACACATATCTAAGGGTGTCAGCCAGCCCTGCTCCTGGCCTTTTAAGCCCTGATCTGAAATGCAACACTTTAGAAATATGATGGTTTAGACAATTTTAGTCAGTGAGTCAATTCCGGATTATCAGCCCACAGAGGGAGGATACTGACTCTCCCTCAAAAATTAGCAACCAGCAAGCTCTTGCCTTTGATGAATGTTATTTTAAAGAGTCAGCTCGCTTCTTTGCTCCAAGAACACTTCCCATTAATCACCACACGGGAACATTGTGACCTCCTCCCCCAATGGCCTTATGCCCAGGATGACTAGTTCAGCATCATCAGAAAAGAAGAAAGAGAGAGAAGGAGCTGGAGAAGATCCCCACCAAGGATGTGGGGAAGTAGGTGCCACTTATAGGAAAGTCACTTCAAGGGACGGGATAAATAGGAAGTGGCACATAAGTGGTCACAAGACTTCCAGACATAAAAGTGTTAGAAAACAACAAAACATTTGCCTGCCTCAGGAAAAAAAAAAAAGAGTGGGAAATGTCCTGTGCCAAGATACGAGCAGTTCAGAGCCTGGGCCGAGCAGGCTCCTGTTGCCTCATCTGACAGATGTCCCTGGCTGCCACACACCCTCCCAGCTACCAATGAGCTGTGCTTATTGCTGTGACCACTGCTGTCTCACCAGTACCCAACCCCTGCCCTGCTGCAGCGAGTGCCTCAGTTCAGTGCTTCTGTTGTTCTCCACCAGCTGTGATTCACCCAGAAGGAACACCAGTTAAACAGATCACGACAGTAGAGAAAGCTGCTGAGGAACAAGTTCCTTGCATACGGCTTGGACTTCGTATCTCAGTTTCTAGAAACTGGGAGAGTCTGTAATTATCTCTAACATAAAGTTAGTGATACCAGAGAAGAGCCTCTGGGTATGACTGAGCAGGGGAAAATGCCCAGAAGCATCAATTCAGTGAATATTTACTCTAATTCGCAAGGCGCCATGAAAGGGTGGTACCTGCAAGCCCTGATCAGCCCAGAGCTGATTGCAATTTGTTCCAATAGACTTTAAAATCATAGAACATAGAATCAAGTAGTAAAAGGTCATGCGGACCCTCCCACTGAACTTCCAGGCCAAGTAAAACCCCACCATTCATTTTACAAGTCTTGCTTCCCATTGTAGCCATATTTCACATTCCAGATCTTTCTGTGGCTTACACTGTATTACCGAGTGCTCCCTGAGGAATCAAGAGGAGACTCACTCACAGGTTACAGGTTGTCAGGCTCATTAGAGAAGTCATTAAAACCAAGCTTGAATGTCTTAAAACTACCAAAGCCCCATTGTGGGTTATCCAACACCTTTAACACTGCCCAGGCTATGGGAAGAGGATGGGGCAAGCGCCAGCCAGGGTGCTCAGACAGCCCCGAAGCAGCTTCCCAGGGGGTCAGTACCAGGCACAGGGAAGGGTCTTCCTTCAGGGATTCACCAACTTCAGGAGGAAACGTTTAAACCAAGGTCAGTGGGGTTGGTGATGTGAGCCTGCAGGTGGATCCAAACCACAGAGCCCTGGGCAGCAGCCTGAGCACGCACAGCTGGAATGGAAACAGGAAAGAAAATAATGGCTCATTCTTGTTCACCTGCTTTGATGTCCACGTCCCAGAGACAGAAATGCACCAGCCAGCCCTGTGCCAGCAACAGCAGGAGATTCCCATATAAAAACATTGCAAACAGAAAGTTGTCTGCAACAGGAAAATATTGTAAAAGACATACTTCTTAAATTGCCACTGGAAAATATTTTTCACCAGGATTTTTCCAATTTCAGATCAATAGTGCTAGCTTGTATTTTAAGCTAAAACATTTTGATTTTCCCATGACAATTGGTAAATCCTTTTGCTGGCTGGATCTCCTGTGAAATCAGCTTTTTCCATAAAACACTTTGGAAGTCTTGTGTGACTGACAGCTGTCATACTGGCATCACAGACTTCTTTTATCCCTGTCATCTCCTTCCTTGTGTCTGAATTATCTCAGGGATTTTGGGAAACTGGTTAAAAGCTCCCAGCAGAGGAGCAGGAGAACCCCTGGGATCCCTTCCTCTGCCCCATGCAGTGGTTATAGATCATGAACACCTCCAGCAGACAAATCTGAAATAACAGTCTGCTGGAGGGAACAGGTCCTCCTTTTCAACCAGTGCCTCTGGGGACTCTTCTCTGTTGTGTGTTGCTTGGGTTTCAGGCAGGTAAAGAATTCACAAAAAATTTATAGTTAGAATCTTTCTTTATCCAGAGGCAGAAGTTTATCACTTAATATTTCTAGAAATAGCAGGAACAGCTGCTGAAGAAAACTGCCTGTTTTCAGAAAAAGAGAGGAAAGTCTTCATTTCAGATTTGAAGTGATTTTTGCTTTCTTTAAATACACCTGTCATGTTCTAGTTTTCCTTTCTTTTCAACTCCATTAAAAAAAAAAAATTGTCACACTGGGAACGAAAAACAGAGCTCTTTGCATTTTGAATGTCAGACTTTTGAAGTGTCCAGCAGTTCAGGGTGAAAACTGCCAAGGAAATGAGAGCAAAAGATGTTTCAACAGGCAGATAGACATTTGTCATCACAGGAAAGAATGAAGTAATTTAGTTCATCTAAAACACTCAGATCACCAAGAAAATTGAGCTGACATTTATACACACACACTAATTACCAGGGACATGAGCACATCAGAGGAGTTCCCTAGGCTGAAGATACCATAAATTGCATGTCTTGGGTACCTGGCTTTGGGCGCTGCTGCCCAACAGATCCACTACAGAAAAGTTGTATTTCAGCATAAGGGTGACTGAGGGCACAGCCAGGACTCAAACAGCAAAGGCTAAAAAGGGTTGAAAATAACTCCCAGGAAATAACAAACATTCTGGGGCAAGACTGAAGGGGGATTCTGCTCAAAAGAAGCATGATAATTTAACAATTGAAGCAAAATTATCAGGTTACCTTCCAGCCTCACCAGCGAGCCCTGGGATGGCAGCCAGCTCTCCCCAGCTGGGAGCAAAACACCAAAGCACATCCCTAATCCCAGGAAAAGGCCCCCAGGACATGGCCAAGACCGGTTCTTCAGGACACGGGGAAAGGCAAATAGTCCTTGAATTTCACTTAGCCAATTGTACCTGGACTCACACTTCAGTGTCTGGGTAACACGCTGTAGGCACTAACACAGCCAATAAATCACCTTTAGTTCACGGCCACGGGTACTCCGTGCAGGATGCTCTACAGGATTAGGTTAAAACTCCCTCAAACTGAGTGACACCTGCTGGTCTGTCTGGGTCCTCAGGTGCCTGATCCCACCAGGCTGACCTGCTGTGCAAGGCTCTGGGGTATCTCCAGAAAACCCGTGCTTGGCTGCAGCTCCACTGGCTCTATGAACTCAGTTACACAGCCAAGGAAAGGTTTTATTGTTTCCCTGAAAGCCGCGGAAACAAGTAATGATTTATAGTTGTTTATTGATGGTATGATTCTGCCACCTCAGGAGACTCAGGAAAAGAGTGGACACAAAAGGCAGGATGCTGACTCATGATCAGAAATGGAGAAAAAAGATGACACGTTGTTCAAACCAGCCTTCAGAGCAGTGATGATATTCTGGGAGACACTAATGACTGGGAGAAGTGTCTGTGGGATTAATCTGTTCGGTTTAACTTTCCCAGGGCGAGTGTTTTTCAGCTGTGGGCTTTCATGTGTATTAGGTGCAATACTATTACTCATGAATCGTCAGCTGGAAAGGAGAGACATTATGTCAGAGGACGAAAACTGACACCCCCAAGATTTGGTTCAGCTTCATCAGAAATCTGTCACCTCCCTGGTGGTTTTTGGAAGAGTCTGAAGATTTAAGTTCAGTGTATCAGAGGTATTTGGCTACTCTGCTCTGGCTGACCACTGCAATCCGTCAAGACCTATTTTTAGACACATGAATAACGAAGGATTTTGGAGTGGATCCTGAAATGTCCTGAGCCTCAATAGGAATGTGGCAGTGGCACTCACAGGGGCTTGTTTGCAAGTGTTTGGTTTGTTCATTAGCTCAGAGCTCTCCATCCCGGTGTGTGCTGTGAGTCACATCTCCTCTGCCCACGGCCTCCCTGTGGAAGTGGTTCCGACTGGGGGGGTCTGTGCTTGCTTGGGGTTCAGCCAGGGTCTCGGCAGTTCCACCTTCTGCTGATGTTTGTGTGGCTGTGAGTGTCACAGCCCTGGCACAGCCCCCCTGCGGCCCCCCCAGGCCCCTGCCAGGCTGGCAGCGCAGGTCTGTCAGGGAGGTGTTGGGGACACAACTGCTGTCCTTCCTTGGCTGGTCTGTGCTGCCACTCTCAGGAGCTCAGGGTTCAGGGCAGTGACGGGAGCTTGAGCTCCCGCTGCTTTGTCTCACTTGTTTGATTGTGTTCTGTCAGCTGAGACACCAAACTCCTCGGCCAGTGCTGTGTCTGAGGCTCAAGGGATCTCTGTCAAGGCACCAGCACAGCTCCAGTCCTTCAGCATCGGCATGAGCAGGGTCACTGAGGCACATCCCGGGAGAGAAGGGTGCAGGGTCACTGAGGCAAATCCAGAGAGAAGGGTGCAGGGTCAGTGTGCCACATCCTGAGAGAGAAGGGTGCAGGGTCACTGAGGTACATCCCGAGCGAGCAGGGTGCCTGATTTGTCGGTACCTGGGGCCTCTGGAATTGCAGGTGAACCTCCAGGGACAGGCGGACACATGCACACACTTTTCATCACATATCACACTCTTTTCTCCTGCTGTAGATGACTCAGAAGCTCAGATCGGTGCCCAAGTCTGTAGGGTGTTTCTCAAACCCTCAAATACACTTCGATACGATTTTTCAAACTCTCTGAGAAACCCCTGTTCACTCGGAGCACGCCAGCACGGCAGAGCTCAGCAGTCAGCGAGGGCTGGGTGCGATAGCCTCACCCACCAGAGTGAGCGGCTGGGGACGAACCTGCCAGCCTGCCCCGGGTCACGGGGACCCCTCGCGGGCCGTCCCCGCCCCGGTCCCGGCGGTCCCGGCGCCTTTTCCCTCTCGGTGCCCTCAGGGCGCCGCGTCCGGGCAGGGCGGGAGCGCCNTGTCCTGTCACTGCTCCCGCCGTCGTTCCCGCTCCCCCCGTGCCCTGTCCCGGCTCCCGGCGCTGCTCCCGTTCCCCGCGTGCCCTCTCCCGGCTCCCGCCGCCGTTCCCTGTCCCCCCGTGCCCTGTCACGGTTCCCGCCGTTCCCGCTCTCCCCGTGCCCTCTCCCGGCTCCCGCCGCCGTTCCCGATCCTCCCGTGCTCTGTCCCGGCTCCCGGCGCCGCTCCCGTTTCCCCCGTGCCCTCTCCCGGCTCCCGCCGCCGTTCCCTGTCCCCCCGTGCCCTGTCACGGTTCCCGCGGTTCTCGATCCCTGGTGCCCTCTCCCCAGTCACTCTCTCCATTTAATGACGCTATTGCGGCCCTTGCCGGTGGCTCTCGGCTGGCACCGGCCATTAGATATCGGCACCTCAGCTCTAGACCCGGGACCGCTTGTGGCGATGAGACCCGTGTGTATTTTCGTTCTTATTGAACTCAAAACTTCCTTTGGCATAGGAGTAGTCGAGTGAGCTGGGATCTGCAGGGCAGAACCCGCAGAATACATCCCGGTTACGGCAGGGGTCAGGCACATTTTAGTGGGCAGAGGCAGGGGCACTTTCTCATGTGAGAAGTCGGTTCCACACCTCACATTCTGAAACGTAGCACAGCAAACCACCAGGAATAAATAAATCACCGGAGACATCAATCTCTGCGTTTCACAGGCAGGCAGAGGTGAAACAGCTGAGCCACTGCAGGTGTATAAAGTACCTGTGTAAAGCCCTGTTGGCAATGTGGATCTTATAAAGAACCACCAGACCTTCAGCAATAACAGGACCTCAGTGTGACATATTCCATCTGAAAAATAGGCTCTGTGCTTCCCAGCCTTTGGATTTACAGTGGGTGAGACATGGGACGGGATGCAGCCATGTCATGTGCCATCCTCTGGGTCCTCAGCCTTCCCAAAAGCCACCAGCAGCTCCATCCCCTCCAGGCGCCATCCTGCTCCTGCAGTGTCCCTGTGCTTGAAGCCTCCCTCCCTTCTCTTTGTGGCAGCCACCCATGCCCAGCTCCTTGCCCACACACATCCTGGGGGTTTCAATGGTTGGTGGGATACTTTACACCAGGTCTCTGTGAGGTGAATGTCAATACAAACCCCATTTACACTTGTTATTCACATTGTGACAGAGGAATATTAAAAATGAAAATGAATTCAGGATCATTTAAGGATCAGTGCAGATGCCTCAGGTGAGGATTTTCTACCCAAGAAAGCGGAGAGTTTTGTCCTCCTATGAAAAAAAGTGTGACTTCTCATTTTGGTGTGTAGGAGACCAGGCCCATTCTTCCTCACCTGAGAGACCAGTCTCTGGTGCAAACCATAGCATTGTGTGAGTTAACACTTCTCTTGTAAGGAAAAATCATCAAGAAGAAGCAATTCCTGTAGCTGAGTCAGGGATCAAAATTTTTAAAAATGGCCAAAGTCCACAGTAGCATTAAAGTAGCAAACCAAGTAACGTGGTTTTACCAGCTTAATAGTTACTCAATTAGCTAATAATTACTTCAGTGGCAAGCTCACCCCCTGTACAATGAGCATGGGGCTCTTTAACAGTAGCAACAATCCCAAACTGTGTATCTGTTCAAGTGGCCCCTCTGGTGTGTTCAACACTGTGTGTTGGGGGGCAGAGCACCCTATGAGCAAGCCCTCAGGTGTCTTTTTACCACAATTAAAGCCAAAGCAAGAGGAACCCTCCATGGAGGGATGTCTTTCCCGTTCCTCTTCCTACATCTCCCCATTTTTCAAACTAAAGCCATTTGGTCTGGATTTGGAGGGTTCCACAGTGCTTTGGGTGATGTTGAAGTAAACACAGTTAACTGGTTGGAAAGTTTCTTCAAAAGGACAGATAAGAAACAGCTCTTTGGGGAGGACAATAAAATATTCTATTCTTTTGGTGTAGTCACCTGATTTTAACACTTTGCATGCTAAAGGGTTATTTTAATGTAGCTGCAGGGTTCTGTATCTGGCATATTTCTGGTTTTCAGTAGATGTGTAGCTGGAAATTTATGTAGCAGCTTCAGTGACCAGTTACCTGCCTGAGCTCTTGCTGCCCTACTTGCAGCTTTCCCCAATGGGTCTGGCACAGTCACAGTGCACATGTTGTTACCGAGCAGCCCCTTCCAAACAAATTTGACCTCGAGGACCAGTTTTCTCGTGTGGCAGAGCTGTAGCAGATTTGATGTGCACAGTTCCTTTCCTGTCTGCTTGCAGTCAGGTGAGGGAGAGCACGAGTTCCCCAGCAAGGGGAAGGGAGCCAGGGGATGGCTGAGGATCCCAGCAGGAGTACCTGGGAGAAATGCACAAGGAATCGATCGGGTTGTGCTTCTGTTCATGAAAGTGTTTATTGGAGAGTAACAATTAAATTCAAGGAGACTTCAAAGTATCCCGTGCTCCTGCCTGGACCAAGGTGCCAGGCAAAATGTGCTGCTGGGACCAGCCATTGACTTCACGAGTTGCAGAGAAGCACATGCCAATGAAACATAATTAGCAGTTGGGGCACATCCATGGCTGACTCCCCATCTGGGAGTCACAGCACTTCTTGGTGCAAAGGGCTTTTCATGCTCAAAGAAGTCAAAAGACATGGAGACAAAAGTTTTGGTCATGGGTTTAAGTCTGCCAGGAACAGCAGCCTATGCTTTCTTGCTAATCCTCTTGGAGGAGGGAATATCACCTCCTTTTCATAACTCAAAAGTTACACAAGATGCAGAGGAGAGACAGGGTCTGAACCAGTATTTTATTTGCCTGTTAGCCCCCAAAGAACATTGGTGAATCAAATCTTACTGTATTACAACCACACAGATATTTTAACAGAGCTCGTATTAAAGCAAGAGCATCTGGTGGGAGGTTGTGTGTAATCGGGGAAGTGTGCCAGACTTTTACAAAACAATCACCTCAAAGAAACAATGTTTTTTAAGGCAGCTCAACATCGCCAGACTGCAGACTCCTACTGAGGAAAGCGCTGCTGCGTAAGGATGAGCATGGGATGTGCTATGAGGAAACAACAACGTCAGCTTTTCATCTGGGAGCAAAGTGTCCCTTGGAGAGCTGTTGCCAGGTGAGGGATGTGGGTTTGACCTTGGCCTGCGCCATCTGTCCCTCCACACAAGGCTGAGGGATGCTGACCCAGCATGCTGTCCTGCTGAAGGATAAGAGGCAAGAACAGACTCTCTCTGATTTATTTAGCCCAGAGTAAGGAGTTTGACAGTTCTCTTGGGTTGGGATATACATGCAAACTGCATTATTTAATCTCATTGATTTTTTCCAATGTAAAGCGAAGAGCATTTGAATAAGTTTCATTAAGTTACTGTAGCAATGTTTATTTACATTTGTGAGTGGTTTGGTTTTTCAAGAGACATCTTGTTTATAGAAACCTCCAGACAGTACTATTAAGGAAATGCCATTTGTAGTGTCACGAGTTCCCAGTTTTCCAGACAGTAAAACACCCAACTTAGTAGTAACGTCTGGTTTATGCCATAATTTACTTGTAACACAAAATTAAAGTCTCCAGTACTGCCTTTGTGGTGGCAGCTCCAGGCAGGACTCCACTCCAGTGGAACCAAATCGAAGGCTCACATGATCAGAGCTGATACCTGAGCCCTGGGTATTTGCTCTCTGAAGAGATTTTTCTAATTCCATTTCCTTCCCATTGGATATCTTCTACAGAGTAATTCCTGCACATGTGAAGGAAGAGAGATCACTGTGCCTCAGATGGGAGCACAGACTGGAAGCCTTGGTACTGTCAATGCCACTGGGATTTGCAGTGTCCCAAGCCATGCCAGGTCCCTGTTCCTGTCCCAGCTGCCATTGTCCTCCTCCTTCCCACAATAAGCTTAGGAAAAAGCAAGATTCATGTTGTTCTTACTCTTTCCTCCCCTTCACAGTTTCTTTTTGAAATACAAATACATTCTCGGGTGACATGTTTTTGTACCCATCAAAGCATCTTGATTTACAAATTTAAGCAGCCTTTCAGCCAGGTCTGCAGCTGTGACACACTGCCAGTCTGGGTGGAAATGCTCAGCTGTAGAGGTGTAGTTTAGAGTATTTTGTGTGGGAAGAGTGAAGCTCATTTCCTTTTCACTGTCTTTTGACTCTTTACCATCATAAAGGCTGAGCCAGTGCAGAATGCACACAAAGAAACTGGTTATTCTTTCTGAGAAAGAGGAAAACACAACTTTGGTGGATTTTCATAGCCATAGGCTGAAGTTGGCCATGTGCTCCCACTGGGTATCTCTCACCAGTGACCCAAACCCAGCTCTGAAATGTGGTGGCTGGTGCTGCTGTGAGCCCCCAGAGCAGCAGCTGCTGGTGCCAGCTGTCAGACACCCACATCCCCAGGAATCCCAGCTATCTCTTGCATTCCAGAGGCATCATTTGGACCAGGACCAGCACTGCTCATGCGCCCTGTCACCAGCAATTTAGCTGGAACACAAGGACCAGTGCTTGAGGTGAATGCTGTGGCACGTTGTCAGATACTCAGTTTTAACTGAGCAGGGAATACATGAAGGTTTACATGTTAAGGTTTACATGTCAGAGGTTAAATTTCTTCCATCTCCTGCCTTTTGAATTGAAAACCTGCAGGTCCGGTTTGTTCCATTTTGATGGAACCAACACAATGCTGGTTCCATCTCAGACAAAGCCGGAACCCCCAGTTCCACAGCTGGCGAGTGGTTGCTGCTGCTGCTGCCTGTGGGATAACTACAGGACAGAGAGACAGGCTGACCCAGTGGGGAAGGGCTCCCAGGCTGGCAGGGAAGCCACAAAGGACACAATCCTCGAGGACTGGTAAAAAATAAAATATTATTGAAAATGAAAATAATTTAGATTTTATGCTAAAGAAATGTCAATTCACAAAGCTGAAGCCCAAACAGCTTTACATCAAGCTACTGTGGGCACAGCTGGTGTGCGCATAACCAGCGTAGCTTCCCCGTGTTTGCTTAGACCATGAAAGGCTTCATGTGCTGTTAAATAATTCTCTTTTTTGCTGACTGCTCCAATGAAAAATTCACTCAATACCCCTCATTCTGGAGCCCACAAGTAAGCAGTTCATCCCTAAAGAATTTTGACACCTGAGAGAACAAGGCCCTGAATGACCCAGTCAAAGGCTGAAGTTCACATGCTGTGGGCAGAAGGTTGACTCGATGGTCTCCAGAGGCCTTTCTAAACCCATTTTCCCCATGATTTCGCAATCCCAACGTGATGCTGCCCAGCTGCCAGGTGAAGGGTTCAGCTTTCTGCCACAATTGGCTGCACGCTGGATATGTCCATCTTTGCAGAGTTCCTCTGGGGGGGTGTCTGTGCCTTCTGGCATGTGCTGCATCTTTTGTAGTGGCAGTTCTCAGCCTTGGCATGCCGGAAGGGTGGGGAGATGAACTGCAGAGCGTGGCCCTGGGCCGTGCTCCTGCGCCGGCACACACACAGCAGGGCCCGGAGCTCCGCGCGGAAGCTCTCGTTCAGCCAGCAGTAGATGAAGGGGTTGTAGCAGGTGCTGCTCATGGCAAACCAGTGGAAAGCAAAGTACAGAGCATTGCTGCTGTGGATGGCCCTGCAGGAGATCAGCACCACGTAGCAGTTGAGGGGAAACCAGCACACAGCAAACACCACCACCACTACCATGAGCATCTTCAGCGTCATCTTCTTCTTCCGCTGATGGGCATAGTATTGCTCCATGGTGAGGTCCCCGATGGCATTCCTCAGCCACAGCTTCTTGGCCACCATGGTGTATGTGATGGAGATCACAAGCAAGGGCAGGACATACAAGAGAACAAATGTAGTCAGGTCCAAATACTTCCAGAAAAGATCAGCAGGAGGAGGGAAGCTGGGGAGGCAGACCATTCGGATGGTTCTGTTTCTGAAGATCAAAGAGAAAGACCTCTCAATTCCACTACCAGCTGCACACATCTGAGGACAAACACCTCAGATATTCAGAAGGGTTTCAGGACAGGATATAGGTAGCAGAACTCATTTGGTATCATGGGCACATGCCACTTTCAATGGAAAATTTTACTCTAGGTTTGACTTTTGGCTCCAATGAAGGTACCTTAAACAAATCCCCAGGAAAAGAAAGAAATCGTCCATATTGACATCTGTGTCCTCTGCTGACGAGGAGGCCCTCTGCCCTGTGCCTGCCCCAAATTACATGGCTGAATCTCTTGAGCCCAAAACAACTAATGAACCAGCCTGGAAGCAATTCCACCAATTGTCATTGTCCCTTTGTGGCAGACACAGAAGCCATGCAAAGGGAAGGAAAACTTCTCTGTTTCATCACCCTTTCTGCTCTAATAACATGGATGGAGATGTGGCCTTGGCTTCTGTGGGGCTTTGCAAATGTCACAAAACAAAATATATGTAAATATCTTACCCAATATAAAACCTTGTCAAAGTCTGATAAATGGCGTGAGGCAGCGAGAAGCAGCTGGCCATAACCCAGATGATGATGATGCAAATCCCTCCTTTCACCATGGACATGCGTGGCTTGAGAGGGTGCATGATCACCTGCAGAGAACAACAACTCCTGAGGATTTACAGCATCTTTGTCACTCTTTGGGGCCCATGTTACATGTGATTTGCAGCAGCAGTTCCACATCCCTTCAGTGTTAAGAGAGATTCACTTTACAGGACTTCATGGAGTACAAGGGCTGGGAAATGCATGGAGTTGTGCACGTATTGAGTGTTACTGCTGGCCCAGAGCCTGAGCAGAGAAACACATTCCATGTGACCCATCAGCATGACTCCAGAGACCACGGTGATGAGATCTCTGTTGAGCTATGTGCACTATGGAGGATTACCTTAGGCGATGAAACAATAATTAAAAATAGATGTATCATGTCATTCAGATGATCTCTTGGCTGATGAAGTCTTCGGTATTTTATGCATGTCGTTTCTGGTCCCATTATAAATATCTACTTAATCAAGTTGTACAACTCTCCCGGAGTATCTGTCTGCTGTGGTACTTCTCAGGACTAGCAATATTTTTAGAGGCAAGTGTTGGTTTCCCTTTTGTCAGGGACATCTCGTCACTTCCATCTTTATCTCCTTGGGCCACACTAGCTCATTCCAGCCCTGAGAACCCACTCCACTGAATTTAAGGGCATGTATTGTTTGTCCTTAATTAGACAAACACTTCTTGATACCTAGCCATGTCTTGCAATCAACCCAGAATCTACTGATTAAAATGAATCAATGTCAAAGTGCTTTGATTTCAGGAGCTGTAATACTGCACGTGAAATGGGCAGACTGTCAAACTCTTTGTGGTAAAAAAGACAGAAGTGGCTGATCTATGCTCCAGCAGTCCCTGTGATTCTCTGACACCAGGTGGAGCATATCCCACATGACCAGAGTGGAACCTGTTCTTGTTTTGAACTTCACCCACACATGGCATTTATCACGTGAAGTGGCTTTTTGGTAGGGACTGTTTCAGTGGCTCCAGCACTGCAAGAAATCCAGTCTGCCTGAGAGCTCACCGTGCTGGATCTGACCTCCCAGCACGCAGCACTCATCAGCTAAAGCACAAATTGCAATCTCTGTTACACTTAAGGAAACCCTTCAGTCTCCACTCATTGCTTGACCTGAAAGGTTTTCCGGGTTGGTATGTATCAGGGCTGCAGGAAAAGGAGAGAATTTCTTACTTTGACCTGGATGAATTAACATAGTTCTTACTGTTTCCAGCCCTAGGCATCCCAAAGGAATGGGGCAAGCCTCAGAACTGACAGACTCTCATAAATCTGTGTGGAGAGAACGTGTGGGCTGGCTGGTGTTTGAATTCAGCACTTATGCCCACACTGCTGGTGGAGCTGTGCTTCAAGGCAGGGCTGATGAAGGCAGGGAGCCCATGAGCTGCATGGCCCAGGCAGAGCAGGGCTGGAGCAGGCTGCCTGGCACTGATCTCCTGAGGTTTTCAATATCTCCAAGGACAGAGGCTCCACAACCTCTCTGTACAGCTTGTAGCTGTATTTCATTACCCTCACTATAAAACCCTCACTTGTCCACTGCCATGAAAGCTTGAGTTCTTCACTCTGTTCCCTGAGTCTCAAGACAGTTCAGGTTTCCAGGTACTGGGATTTGAAGAGGAAACAACTACATAGTTAGGACATTATCTTCTAGCAAATATGGGGGTGGTGTCTTTGACATACCTGGTGCCGGTCCAGTGCAATGGCAGCAAGGGTCAGCACAGACACGTGGACAGAGCAGTACTGAACAAAGCGGCTGATGTGACACATCAGCTTTCCAAAAACCCAGGTGCTGCTCACAAACCGCACCTGAAGAACAGACAACATCGGATTAACAGAAGCAGTACCCAAAGAGAAGCAAATTGTCTTCCCAGGTGCATAGTATGGAAGAAAAACTTTAATACGCCTTCCTGAGGCTTTAGAGGTGCTTTATCCTCAGTTTTTCCTGGGGAAACTGTGACTGCACAAGAGGCTTTCAAACTGAGGTGAGATTTACAGCACTGTGCAAACCAAAGGCTTGAGCAGTGCTCTGTGTATGTTGTGTACATTTGTAGATTTGTACATTTACCATGGCCCTTCTGGAACACATAAAGAAACCTTAGCTCCGGTCCTCAATGAGGCTCTGCAGGACACACTGGGTGCCTCCCAAAAAGCATTATACCTTTTAACATGTGGATGCTGAAAGCTGCATGGTCTCCAAACTTAGTGAGAGAAATCCATGGAAGAATCTCTCACCTGTTCCCAGAGAGGTGTTATGGATGGTGGCTTCTCTGCAGAGGAGAGTGTGCCAAATTGCCTCATTCCCTTATTATTCCTGGCTGTGCAATATTAGTTTGTAATTAATGTAACTCATTTTGCTGCAGATTAAGCTAATTTGAGGTAAAGCACATTTACTACAAAGCATCTGTCCACACAGAAAATTAGTCAAGACTAGCTAATCTGTTTTCAATTAATCTAATTAATTTCCCTATAGGGGAAACTCTTGCAGCACGGACTGTCGCTGAACTGGAACAGTGTGCTGGTTCTCTGGAGCTGGTGTAAAGCTTGTTCCTGAGAGAGCCGACAGAAATTTAATTACGCGTGCCTAGTGTGTGGCTGTTGGTGTGCAAACACACAAGAGGGCACCAGGCTCTCCCTGAACAAATTACAGGATGCAAATCCCATCAAAGCAAGGCAGGGAAATCCCACCAAAGAAACAGCACCTGTCTAAGAAAGGGTGAATTCAAATAGCTAATTCAAGACCTGCTTTTGGAAAGCAGACCAACACTCTGGGCAGGGATGAAGCAGGAGGATTTTGAACAGGAGTGCTGGGTCAAATCCAAGTGCAGAGTCCTGTTTATGTGGCATTTATAGTCTGTGAGAGTGGGGCAAAAAAATGAATCTTTAATTCTTCCCACCCCATTCATTTAATGTTCTTTTATAGCATATATTATTTAGTCACTGAAAATAAAAAAGTACAATTAGCCCCAGCAAACACAGTCTGTAGTGGCCGAGGGAGGGACATGCCACTGACACTGTTCAGCACAGCCTAAGCACTTCCCTGAGACATTGCACAGGGACAGACCTGGTTCACATAGTTTCCATAGGAAACCGGCCATTAATTGGATTTTCTCACGTCAAACTTGTCCCCACTTCCTTCCCCTTCAACTGGCAAAAGGGGCTCCCAGATCTGTGCCTTGCCTGGGCAGAGGGAGAAAGCTGCAGCAGAGTGACCCCTGCAACGGACTGTGAGGTGGGAGCACGAGTCCCCAGCTCCACCTGCTCAGGGGGTGTTGGGGATGGGGGCCATGACTGCACCCTCTCTGGAAGGCAAAAGGGGAAGGGGGGGCAAAGGAAAGTCTGGCTACCAGTCTGGTCCCAGCCCGTTCAGTCCTAGTGCACACAGCTGACAGGCACACACAGACACCGGCAGCACGGCCGGACGAGGCTCACCAGTGTGAAGGGGGTGTTCAGGGTGGTGATCATCACGTCAGCAACGGCCAGGTTGGCGATGAAGAGGCTGGTGGCAGAGTGCATCCTCTTGTTCTTGATGATCACGTGGCACACCAGGATGTTGCCGAAGAGTGAGATGCAGATGATCACGGAGTAGGCAACGATCAGCAGCGCCTTCACTGTCCGGCTCTGGGACTCTCCCTCATACTTGGCTCCGCTGTCAAAGTCCCCCAGGTCCTCCAGGTTCAAGTCACTGTGGAAGAAGGACTGGTTAGGGAAGCCGTACAGTGCAGAGAAGAAGTTGGTCGTGTTGTGGTTGTCTGCTCTCCAGAAGGGCTTGGGCATGTACTGCAAGGGGAACCAGGTGTGCTGTCTCATGGCTGGGGCAGCAGAGCCCTGGTGCCAGCTGCACACTCGTCAGTGCCTTCTGACAGCTCAGCTGTTAAAGCCAGTGGTTGCAGGAGGGAAGACACACACTTGCATTTTAAAAATCTGTCCCATGGCTGCAAACTAGAGAGAAGAGTTGATAAATGGGTCCTTTTGCCTGTGCTTGGGACATGTCAGCTTCGCCTCAGGGGCTCCCCATCAGCTCTCCTTCTTAAGTCCCATATGTCCCCCACAGAAAAGCTGATTCAAAGGCTGAAATATCAGAGATCCCCAAACACTTTCTCTCTGCACCAAGGAAGAAGTCTTAGTGAATATTTCCTTTTGAGCACTGTTCTTCTTAAATCTGCAATTTATCCTTGAAAATCTGTGTTACTAGTTCTCCACGCAGTCCTTAATCCGTCAGGTTTCTGTTTCCCAAGAGTTTTCAGAGGTTGGCAGAAACAAAAAGCAAGAGCTGCCTTTCGCTTTGTTTTTCCCCCTCCAAGTCTCTCTGACTACTCAGTGAAGCAGCTTTGCTCAGCAGCAGAGTGGTCCCTGTGTTCCCTGTGATATACACAGCTGCCAGCTGACACGCTGCACAGGAAGGAGCCAATGGCGGATCTCTTCCCAGTTTTTCCTGAGGTGTATCACAACCCACACGTGGGCAACGGCACAGCGTGACGTGCAGATCTAGAGAGCAGCAAAACACCGATGGAGGGTGGATGTGCTATCATCTCCCCCCTCCCTGCTCTTCTCTTGACACCCAGCACAACAGCTACATGGGGCTGAAGCATCTTCGTTACTTTGTGGCATCTCTCTTTCTCTTCATCCCAGAGTTTTAGCAGAGAATATCTGAGGGCTCTGTGCTTGGCCCCAGCCCCTTCCTGCTCTGATGTGGTGCAGAGCATAGATTGTGAAGTGAAATGCAGTCTGACAAGAGGAGCAGCAGCCCAGCATGCACGGGGGGCACCCAGGACGGCCGGCTGCACTCTCTGCACCCTGGCTGGGCTGGAGCCCGTGCTGAGCCCCGGCGCGTTCAGGCACTGCTGGCATCTCTGCAGCAGCCTGGCAGAGGCTGCAGGAACACACAGGGCTCCATCCCTGGGCTCCTTTACCCCGACAGGCCCCTTTGCCACGTTCCTGCCATTTCCTTGCTGTGCATCAGGAGGCGATGAGGAGGCAGAGCAGCACGGGCTGCACATGCACAAACCCAACAGCAGTGAGATGTTCTGGGTGCCAGAGGCGGGTGACTCTCCTCCCGTATTCCTGCAGAACAGATATATTCTGTCGCAGGTACAAACACTTCGGCAATCACATGCTGGTTTGCTGCTGTTATTATTCACTTGCAACCATTCTGAGCTGCTTCAAGCAGGCTTTGGGGTTCGTCATGCATTGGTGCTAGCTCCTCTCAGTCAGACAGAGAAACCAAGGGAGAAACGTACTTTTGCTAACTCATCCAGGTGAATTGTGCCAGCCTTTGTTTCTGTAGAAGATTTTTGGCTTTCACATGTTGACACTACTTGAGACACAAATTTTTGGAAATTTTCATTTTCATGAGATTATTTAGCATTTTTCTTTTTAGTGCTCTTTTGAAAAGAAATGTCTGATTGCTGAAATGTCAGTTGAGATGCACACCCATCTTCCGAACAGATCTAATGTGATCTAATGTAATCTCATCAACAGATCAATGTTGATGAGGGCCAGAGAAATCAGAGCTATACTATAAAAATTCAGATCCTTGGGAAAATTAAAACACCAGATTTCAAGAATTTTCACAAGTCATTGCCATGGTTCATCACCTTTGCTCATGGAGGCCAAGGGGGCTGTTGGGAACAAGTCCCTGAGCTCAGTGGGTTCATGGAATCTTTCCCATACTTCCCTGCAGGGACTTTTTCCTGTCTGACAGAGAGAAGTGAGATAATTCAGCCGTCATGCTCATTGTACAGCATGTAAAAGTATCCAGGGTCGAGGCTGCTCTCAGTTGCACCTGAACTTAAGCTAATTTTAAGGAAATGACTTCTAACAACATGATTCATCTCCATTACTGAACAGAATTTAAAGATGAGGCAAATCATAATAGCAATGGAGATTTTCTCCCCAGGCTGTTACCGTGGGCTCAGTGGGTACACACATGCAAATGTTTGTTTGTCCCTGTCTGCTCCCATGAAGATGTACAGAAAATGCTTTAATGACTGAAGTATTGAGCTCAAAAATGGAATAAAATTGTCCCCACCGGTCCCTGCAGATTCTTATATTTCATATTTATGAGGTATGTAAAGACCTCACAAGAGGGCAGATGAACAGTCCTGTGAACCCAAGACCACTGCATTAAAACTTTTCCTAATGCAGATGTTCCCATCATGCTCTGAATGTGCATTTTTTGGCTTTTTGTCTTTGTCTCCATCCGTCCTTCCCCGAGCTCCACCCCTGGTGCTGAGTGCGGGCTTCCCACATCACCACGAAAGGAGGTGAGAGCTGCTGGCAGTAAAGTGCTGCTCCACTTTACATCTGCACTCAGGACACAGGGAGAGTTGATGCCCGGAGCACCCACCAAGAAAGCATCCAGCCTCAAGAGAATCCCCGGTCCTACCAGCTGGGAGCTGTGCCACAGGAAGCAGGGAGCACACGGGTCCTGGCAAAGCCTAAACCAAGGTCTGCTGGTGCAATAGTGAGATTTCTGGCTTGAAAAAGAAAGTGTCTCTGCTCTGCCATTCAGAGCTGCAAGCAGCTGGAAGGAGACAGGAAATTTCAGTGCCTGAGCCTTGTCCAAAGGGAGAAAATTCAACAGCTGGAATTGTCAAGTCCAAATGAGGAAAATTTAATTCAATGTGTCTGTTGCACCATGCAGCTTCTTGCAAGATTTCTCTTCCCTAGAGAGGTTCATAGTTTACCCTTTCCTCCTTTAAATACAAGTTTGATAAAAAACAGAAACAACAAGAGCTATAGACCAACCCATGAAGTTTTATTTCACTCAAAAGGTGTGTTAGAGAGTCTGGACAATCCTCAGGAACCATGAATCTGCAACTCTTTCTTTTTTTCTATTTGCTTTATTGCACTTAGGACACTGTACTTCTCTTCATTTGCAATGACTAGTCCTGCTTTTGTGACTCAGAAAACGTGGGACGAACAGGAACAGGCATTTTCCAGGACATTTCATAGATTTGATAATAAGACTTAATAAATAAATTGTGATAACAGAGTGAATACCCCAGTAATACATTAAATAAAGCAGTTCTGTAATTCAGACAGGTGCTAACCATTCAAACCCACACTATACACGATGCCTTTCTGTGCAGGTGAGCCAAGGTTTGGCTCCTGGAGAGGGAAAGATCCACTCAGCCCACAGGAACACGAGGATCACCTATGTGTTCCTCCATCCCACTCACATCATTCACTGCGTGCTCCCTCTTGATCTGTGAGAGCCATTGCAGCTATAATCCAGCTTTTACAAAATATTTTCACTTACTGAGGGCACACTTCTAGGCAACATCATACAATTTTCCACTCTCAATGTGGTAAATTTACCAGTCTCAATGGCTTTTGTTTTTTCCCTGAGAAAAATCCTTCTTCATAGGGAAAAATGTGGAAGGAGGGTGCTGGGCACAGTCTGACTCTGCCAGCTACTCAATTACATCCCCTTGAGTGAGTATTTGAGCTTTTATTCTCAGAGCTTTCTTGGAGGCAGTGTAATTGGATTCTCATTCTGCAGACAGACGGAAGGAACAAACAATGGGACATGTGGGATACCAGGGTGCTGATCCTTGACTTAGGAGATGGAAATGACATCTTCGAATGTGCTAGACCAGCCTTTCTGCACTGAAGTCTGCCATTAAAATTATTCACAGTGAACTGGAACATGGGGGAAGAGCTGCGTGACCTTGGATCCAGCTGCTGTACTGTAATGGACCATGTCCCTTCTGAGACAGCAGCCTGGGGTAGCTGAGTGTCCCTCACCTGGTGAGGAAGAACTCCCCAGAGCCAGAGGAAGAGTCAGCTCCAGGCCATCATCTTTATGACGCTCAATACAATGTACCTGACAGGTTTACCACGACTTCTCCACTTTACCTGCAATTATTTCTAATTCCATGTGCCAGATACTCAGCGAGGACCAGCTGTAGCACACACAGCAAAGCGCTCGAGGCGGGCAGAGGCATGCTGTTCTCAGCTGAAAGGACAAAGTTAATGTCTCATGTCTAAAATGTCAGGTTATTCCCTCTGACTATCAAATGGCTGTAAAGTGAAGCCAAGGGAGCCTCAATTGGCTCAGGACATGGAATCTGACATGCGCTAATCCAGAAGATTGGCTCTTGGCAAAGAAGGCTCAGCAGATACAGAAGAGACAGGACGTACAGGGGAGGTGACATGTGTGGCATCTGTCACTTACCAGGAGATGGAAGTGAGCACTGCCAGGTTCAGGCAATGTTGGGGGGTTTTCACTTTCTAGAGGATTCAATACCAGGAGAAAAAGCCAGATGGGCTGTTCCAGAGCCAGCTGGCACTGGCAAGGGGAGTGGAGGTGCTGTGGAAGCCTCGGTCATGCCTTTTTGCCTTAGTTTGTAGGGAACTCCTCTGGAAGGATGGAGTAGACCAAAAACTATTTTGAAGTTTCTGAAAAATAACCAAAGCAACCCCAGTCTGACTTTACTAGTAGCTACAAATGTTCAAACAGGAATCAAGAGCCATGGTCCTTGAATAAGTGATGCAGAAGATAAAATATGACTTGAAAGGAAACACTTCTGAAGACAGGGATGCCATGAGCCCTGAACACACAGTCCCAAAACCCACCCATGAACAGCAGCTTTTTCAGAGAGTGACTGAAGAATAGGTGATGTTCTGCAGGTTGTATTCTGAAAAGGCTGGTTTTTCACTGAAAATCTGAACGAAAGCCAGGACATAAATGTCATCAACAGCAACCTGAAGTTTTAGCTATGGACAATCCATTTTACCCCATCCAATTAAAAAAAGAAATAAAAATACCTTGCTCACCTTCAGAAGCAAATATTTCTCTAAAATAACAAAATTTGCAACTTCAGTCTCTCAACCCAGACTTCAGTTGCTGGGTTTGGGTTCTGGGTACAGAGCTGGAGGAGGCAAATGCCTCCAGGGGCTGATGCCTTAGGATTTTAGCTTCTATTTTTTTATGTATCTGTAATCCTGTAATTCTATAGTGTGTAGCTCTGAACTCCATGTGCCGTGCTGGCTGCTATTCTCCCATTTTGGTCAGACAAAACAATTCCTTTCCAAGCCTGAAACTCAAGGACACCTCACTGTCTCAGGCCCCGAGAGATGTAAACAACAGAGTGGGCAGGGGAGAGAAAACTTGGAGTAAAAGACTTCATTAGCTGAAGCTGTAATTGGAGGATTAACCCCTGATATGCAAATGAACAAAACTTATAAAAGTACGAAAAACCTGTGACCGGTCATCCATTTTAGGGTGTAGCCCCTGGGTGGGCTTTGACTGCCCTAAATGTATCTGAAGGCCCTTCAGTAAATACAACTGCTTTGTATTCTCTTAATTTTTCCTGGCCTCTGTTTTTAGGTAGTCCCAATAAGGCATCAGGGCCATGGCCCTGCGCTGGGGTCCCTCAGGGAGGAGAATGATGGTGGATTGACAGTGAGAAGCAGAAAAAGGCCTCGTCTCAGGTGTGGGGAGGTTGGCTCTGGGAGCAGCTCAGACAAGAGATCATTCCTCACCTCCACCTGCCAGCACTCGTCTGCTCCACAGCGCCCTTCACATCCTTGCCAGCCTGGGCATCTCCCACTGGGATTCTTTTGCCCTTAAAGCATTCACAGACTTTTTCAGTGCCTCTTACTCATTCTTGGATTTTGTTTTTTCTTTTTCCTTTCTTCAAATATTTCAGGGGCTGAGTTTCGGAAACACTGATGACTATTCCAGCTTGGATTAGTTTGTGTTCGTTGTATGAAAAACATTTCTTGCATTCATTTCCTTCTCTCTTTTCAACTGCCCTTTATCTGAGTGCTCCTGGAAAAGCAGAATTAGCCACTGCTTTGTTTTCTCTCCTTACAGCCCAGCTGCACTCACAATTCCTGGCTTGCAAGAGAAAAAGAAAATTACATCTACGTTTTCCTTTAGATGCCACATTCCCGGATGATCTGTGAATCCCCACATCTCTTTTCAACATCCACAATTTCAGGGACAGAGGCACCACACAGCCTGAAGACAAACCTCTCTCTGGCACACAGACACATCGGCGCCCCTCCTGAGAGCCCTCCTGACTCTGTGGGCTCCAAAAGGCTCCTTGGCAAGCTGCAAGAGTGATGTCAGTGCTCAGAAGTGAGTTCCAAACAAGGGCCGTAGCTGGAGGAAAGCTTGGCAGGATGTCTGCTCAGTGCTGTGCTGCCCGCCCTGCAGCAGGGGCACAGCTGGTTTTAAGGGGTTGTTGACCATTTCCCAGCTAAACCTCACCACCCTGTGCCTCAGCACCTCTTCCCAGAGATGGAAACCAGCAGCAGGACTAGAAGGAAGATGCACAGCTCCACTGCTGCCCCGATGGAAGGGTGGTGGCCCTAAACCGCATTCCTCTCACTGACCCATTTCTCAGCACAGACCAACTGCAGCTCCATCAGGGGCACAAAAGCAGCTGCTACTATGGTACAACCAGCTGAAACCTCCCAAAACTGTGCTGTTATGTAAAATTACACAGCTGCTACCCCCTCTCCATAACACTCCAGCCCTTCTTCTCTTTACCTGGAGCTGGGGGAAGCCAGGTGGGTGGTATCAGCAGTCAGTTCAGGGAAATGGAGAGCCCTGGAAGGAGCAAAAATCAGAGCCCAAACCGCTGTTGCTTGTGTTTGGCATCTGGTAATGTAGCAGGAGGTGTTCTCAGAGCAGTTCTTCCCAGCTGAGAGCAGAAGCTGGGGACAGGTGCCAGAAACCACCCCCCACACTGCCTCTGTGGCACCAGGCAGTCCCACAGCTCTCACCAGGCAGCTCCATCCCGAGCTGCGTGGGCTGCCCTGGAGCTGCTGCTCCAGCACAGTGCAGGTGGCAGCAGCTTGGCCTTGAGGGACTCCATGTGACACTTGGATTTGAACAAAAGCTGGGAAGAAAAGAAGAATGTGTGTCCAGGAAGAAGTTTGTTTGAGCTGGTCCTGAAGATCAAGAGATATTAGAAAAAACACAAAATCCTTTGGAAATATCCTTTTTCCTGTTCAGTCTCAGGTTTCTGGTCTGTCTCCTGCTGCAGAGGTCTGATGCTGGCACCAGGATACAGGACTGTGGCACTATCCCCTGCCCTGGGGCAGCCCCCGATTGCTGAAATGGGGGGACTGCTCTTTTTTCAAAGTACCCTTTGATGAGGTGATGGCAAATGTATGATTACAGGGGGTGTTTATAAAAGCTACTGTACAGGAGTATTTTCAAGACAGACAAGTGAACAGCCAGGTCGAACCCTGCTCTCTGCCCACCACCTACCCAGGACAGCCAGGGGAGCTCGGGACAGCACAGCCTGAACTCCCCACTCACCACCTGGGCACCTGGGAGCCATGGGCACCAGGACACTTCCAAGGAATGGGGTGCACTGACCCCTCCTGCAGCCCAGTTGTGCACATGGCCAGCACTTGTGCTCCCTGCTGCCGCCCCCAGCATCGACCCCAGCACTCCTCTGCCTGACCCTCAGGTCGGTGATGGCACCAGGCACCTCTGCAGTCCCAACGCCATCACCCCACCAATCTCAAACTTTTCCCCAGTAAATTGCTTTCTCCTTTAAAACCTTTGCTGAAACTTTCTAAACTCCAAGTTACTGGCATTTTAAAGTTCTTGTCCATACTGTAAATTGCCAGTGATCAGCAGAGCAGAAATTATTTGGTCTTGTTTTCTCCCCAGCACACAACATTCCACATTCCAGAAACACAAATACATTCCAGAAGAGTTACTTGGCAGTGAGTGCAAAAAAAACCCAAAAAACAAAAAACCCCAAAAAATGTCAACTTTGCCCAGCTAAAATAAGCAAGAAACAAGAACATCTTCTGTGTTCCCTGTTAAGCAGAAGAACACAGGTCAGCCAGACCCATCGGCAAGTGCTGAACCATTCACTGTCCTGGAAGTAAAAATAAAGGAAAAAAATGTTCTGAAAGACAGATAAAGCCATTCCAAAGAACTGAATCACTGAGAATGGGAGTTCCTTAGTGCAGGGAAGAATGTGTTAGGAAAAGAAAAAAGTGCCTGAGTCAAACTACCCTAAAGGCTTTGCTTGATGAAGCAGCCTGATGAGACCTCACCTCCAGAACACATTTTTTAAGGCAATGTCATTCATTTCTTTAATACTCGTGAATTTCAAGGAGGAACAACGCCACCAGGGCTGCACTCATCATCATATCTCTTTTCCTTCAAAGACTACCATTGTATTTGGGCTCTCAGCTTGGAAGAAATGCCTGAAAGGAGGTAACTGGAAAAGAGAAAGAAATAAAGTTTGAGACTGTATTACTTCTTTTCTAACAGTCAGAATTTGAAAAGATACAAAAGTTGATGAGAGGTTTCCTATGTGAGAGGTTTTCAACACTGCCTACAAATTCCTACATTTTTTTATTTTCTGCTGCTGTTTACTTAAATTAAGGACCTTCTTAGGTTGGACAGACTCAGGCATTAATCAATCACAGGCAGCTTCTCTGAGGGCTTGTATCTCCTTTCGTCATCAATAATAGATCACAGCAGAAATTGCATCTGTCCTGAAATCAGTTGTGGGGGAAGAGGGGGAAGATGCAATTTGGGAGTCAAATAATCTAATTTAGAAATGTTTCTCTCCAATCATTTCTTAGTGATTTGGTTTGGGTCATTACACTTCACTCTGGAATGGGTACCCTGGGTAACAAGGGAGAAATACAGGAGAAAAAAAAAAGAATCAAGGGAGAAAAACCCCCCAACATCCCAGTAGCTCCAAAAGTGCTAACCAAGGACTGACCCAAAACACAGAGAAATGCACCTAATTTTACAAAAGTAGCTTAGAAGTTTACACTGATATTCCTGTCTTTAGCTTTAATCCTGATCCCTTTGAAATGAATGGTATTCTTATTGTTTGTGTTTTCCTAAAATTTCCCAGAATTTAGCCCCATGAAAGATCAAAAGTAATAATCTGTTTGGGAACAGGCTGTCTCCTTTCATACACTCAAAACAACAGCACCTCTAACACTGGCCAAAAAGGTTTTATGTGCCTGTGTACCTGATTTGCACATAAATCTCACCTCCAGAAGGTCTTATGAAATTTTAATTACAGTCCATCTGAAGCAAAGTGGCGCTGGAGTAGATCCAAACTTCTCCCTGAAGCTGGGCAGAGGGTTTTGTGCCTGGCAGTTTTACAAACATCTTCTGGTGCCAGTTTAACAGGATAATACTGAAAAACCTTGAGAGCCCTGAGTGGAAGTGGCTATTAGTTGTAAAGGTTCAATTATCAACAACAGTACCTCAATTGCTGAACTTCAGATCCAGCACAGAATGTCTCCATAACCAAATATTGTCTCTTTCTGAATCACTGGAACATTTGTGTGAGTCAACCTGAAGCAAAACAACCAGCCCTGCACACAAAGGATGCCTTTCTGTCCCCTGATCCATGGTGCTGCTTTGACCCATGCTGGGCAGGGACTTCTGGAGCCACTGCTGAGCAGCTGGAGGGCGAAGCAGTTCTATGTATAAGCAGCCAGCCAAATTTGCAAGAATACTGAAAATGTCCCTGTGTATGTGAAACAAAATTCAAAGAAACTACTTCTCATAAGCATTTAGTTTAGGATTTTTTTGTTTGTTATAGTGTCTTTTTGCCACAGAAAAACAAGCCAAGTAGAGGCAAAAGCAGCCCCGAATCTCTGGCCACCACCTTGCTTCATCTGTTACTAATCAGCATCTCGGACAATATGACTTTTTCCTGGTTTCTGTGCAGCCAGATTCCCAGAGCTTACACACATGACGTGGAAGGTGTGCCAATGTCTGTGCTAAATGTTCTGACAGCAGTGAAAACATCTCAGGTGTCAGTGAGGAGCATCAGCACAAACACAGACGTTTTGAGAGTGCATTGGCAAGGGCTGGCAGTGGTGACCCCAGCCTGGAACCCACAGCGCTGGCCTGGGGCAACCAGCCACAAACCCCAGAAAAACAGAAGAGGCTGATGCAGCCAGGGCAGCAGCCATGCACACAAACTGCAATCCACATTTCTGACTGAGGCTCCTTCAGACCCTCCTTCCTTCCAAGGCCCTGCAGACTTTCCCTCAACCAATTCTCACGTTCCGTCCCTCACTGTGCTCCACAGGCTTGGCTGGTCACGTTTGCCACAGCCAGTATCACTGTGACACACACCCAGGAGCCAGCGAGGGGCTCGCTCAACAGGAACAGAACAAATTACTTCTGTCTTCACAGAGGTTTTGCATCAAAATGTCAAATGGAACAGGTAGGCAACCTGCTGAAAAGATTCTCTTTTATCAGACAAAGCCCAGCTGAGCTCTGTCATGTGTGGGATCGTGCCCTGCAGTCAGGAATTTGTTGTGCTAGGTATGAATCCAGTCAAGGCTTGTTGTCCTTCCAGTCCACAGTGTGACATTTATTTGCCATCACTTTGAGACAAGATGTCCAGGGATCCACTGACTCTTCTTCGTTCAGCTGAGTAATTTATGTATCTCTAGCCTCCAGAAAGCTGGCTCATGACTGCCAGCAGGCAGGCCAGGGACAGACCCAGAAAGGTGTAGGACATGTTCAGAATGTGCTTTAGGACTTATTGTCCTGTTCCATCAGAATCATCATCTGCTCTCTGCTGCCAGACTCTTTGTTACAGGAAGGTGTCCAGGTACAAACAGGCACAAGATCCAGATGTGGCATTGCCATGGCAACACACTTGTAAAACAAATTTGCTGGTTTTCTGAGATTCACCATTTAAAGAGAAGCAGCAGTAAAGTTGGGTGTTGCAGATGACTCAAAGAACTGCTCAATGGACCATGTAGAGCAGCACCAGGAGACCCTGGGAGAGGCGGTCAGTGGGACAAATCCTGGTGGGTAGGCAGGGATGGAACCCATTGGGCAGCTACTGTCATGAAGCACTACTGAGGCAGTGAGGTTACAGAAGGGCAAATAAATAAAGCAGCACAAAGAAACCTAAGGAAAAGCATTCACAGGAAAGCCCTAACAAAGCGTGACTGTGCAGCTAAAGAGCTGTCAGAGGTCACAGATCAAATGCAGGAGCCACGTGGCTCAGGACACAGGAATTTGATGATTACTGATTGAATATGGGCAAAGTCTGAGGAGGTGTTTGGTTTGATTGGGTAATATTTGGGCAAACTGGAATGAGAAGAATTTAAAATCTTTGTTCCATTTCACTTGACTATTAAAAATCCCCCAAATTAGGCTATAGTTTGTGCTTCAGCAATAGCAATATCCCCCTGGGTAAGAATGAAATTGCTGTCTGAAACATTTACTTGGCAGTGAGTGCAAAAAAATGCCAACGTCACCTATTGCTATTTAAATTCCTAGAAGTTAAAGAAGCAGCAGCGATTTATTCCCAAAGCCTTGTATAACCTTTTGAGTTGCCAGCTGCTTCCTTACAGACCCTGAGGTCACAGCATGGAGGCATTAACCATGATGTTAAGTGGTGCCCCTGGGCATTGCAAGCACTGCATTACTGTGGCTCAGCTTGATGATTCCAGACCCTTCCCCACAGCCCCTCCACTTGTAACCAGTCTCCAGGCTCTCAACACGACTGAAGATGATGACTTGCCCTGACAGTGATTTATCTGAGTTTCTCAGAGCATCAAAAGCAGTGGCCTAGTCTCCCATCCCATATCACTGCAGACAGCAATTTGATGCTCTGCTGGATGATCAGCCTTTTGGGAATTTGCTGGCTAATGAAACACTGCAATCAGTTTTATCAAACCGTTGTAGAGCTTCACCCAAGGGAAATCACATAACTCAGCCACAGCACCAGCAATCGATTTCCCAGAAGGTTCCTCATAAGTCAACTGTGAAATCTGGTATTTTTACACCTAAAGTTTGGAGTTCTGCCATAAGTCTGTGGGTTCTACTCACTGAGGACCAGAACAGGACCTGTGAGGATCCATTTCCGAGCTGTGCAGCTGGAATATTAACAAAGGCATGAAACTCATGACAACAACACCCAGAGGTGGTTCCTCACCCACTGGGCTTCTCAGACTGGCAATTAGCAATGCCAAGGGATCCTGGCCAGTTCTTCCAGGCTAACTCATGAAACACCCCCAAGCTAAAACTCTCCAAAGGCTACAGAGAGAAAACCATGGGCCACAATCCATTTTGACACAAGACTTGCAGCCAGACCTTCAGGGGGAGCAAGGAGCAGGGAGGTGGAGGGAGGAGCTCACAAGAAGAGGGCAGCGTGCACTCAGGTGGCAGCTTTGCTCAAGGACATTCTTTGGCACTTCCCAGGAAGCTGCCTGGCATCTGTGCCAGTGACTGGAGAAAGGGACAAACTCAAACTTCAGTCACTGTAGGCTCTAGTCCCAGCCTAAAAGCTGAATACATTTTTTTCAGTCGTTTCAGTCATACATTCTGATAATCAAATTAATCATTCTGGTCACATCAAAACAGCTTTGTGAACTGAAAGGATAATTTCTATTTTCCACTGTGAAGCCCTTTTGAAAGAAAGGGGGTAGTTTTGACATAAATCTCCCTCAGATATACAGAAAGTAGAGCTGGAATACCTGTTTCAGCTTTATTGACGCAAAATCTTTCAGTCAGGAAATGAGCATTGACTTTTTTTGTGAAATGAGATTACAACTTAAAGGCATTACATGCCTTGAGCAGTGGGAAATGGTTTTAACTGCTCAGCTTTACAGAGAGCTACACATGTAAGAGTGTGGCCAGACTTTGGTGCAGGACAGGAGCCAGCCACAGGTTCCAGGGCTGGCAGGGTGCAACAAGGCCCCTCCTGCATAGCTGTACAACCTATGGTCCTCTTCCATGTGGTTGTACAGCCCTTAGAATAAGGTATTGTACACTGGGCTGCTGCAAAAATGTGCATGTATCCATGAACGTCTGTACATGGGTTTATAGCTGCACAATCTTGAATATCTGGGCCATAGAGCAGATTAAATCAAACAGCAGCTCTTCTCAAAAACAATTATTTCTTTTGCATCAAGAAAATGAAGCAGAAAGGAAGTTTTCGGGGTCACATGCCAGGTGTAACCTACTGAGTTGTATATTCACAGAGTATTGATGAAAGAAGGTCGAAGATTGTTGCAGCTCAATGCAGCACTAACAAGTTCCCCTGGCCTTGCCGGTGCACTGCAGTGCTCACCAGCTGACCAGCCGCCTCCTCACACCCACGCTGCTCTCACTCTTTGGGGTTTTTTGGATGTTAAACAAACTGGGAGTCTGCAAATTGGACTAATCACAGTCCTCATGCTCAGCCTGGTACAAGAGGCTCAGTTTTGATAAGGCTATCCAAATCTGTACATCCCTTACCCCACTGAACCCGATGAGTGACAACCCAGAGGTTTTCAAAAGGACTGGGGGGAAACACCAAACCTGGAGCGACTGAAGCTACAAGAGTGCCCACACCAGTGGCCTATTCCACGTGTTATGTTTGGCTTAGGACCTTCCTGCAACTGGCAGTGCCATGTGCAGTAGAACTGTCTCACTGCTGCCCTGACCCCAGTCCCTCACACAGCCACTGCCATCCCAGCACAGCCTCCAGCAGCAGGAGCCCATGGGCAGCAGGGACACACTGTGCTCATCATCATCCTCATCTCTGCTTTGTGCTTGTTTGCTTCTCACAAAGCAAGTCAGCCTGACCCAAAGAAGATGGCTGCTCTTCACTTGCCTCTGAAAGGGAAAGCTTTCCTTTGAAGAAAATAACCCCTGAATATGAAGAATAAGGATCCAGTAGAAAGGCCCTATAGGCAGGGTTTTCTGTCAGCTCCTTACAGCAACAGACTGCAAAGCTTCCCATATAAACACACACAAAGTAAGACATAATTTCTCTTATACTTGATGACACTAAGAGAGAATTTCTCTCTCCTGTGCCTACCAGACACGCAC
Organism: Pomatostomus ruficeps; assembly: GCA_013400735.1. NCBI lineage: Eukaryota > Metazoa > Chordata > Aves > Passeriformes > Timaliidae > Pomatostomus > Pomatostomus ruficeps. The sequence continues at coordinate 246,784 of VYZT01012453.1, forward strand.
GGCACACATTAACCTGTCTCTTACACAGGAAGTCCTTTGCCCACACCTTCTCCCAACAGACTGAACTCCCCCTTTTCTGTTACGCTCTGTCTCTTCAGGGACAGGTGACTGTTTCATCTCGCCTATCCTTCCCACAGTTAAAGAATCCAAAATGAAGCCTGTCTCTCAAGAACACCAAAGGACATTAGGTTTTATAAAGATCCTGCTGAGTAACAGATTTACTTTCCCCAAAATAAGAGCAAATTAACAAACAAATTGGTTTCCAAGACAGGCTGTCTTTGACTTTTAACACCATAAATCCTAATTTCAGCAATAGCTGTTTGATCAATCACATGCTCAGTCCTGCTCATCTCGCATCCCAGAACAGTCTGTGACTGAATTCATTGATTGTTCCCTTGACAAGTGCTGTAAGCACATCTGGTACCTCATGTGTGTACATTGCATTATTCGTACATCCCATATCCCAAACTCCATATATGAATAAGCCAGAGGCAGCTTTCGCTCCTGCTCAGATCCATCCTCTGATTTTACCTTGCAGATCCCCTTGTTTAGGCAGCTGTTTTTCCCAAATTCCTCTCCCCAGGCAGTCTATGAGTACATCACTCCAGACTTGCCATCGCTCCTATAATTTGCTATGCCTACAAAATTGCAAACAGGCTGCATGGCCAGTCTGGATCACCAATAAATTTAGTTCAGAATTAGAGGCTGCACTACAGCTGAGAGCCCAGCAAACCCTTTTGCTGACAATTACTAATGTCAGTTGTTCCATGGAGTGCCACAGGTTAACTCCACATTAACTTTTGTGTTTTGAGACAAAAGTATAAAGACAGCACTTTATATTCCCATGTGCACAACCAAAAGGCTTTTGACTCACGTGTCTCCCATGTGCAGTCGGAGTGGGAGTTGGCAGAAGTGTGAGCCACACGCTGGCGTGGCCAGGGCTGAGGATGCGGCCGCTGGCCCATCAATGAGCAGGGTGACAGTACAGGGACCCCATCCCAGTCCTGCTGCAAGCAGCCAGCTGCTGTCATGGAACGAGTAGCTCTGCTTTGCAGTCACCTGAGGTAGCCTGGAAGGCTTCAAATAGGTGGGTGATCATCTGGGTCAACTTTTGAAAACATCATCACAGCTAATGGGGGTCTAGGAAGAGCGATGTTAAACTGCAGGCAGAAAGCACTACCTGAAGTGACTACAACAGGCAGTATTAGCTGCTTCTTACATTTATCCCATACAAAACCTGTGACACCAGTTCTTCCATGATGGTAAACCTGATCTGAATTCATAGTGGCAGTGTGGGTTTATGGTGGAGGTTGATTGGACTAGCTCAGTTGGTTAGAGCACAGTGCTAACAATGCCAGGGTTGGGGTTCAATCCCTGTATGGGCCGTTCACCTAAGAGCTGGACTCCATGATCCTTGGGGGTCCCTTCCAGCTCAGAACACTCTGTGATTCTGTGACCTCTCCTCCTCACATGCATGCTGGCTGGGAGAGCTGACTCCCCCTTAGAAGCAGTTGTGAACTTGCTGATAAACTGTGCTTTGCTGCAACAGAAGGTTCTAGCAAAACTACCCGTTTCTGTTTTGTCCAAAGCTTTCCCTCGAGTTTTCTCAGTTTGGGGAGGAATCAGTTCTCAAAAGACACAGCCCTCACCAGCATAGACTTCTCCAGAGCCTGTCCCCAGTGTTCCTCACAACCCCTGCTGGAGAAGAGACCTCTGCCACTGCTGCTCCACTTGGCCCAAAAAACATTACATTGGATGAATTTTGGCGGGCTGCTGTTTATGGAATGCGTGAAATCAAGCTGCCAGCCCTCTGCTGCCCTTCTTGGGGCCAGCACCCAAAGCCAAGGCTGGGCCCAGGCTGCAGAAAGGGCAATTTCCCTGTTCTGCTGCCCTGAATCAAGGGAATACATTTACACTCACTCTTTTGTCTCACTGCAGGCCCAAAACATTTTTGATCTATTTTTTAACAAGCCAAGGGGAAAAATCTAAAATAAATACTTTGTTCTTCATTCTTATGCCATCAGCCCTGCGACTGATGAGTTTGGAAACCTCTGGCTTGCATTAGCAGCTGAACCAGGCCTGAATCTGAGCAAAGAGCATCCAAATTCAGAGTATTCATCAGCCCTCCAGCTTAATGAAGTGTAATCAAAGAAAAATAATGAGCTTTGTCCTCACTGCCAATGGAAAAGCCAGCTGGAAATATGCAGGGGCTTGATATGAATTGAACATGATTAAGTATGTGATAACCATTGTTCTGAAGAAAATGGTGCTGTTATACCTAAGGAGCCCCCAGCAGTCCCTTGTCATTACAGCCATTTAGCTGCTTTAATTGCCTCTGAAAGCCACCCAGAACAGACTGCTTTTATGCTCTTTCCATTTTAAAACCAGGCACAGAAATACAGAAGCACTAACCTGCATCCATTTGGGAATTCAGGAGAGGGAGCTGGACAGGTATTTCACAGGGAAGGGTGCAGTACTCAACCCACAGGGCGAGGGGCTGTGGGATGTGTGGGCACACACAGGGTGATGTTACAGTGATAGGTGCAGGCACAGCTGGTGCTGCAAGATGGCTACCACAGCCCACAGGTGGGCTACAGAACTCTGGTCCCACCACCCACTCCCAGTTTGGCCCCCAGCAAAGAGCAGAAGGATGTCACAGCAAGGCTGACAGTGAGGCACAGCTCTTGTCACGGTCCTTGATGGGGTCCTCAGTGACATGCAGTGCCGTGAAATTTGTCTGCTCACTTACTCATCAAAAAACAGCAATCCACCTCTAAATTAACAAATTTTTTTTCTGTATTCTTCATTGATTCACAAAACTGAAAATATTATCTTCCTCTCCTTCACATCAATTACATTAACAGCTCACAGTTTCTTGGGAGACAACTTCCAACTCAGTTCTGGCAACAGAACAAGACTGGAATCTGGCCTAAGCTATTCTTCTAGAAAAGATCAACTGGAGCTGTTCTGGAGAGCAGAAAATGTCTCCTCTCTTCCTTAGGGAAGGAGAATATTTCAGAAGAACCCTTTTTAATCATTATTTGTCTTCAGTCAGTTCAAAGGGTCCTTGGATCTCTCCTGGATGGACATTTTCTTTATGGAGGGCTGAGGAGAATATGTGAAGAGGTCAGGGCTCCAGCTTTCCCTCCTCAGCTTCTAGAAGTACAGTGCACAATTGAAATGATGCCCCAAAATCTTTGCTGTGGACAAGGATCCAGCCCCTGCTCCAAGCACACAGCCCAGTGTTTGTACATGGTTTTCAGAGACCAGAATTCTTTTGAGACATGAGTTTGAATCCGTCATCCAGGATGGATCTCCGATTGCGCCGTAACCTCTTTTGCCTCTCGAGATGGATGACTGCTCCCAGGAGGACACCAGTGGCCACGAGCAGCAGGACTCCTACAACAGCCAGAGAGACGACTGTGGCCTCTATCTGCTCTTGGGTCACCTTAGATCCAAAAAGCTTCACTTTATGGGACTCATCTTCATCCTCAAGTAGCAACCCTGAGAGACAAACAGAAAGATATTTTCAACAAGAGCCAGCAATACCACAACTGAAAGGTTGCAAGAAATACAACAAAGGAGAAAAAGAAAAACCTGATGCAATCAAAGTAGTGGAATAACCATCCCTGGGAGTGTTCAAAAGATGTGTAGATACGGAGCTTAGAGACATATTGCAGTGGGTAGACATGATAGCGCTGAGTCAATGGTTGGACTCAATGATCTTAGAGATCTTTTCCAACCTTAATGATTCAATGATTCAAAGGAGGCCCCAGTGCCATCCATCTGTCACACCCTCATCCCTGAGCCCACACAGAGATTTGAGATGGATGGTTCCTTCCTTAACCTGCTCCACCCCAGAACCTGACAAGGTCTCACAGGTGTCCAAGCCCAGTCAGCCACTGCTGTCCCCAGCCCAGAGATGAGAATGTGTCCAGGCTGGGGCTGCAGCAAGTTCCTCCAGTCCCTGCTCCCTGTGCCTATGGCTGCTGTCCCACACACCACTGGGAGAGCACTCGCTCGGCCATGTCCATGGTGAGTCGCCAAATCCTGAGCTTGTTTGTGCCTCCACAGAGACAGCAGCCACCCCCTGAGAAAGGGGGCTGTTTGCTCAGGCAACAACTGCTGTACAAGGTTTCTGCCTGGTGAGCACATACAAGCTGATATCTGCATATGGTATAAAACCAAATTATTTAATATTGCCACTACCGCTCTCACACATTTCCTACTCCTCTTCTGGTACGCCCATTTTGAGTTAGGAAAATGTTGGGGAGTGAATCACTGAAATAACAGCGGAGAAAGCCTGCTGAATTGTAGGTAGGTGGCTGCATTTGCAGCTGGACTGAACTGGCTCTCAAATCAGCTCAGCTGAATTTCTTCACAGCAGCTGAAGAATGGAATTGTGAAGAAAGATAAAAAAACAGGAATAAACCACCAGTGTACACTACTCAGACTTCTACCACAGAAAATTTCAAAGGGATTGTATCTACTACTCCCCTTCTCCCTGTGCTGCTCAATCAAATGTCTTCTCACATCTGTTCTTTACAACACCCAAAAAACTCCAGGCACATGTTTGGGCTCTTTTCTCGGGGGAACATCAGAGCAGAAGGCAGATGTGCTTGTTTGCATGCTGACTATCCCTTCAGCTTGTAGAGATTATTGTGAAACTTCCCTAAACCACAGAGGCATTGACAAAGAGGGCATTGACAAAACCCATCCCAGGCCCCCTCTTCCAAATCTCTGCCAGTACCTAAGATCATACTCTGAATCTGAATCCACACATAGCAGGCACAGCAGGGTGTGAGGTCACTAACCTTTTCCACCTAACACAGGCAAACAAGCCCAGCCAGCCCAACTTCCTTTCTTCTATCACCAGAGGACAGACTGGTGCCCTCCCTGATATCTACTGAAGCAAGGCCTTGCAGCAAGGCACTGCCAGGCTGGCAGAAGAGAGGCTGCAGGTGCTGCCTCTTCCCTCCCCTTGCACAGAACCAAACCTCTGCATTGCTCAGGGATTTGCCCTCTCCCCTTCCCACAGACAGGGTTTGGCGGTGCTGTACACACCATACCTGGGGTGACACTCACGACTTCCAGCTCCGATTCTGAAAGGAAACAAAAAGAGGGTGAGAAGGTGTTGGGTTGAGCAAGCAAAGCCCAGAATAGGGCACATCTGGCAAGGATCAGATCCAGAGGCAGCACAGTTCTCCAGGACTGGCAGGCTGTCCTTTGTCCTGTCAATGATTTCCCTCTCTACATGAGACAAGAGAATTTTTGTATCACCTGCTTCAGAGGCCGCCCCAGACCCAGTGCACAACCCTTCCCAGCCTTCAAAAGGAAAGTGCTGAGGGAGAAACAGAGTTGGCCCTGACACTGGGCAGGCACCAGTTACCCACAGCTGAACCACTGGGGCATTCAGTGTTTTGGTAATAAATCTAAAACCACATCACCATGTGGGCTCCATTGCAGCCAAAGCCAGCACCGAGTGTCACTCATCTCTGAGCACCTTCCAGTTCTCAGTAAGAGCAATTACTGGCTGAGAGCTGAACATTGCAATTCAGACACAAACTAGAAATGAAACTCAGAATAGCAATAGAAGCAACGTAAACTCCAGGAAAAAAATTGTTATTAACTCCAGCTCCAGGTATTACCATATTTAAAGGGAACATCATAATTTAATAACACTTTAGTAATTATCTGCTCCATTAACTGGCTTTTTATATAAGCCAGTTAATGGAGCAAATGTAGTGTACATATAGTATAAGAGAGCTGAGACACAAACACTCAGAATTTCACAGCAGTAGCAGAAAGTACTGCTGGATATTTTACAGTTCCCTACCTGTTCTAGGCAGGACGGTGAAGAGGATCTCCATCCCAGCATGGATATGGTCAGACACATGACAGTGAAGCAGCCATGTCCCAGGGTTCCCAACCAGCATCTCCACCATTTCAAAGGTCCCAGGGAACAGATCCACAACATCTGCTCTGTAGCTTTTGCCGTTCTGTCAGAGAAGGGAGGCCATTAGCTACAGTGCTCACTGCATCTTCTCAGGAAGAAAATTCTGCCAGTGTTGCTGGGGACCACTTTAGCTTTTTAAAGCTCAAAAAGAAAAAGCTTTCAAAAAGCAGCTCCAAGGCTGCAGCTTGGAAAGCAAACAATCTGGTAATGCTTAACCCTAACAAGGACTAAGGTGGACATCTCAGCACAACACCGAGGCTCAGGGAGTCAGACAGGGATGTGATCCTTTTCCTAGCTGGGTGAAGCTTTTGCAGAATCATTAAAAAACATTCAAATACAGAGTCAAGTAAAAGTGCTGGTATCAGTATGCAGTACCTGCTTTACCATCAGCAGATGTTCTTACCTTGTATATGAAGGTCTCAGCATGAAAATGGACTGTGTGGACATCAACCTCATGGCCCATTCCCAGCAGGTACCAGCTCACCCACTCTCCCTGGTACATGGTCAGCCCAGGCAAGTTGGCATAGAGCCTGCCATTGATTGCTGTGCAGGGAATAACACAGAGAAAAAGGCTGTGAGTGAAATTGTATGGCTGCTGCACCTCCTCAGAGGAAGGTGGCAAATTAGAGGCTTGAAAGCGCATCCAGCACCCAGTGTGTCAGCAGTGAGTGTTCCCCCAGCTCAGCAACTTATCCACTTTGCTCGCAGCCAGGAAAAGTGACTTGCACTCAAGGCCACGCTGTAGCTCAGCTCAAATAACTCTCAAAAACTACCTTTGCTGAAAACCTGCAGCCAGCCAGCAGAAGTGGTTGCTTCTAAAAGTCAAAATGCATAAAAATGGCCTTTTCAGCCCAATGATGGAGAAACAGGTATATACCTACACACACATAAATGTCTGAGCAATTTCCTTGATGAACATTGAAAAGGGGTAAATCCTGCCAGTGGGCAGCCCTGTGGTGCTGTGCCTCAGGTTGGTCACATACATCATATTCCAACCTCTTGTAAAATTCCTGCATGGCAGGACTTTATCTCTCAAGCAGCACAGCCGGAAGGAATCCTGCTGTGACTGAAGACACAGGAAAGGGATCAAAACAGTGAGGGAGCTGACTGCTGTGGCACACACACAGAGACTTTCATGCTCAGATGACAACAGAGGGAATAAGATGGAAAGAGGTGGGATCTGAGGGCAGAGCACCAGGGTTTTACTCCCATCTCTGCCCTGGGCACTTTGTGTAGCCTAAAACAAGTATCCAACATCAGCATGCTGGTTCTGCCAGCTGTAATACTGGGTTAACAATTACACCTCCGCGGAAGTGTACTTGGAGAGTCTTTATCTCACCCACACAAAACCAGTAGTAATGACCAGTAGTAGCAACTCCTCACTACTCATCTCCACAACTGTCAAGGGACCTGTTTTGGTGAGGGTATTTTAGATAGATCCAGATATAACGTGGAGAGAAACTAACATAAATAACACGTTAATTTAAACAAATGTGTTCATCCTTCTATGGTAGAAATAGCTTTTTGATAATCAGATAAAACATCTTGCAGCCACATAGCTCAAAAAATTAACTTAAAAGTCTAATGTACTCTGATGGTCCCTGAGACAAAGAGAATTAAATTTGTCTGACAAGTTAATTTCATGTTTGATTTTATTTCCTTTTCTGAGTCACTCAAACACATCAGATATTAACCTCTCTGGCCTGGATGTTGCTATTTCTCCTTACAGGGACAGCCACAATGATCAGCCTTCACTGCAGATCAAAGATTTGGGCTGTAGGTGTGCTGCAATATTGAGAACAGACAGTTTAATTCTGTTTGTGTCACTGATAATGGAAAAAGATGAGGACATTCACCAGTCAGTCTCCTTACTTAGAGAGGTTGCAGAATCAACACCAACATTACCGTGCATTTTGTTGCTTTCCACAAATTTCTCATCCAGCAGGTCGATCTCCTTGTCATTTCCCTTACCGAAATGTTCCACATTCTCCTCCAAGTACCAGGACTGATTTTCATCAAAAACCAGGAAGAGCAGAGCAAACTCCCTCTTTATATCCTTCCTGGTGCCACTGGACCGCAGGGCCCCTCTGCGGCAGACCTTCAGGGGCCCGATCAGCCCACTGTACATATCCTAATGAGAAGGAAGGAGAGCTCTGAGGCAAGGACCTTCTCACCCTCTTTTACACACAGTTCTTTGCCTTTCAGCAATCATTTTCTATTCCCGCAACACCCCACTCAAAACAATCAGTGCTGCCATGCAAGGATTCTTGTTGGAGAGCATCAGCCACTGAAGCACAGGAACAGGAACAATATGTGCTCTTATAAATGCAAATCAAAAGTCATAAATATGAATGGTATCAAAATATTCTCCCCTCTGCGACTGCAAAAACATCTGCAACTTGAGATAAAAAGGCCATTATTTCTGGGTTGAATGCAGTGGTTTACTGCAGGATCCTTCAGGTTGTTGCCCTGTGGAATCAGTACTAAGACAATTCTAGCAATGGTCAAATCTGCCTGCTTTATTCATGACGTTTATTTTGGACAATTTCTGCCTTTCTAGATTAGCTGTATGGCTCTCACCAGTAGAAACCATGACCAACTGGGAGATGTTCTAATATCCTACAAATAACTGGAGGAAAGTTAGTAGCAAGGAGAGACAGTGAAATCGTTTTACGAAGGTTTGTTAGGAAAAAATAAGGACAAATTCAGATTTCCTCTCTAAGGAGAAGACTGGACATGAGAAGACCAGGTGATTCTTCCACCCCTTGGCTGGGCCAATCTCTAAATTGTACCCAACACACATTGTTTTCTAAAGGGGGTAAAAAATTGGTCTAATTAGGTTTTTCTGGTTATAACAGCTATGTTACCTTTACTGGGTCCACTGAGGAGTAGTAGATCCAAGGAACACAGGCTGAGTCATTTGGCCCTGGACCAGATCTCTCAGGAATTTCCCACCGGTATGTCACAATGTCACCTGCAGGACAGAGCAGCACCGCACACCAGGTGAGACACCCACCCACTAAGCAGCAGCAAAACTAACTGGAAGAAGAAAATCCTGTCTCCAAAGCCCCAATTCAATTCTGTGTTTGAATAATTTAGATCCTGATCTGCCTTCCCCAGACACCAAGCAGGGTGGAAGCTCCCCTCTCAGAGCAAGACAGAGGGGTCACAGGATGCACCCACTGTCTGGTACCAGCACAACACCGGTTTATCTGCTGCTTTCAGGACTGGACCTGACCATGGAAATGACCATGGAATAACCATGGAAGCTCATTCAGGTGGAGCTTAAGATAATATTTCTTCTCTTGAAGTGAATTTATGATGCTGATTCAAATTGGGTTTTAAAATCACTCTTTTTCGTATTAGCAGCCCATTTCACAAAGACAGGATCAGGCTGACAGCCTGACTGTGGCTTGGACAGTCTGGGCAAGTTGGAGGGGACCAAAAATTAAATACATTGGCATCTGGATCATGAGACAAAGGGGCCATTTCAGTCAGATCCCAGCAAGCAACTGTGCATTTCTCCTGTTTCATACCACCTTCATACTATTGTGCTCATGCATCCCAAAGAAAAGGCTTCCCCATGCCAGGACTGGCTGAGCTGTTACCTGCCATCACCTTCCCGTTCCCACAGAGAGACCTCACTCAGTGTGGGGGGGATAAGGCTGCACACAGAAGAATGTCCTACACATGACCAGACAGCTGCCATCCCCACACAAATGGTATCACTAAAACTGTGCTGGACCTGAAAGACCAGTTACCACTCAGGTCCAGCACTCTACTGTGACAAAACCAGGATATCTGAAGCTGCTTAAGGAAACCAGTCTGGCTCTGGGCTAGGATCAGCTGCGCAAGCCCACACAGGAATGCAGCTGGAGACAGGGACCTACCAGGGTTTGCCACTTGGGGATGTCCAGAATGCTGCTCCAGCACCCCGTGTGCATGGATGGAGTAGGGCCGCGAGGCGTTGTTCTTGAACACGATGTTGAGAATATCGCCCACTTCCGCCCACAGAAACGGGCCTTGAGACAGGAAGAATGCACTCTGAGACCAGCAAAATCCATCAGCACATCTCCTGGGATATTCCCACCCCCCTCTCAACATCTTCTCCCCAGAAACATTACCTTATAATATTTATGATCCTCCCCCGCCTCTTCTCTACCTCTCAAAAAGAGAATGGAACATCAGTCCCAATCCAAGTCTTAAGAAACTGGACTGAGTTTTACAATGAGGACAGTGAAGGTGGTTACACATTTTAGCTGGGTCCAGCACAGATAAGGTTTGATTTCTGAAATTGCTATGCTAAATGTCATCATCCTTTGCTATTGGTTTAAAAAAACGTGGTAATATTCACATGTGAGCCTGACAGTGTCACAAACCAGAGCTGCAGCTTATTTTGCATGGCAGATGCTGCCTCAGCCTGGCTGCCCTGACACCACTTAGAGCCTTGGGTTTATAACACGAGTTCTGTCTCCACAGACACCTCCATTAGTCACTGCAAACTGCTCCTCCACTTCACAAGGCTGCCTGCTTTTGCCCCAGAAGCATTTCTCACAGCTACATATTTTCCCCCCCCCATTTGTCAGACCCCTCTCCAGAAGTCAGTGGTTCTTTCTGTCCCACAGTCAGAGAACTCTAGCTGTGAGTCACGCTTTGCCTGAGCCATGACAGAACACTGGTGCAAAGGCAAGTGGGAAAGCTCAGGCTTTCCTACAAGCTGTGCACAGGACCCTTCTAACTGCTGTCTCCAAAGCCAGCAGATATGAATAGGAGACTCCCAGTTTCTCTGCACTTATATACACAGCAGGTGCCTAAATATCCAGTGACCCTTCAGATTACAGCCGTGAGCTACTGCAGTTCCATTGCTGCCCCAGTCCCATTGCTGTGTGAGAGGAAGGCGAACCCTCTACACAAATCCTTACCCAGTATCCCCAGGTGTTCATCACCACTACTCCTGGCCTTGGGGGTTTGGAAAGTGCCATCCGTGTACTCCCTGTAAACTGCTTTCTTGTACCTGGAGCCGAGCAGTCCGTTCTCGTTGTTCAGAAACACGTCAGCATAGCTGAGAAATGCAGAACGAGTGCTGAGATAACCAAAACCTCATTGGGAACAAACAACTAACTTGTGTCAGGGGGTTCACAAGCTGAAGGGGCTTCCCAGAGCTGGCTTGGGCTGCAAAGGAGAGCGTAATGACGTGAAGGGCTGCGCTCCCATCAGCAGCACCACCAGCATATGCACCAGGTCACAGGGTGGCCAAGAAACCCAACAGGCTCCACCAGGGTCTGCTGGGACACTGCCACAGGCTTCCCCAGAAGATGGGCTCTACCTCTCTGCAGAGTGGTTGTGCCGTTCCCTCTCCCAGCTGCGGTCGGGCGCGTAGTCCCACACCACCTCCTCGGCTGCGAGGTAGAACGTCCGCACGCCTGTGTAGCGATGGGCAGAAGCAGTGCCTGTCCTTCCACACTTGGAAACGATGTACTGTTCCCTCATCCCAGACTGGTAGTGATTGCTCGTCTGGCAGTAGATCTCAAAAGTCCCTGAGGGAGGCAGGATGAACAAGGAAATCAGTCGCTTTTGAAGATTCCAGGAAACAGCTGCTTCCCCGGGCGGTGTCAGTATGTGCCAGGTCTATCTCTGTGGTGTTTAGGGAGCTTGGTTACCAAGGTTAAAAGTCATTGGAGAAACTAAGCAGGAATGGCACAACAAAGTCCTACACATAAATAAATCATCTCAGGAAGCTTTCTTACACAATAAGCACCCGAAGCACAGCACACCCTGTAAGTGTTTATACCATGCTAGAGAATCTGCCACAGGAGCAAATACCACAATGGGAGACTCTTCCATCTGCCCAGTCAGCTGTGCAGGCACTCACCACTGTTATCAGGCTGCATGAAAGCAGTGGCAAATGTGTGGGGGAACAGATTGGCTGAATCTCTCCGCATCCCGTTCATCTGTATGGTGTTTCCCTGAAACACAGCTCCGTGCACGTCCGCTTCGCTGCCCAAGCCCAGAAGGTGCCAGGACACTTTGTCTCCTTCACACACATCCAGCCCAGGCAAGTTACCAAACATAAGTCCATTGATGGCTGGAAAGGAGAAAGCAATTAGCTCTCTGCAGGCAGGTGTCACCAGAGATTCATTCTGAGCATACACCTTGTGGGACAGACCTGCCGGTCAGCAGAAGGGTAACTTGTTTGTAATTCACCCCTGAATACACTCAGAGCACAATTCTCCAGACAGTTGTGCTGCTTGTCCATGTCTCACCCGGTGCCTCCAGCCTGGCTTGATTCCAGGCCAACACCACACAGCCCTTCCAGCCCCCAGCTCAGCCTTTAGGTGAACATCAGCCCGTGCAGGTTCATCCCTGCTGTCATAGAGCAGCATCCAAACATACCATGCATCCTGTTGGATTCCTCAAAGCCATCATCCTTTTGCACAGATGTCTCTTCCATCCTCAAGTAGTACTTTATGTTGGCATTTAAATACCAGCTGAGGTTCTCGTCAAACACGTTGAAGAGAAGATAAAATTCTTTGTCGATCCCTTTCTAAAATTACAATGATGGCTGTTAACTTTTAAAACACACCAATTAACTACCTTTAGAGTTAGAGCTGTTTGCTTGGCTCTCGTATTCCCCTTTATTTTAAAACATGGCTCATTGAGGGACAGGACTCTGTCCCTCTACTCATGTTGAACTCTTTTATTTCACAAAAGGCACCACTTGTGCATTTTCCATGATATTTCACATGAATAAAGTGAACAAAACTGAGCCAAGGCCATGAAGTGAGTGCCCCCTTCCTCCCCCATGCCTATGTCTAGGTGTCTGTCCAAACCAGACCCAGGACCAGAGCCCAGACACAAGGCAGGCTGATGACCACACCACACCCCTCCTGCCTCCTATCACAGGGCTGGATTGGGGATTTTTTAATTACCCTAAATCCTTGAGAGTGTTAATTGTCCTAAGAAATGCACTCCAAAGCATGGTGTTTCCCCACAAAAAGAACATTGTGATGGTGTCCAGACTTTCCCATTGGTGTTACTGTCCCCAGCAGCACACAGGCAGCCAGCCTGCTGAGAAGGTGAGCAATTCCCAGGCTGCAGCACACGGGTACAGTGGAGTGGCCATGTACCTTCCACAGTTAAGCATTCATTAAAGGTTTGCCTAAGACTGTGGAGCCAGAATTGCCACCCCAGGTGATTTTTCCCCGTCATACAATTACAGAAGTCTGTCTCTTTTGTTTACACCTTTCCAATAACTACGCATCTTTATCATTATCACAGCTCATTCACCTCGAGGGCTGTGTGTATTCCCAATGCTCTTTGCTCAGCAGATCCACATTTCCACCCTGGGTAGCATGTTGATTTCTTCTGCACTCCAAATTCAGTCACATGGTGCCCCCACTGAATGTGAACTCCCCCAGGAAGGCTCTGGGAGCTGCAGTTCCCAGATCTGTCACCGCTACCTGAGCCACACTGCAGGATGGCAGCAGGGGTTTGATTTGCCAGCTGCTGTCTTTCACAAGGCTCTGCTCCTCTGCCTGGTACCTCCCCAGGGATATCAATTTACTGTCTTCCCTAGACCTACTGCCAGGAATAGACTACCCCTGCAAGAAATTCCAAGAGGAAGTTCTGGCTGCCCTTCAGGTTTCACCTCTCCATCCAAAGCGTAAGACTGATAAGGATTTTCACATGCTTTTCTGTAGTCAGCTCTGCTTGAAAATTAACTTCTCTTGTGGAAAAAATGAGGCTCACCCAAACCTCAAAGCATTGTATCACCCAAGCAGAACACCTGTAAGCAAAAATGTCTTTTCAGTGTGTCTGGGACTGCAATGACTGTTCCACGTGCCTCTCTGAAAGCAGCCTGCTACACAAGCCTCAGGACAAGTTACCTATGAGGTAATTGTTCCAAGGTACAGTTGTTCAGCAAAGTTTGCCTGTGAATTAAAAGCAGACCTCAGGAACTGTTTTGAGGGCAGCTCTTGAGAGCCCAAAACACTACTGGCCTTTCCCAGGCAAGACCTGGACACCAGCTGTCCCTGCATTAACTTGCCCAACAACAAGGCTTTGATCTGACTCTCCTGGACTTGCACTACTGCACATTTGCTTTTATTATGTGTCGTAATGTTTTGCTGATGATTCCTTTTTCTACATGAAAGCAAAATCCTGGGAGGAATGGGGCAGGAAAACCCCTTTACCTGTTTGTTGTTGTCATCCAAAGTGCCCGACTTGCAGACGAGCAGAGGCCCCACTAAGCCTGAGCTGGAGTCTTTGACAGGATTCGCAGCTGAGCTGTACATCCAGGTGAGGCAGGGAGGGTCGCTGGATGTGGGCCCCACATGCCTTGGCACGGTCCAGCGGTACGTGAAGTTGTGCAGAGGCGCCACAGAAACCCCGCTCTGGGACAGGCCTTTAAAACAGAGGTTACAGGGTTATTCCTGAGTCCCTGCACAAACTCTGTTACACCTTCTCACCAGCTACCTTCACAGCAGGCTTTATTTCACTCATCTCAACAAAACACCCAGCACCTCTGCCGGGTGGTGGGGGTGTACCCAAAAAAAAGGGATCCACCAACCGTCATGGTACCACATCCCTTCCGATGCCTTCCCACAGGACACTCCATGGGGCTGGATGCTGAAGGGCCAGGAGGCTTTGTTAAGAAATGTCACCAGGATGGTGTCTCCGACTTCAGCTTTGATCACTGGACCTAGAATACAGCAAAGAGAGCACATCAGCAACAGAGCGACTCCCCAGGCCATCAGGGAAACCAAAGGAGACAGGGCACCTTCCCCCAAGCTGCAGGGCCAAAGATGAGAGGCAGCAGATGGCCTGGCCTGGTTGCTGCTGAAGGGAGCTCAGTGAGAGCAGGGGCTGGCAAAGACTGTCTGAAAGCAGTTTGAATCCACAAGAGAACTCAGAGGCATCACGCCTTCACAGGGGGAAGTAAGAGAACAGCCAGATGTCCTGGAATGCCCTCAGGAAAGGCCCATGTCTCTCCCCCACCTACACAAGCCTCCCAAAATACGTGCCTCAGAGGCGTGAGATGCTCCAAGCTCAGCAGTCTGTAAGCCCATGACCCAGCCAGCCAGAGAAGAGCTATGAGCCTGTGCCATGCCTGTCCCCGAGCACCCACTCAGGAGAGAAAGCTCTGTGAGAACAGGGGGTTTGAAGCATGCCTTGAAGGGGCTCAGTCAAAAACACAACCAGGAGCTATTGCTGTGACCTGTTTAGCTCTAGTCACACACACTATACAGTGTCCCTTTGCCGTCACCTCTAGAACACCTCCAGAATGACCCCTGAAGTGATTCTGTCCATTCTACCCCCCCGCACCTTGGCCTGTTCCCTTTGCTCTCACAAGTGACTCTTGTGAAGCACCTCTTGTCCCCACCTCTGCCCCTCCAAATGAGCAGGCAGGTACAGCCACCTGGCACTCCCAGCATCAGCATCCTTCTCACAGACACTGACAGAGGATTTGTGTTCCTGGATGATCCTCACCAAGTATTCCAAGGTGTTTCTCTTCTTTTGATTGCTGCTTTTCCTCGCGAAAGCTCTCATCAGTATATTCCACATACTTTGCCTTCCAATAGACACCCCCAATTCGGTAGAGGCTGCGCTTGAAATACTCCTCAGCAGGACTAAAGGAAAAAAGAAATGTCAGGTCATTTCATAGAAAAATCAGTCTTGTTCCCCTGCTCCCTCTGGCAAGGCCACCAGCATCTCCAAATCAAGCAGTATTTCACACAAGGACAGCACCTCTAGTTTGGAACAAGCGCAGCTTTGACTGCAAAGCTTTTTTTCCCCTACAGACTCATCCACCTGTGTTCTCAGGGAGCACCAGTGGCACACAGCCCTCTCCCAGATGAACCTGCCAGCTGTGATCAACATCTCTACACAAGATGTGCAAAGGAATGAACAAAACTGCAGTGCAGTCAGCAGGAAGGCAGTGCTAAAACTCCAACCTCTTCAGAAACTGGGGATAGCCCAGGGGACAGCCACAACCACAACTAAAATAAACAGCTGTAAAGGTATTTATTTCCTCCACTACCACCCTCACCAAATATAAGTAACAAGCCTTGCAGGAGAGGCAGTGCAGTTACAAGGCCAGCTCACAGGTCTAAGGTCTGCAAGACTTGCTGCATGGCATTGGGTAAATATTTAACCACTCTGCATTTCCTCCTCCTCTCCATCTGAATAAGGCATATCCTCTCCACTAGATTACTAGGGAAGGGAAGTAATCCCTGTGGAAGGAGAAGAATCTCTCTTTCAGTTAGCCAAAGCCTGAATGGGAAGCCTCTCAACTGCTATCACAGTCACCTGACCATGGGATGGAGGGCTGCCATCCCAGTCCTTGCGTTTGATTTCCTAGAAATTGCTTCCTGCAGCAACACCAGCCTGAGGCCCATCTGCAGGCCAGCTCTGCCACCCTGTGTCTGCTGCATCAGGGGCTTTTTGCATCGTTTCTCAAATAGATTAATCTGTTCCTAGGTCAGGCACAGCAAGCAGAAATGAAGCCCAGTGACAAATGTGTCAGCTCATGTTGTACATCTGCTGGGACGCCTGCTGCCTGTGGGTACAGCTGTGCCACACAGCACTCTCATGGGAGGGCCCCAAGGTACCTGTACTGCTCTCAGTGCAGTCTAGCCACAGCAGCCTCCCTTTCTAAATGGGGTGATTGGCCTTCCCAGGAAGTATACTCCATGTGAGTAGCAGGCATGTAATTGGAAAAGAAAGAAATTCTACATTTTCCCGAGCAGCCTTCCTGATACAGGCTATACTCCCCAAACACTGCTCAAGCCCACCAGCCTCTCGCTTACCTGCCTTCATCACTGAGCAGCTTCCCAGTGCTCTGGTCGAACCCCGAGGGTCCATAGTCCCACTGCACTTCCTTGGCAGCTATGTAGTATTTCCGGACTCTCCCTTCCAGGGCGGGTGCCGCAGCTTGCCGAGAACAGGGCCGGACTTCATAGAGTGCCCCCATCCCAGCTGTCCAAGACATGAAGGTGGACACTCACTTAGCCCCTCCAGCCAGCCTGACATTGCCACCTTCCTTCTGCTGTCCCAAAAGGCCCATGGATGGGAGAAGGTAAGTAACTGCACAGCAAGGAGTTTTGTGCCAGTGAGGAGAACTTCCAAGCTTAGATATTGGGTCCTATGGAAGTATGGACAGAGAGGGACTGGAGCATTCTGCAGTCCTCAGATCTATCATGCAAGTACCTCTTACAGGGACCAGAGCTCTTAAGGCACTGCCTCATCTCAGCTTTCAGCTGTACCAACATTGAACATCACACCATGGTACAAGTCACCCTCTCCAAACCTGCCCTGCACATTAGTAACCAGCCCAGGGATCACCCACTCATCTGGGGACATTTTTCACACCCAAGACACTGTTCCCTACTACATTGTACATCATGTACATCAAAAACAGAGGACACAGAGTCCAGGACATGTTCCACCCTCTGCCTTACCTTGTATGTGATCATTGACCTGGCAGCTCAGCAACCATCTCCCAGGGTTACTGGGGATCATATCTGCTGTAACAAAAGTGGCTGGGAAGAGGCTGGCCACATCTGTCCTGTGGCCTCGGATATTGAGTGTCTCTCCATGGAAGTAGGCTGTGTGAACATCAATTTCGTTGCCCATCCCAAAGAGGTGCCATGAAACATAATCCCCAGCACACATCATCAGCTCAGGAAGGTTTCCAAACACATAACCGTTAATAGCTGCAAAACCAAGCAAGCCAAAATTAGAGAGCAGAAAAGGCGCCTTGAGAGCTCCCGCCAGCAGGTGACAGCACAGACATGGTAGGAGGATGGACCTAACCAGAACTCCTCCTCCTCTTCTATTTTGGAGAGCTCAGTTCCACAGCTCATTCCTAAAACAAAGGGTATAAAAGCTCACTCAAGCCAAAGATAAAATCAAAACAACACTTCTGTTTTCTGGAGCCGTTGTCCTGTCCCTGAGATATTATTTGCTCATCACATGATCTCAGAGCAGATCCTGGAGCACTGACACTCCTGAGTGTCTCAGCAGAGAGAGTGGCCTCACAGAGGTGACACTGACCATGCATTTTGTTGCTCTCCTGAAATTCCTCATCTTCTTTGTCTACAGAGCCAGGATCTGTGCAGAATGATGCTATGTTCTCATCCAGGTACCAGCTTAGGTTCTCATCCACCACACTGAACATCAGAAAGAAATCAACATCCACATCCTGGCGTCTTTGAGAGCTGCCAGTCAGTATTCCTGAGGTGCAAGGAGAGAGGAATGAATGCGGAAAATCACTCATGCAGAAAATCATACATCAGGCAAAAGATTAAAACAGCAGCAGCAGAGTAAGTCTTGTCACATGAATTGGAGACAGATGCTTTCCCACCACCCTCACAGCTCACCACAGAGGAGCGAGCTCACCCTTTTCCAATATATCCCTGCCAATACAGCTCTCTCTGCCAAGCAGCTCTGCCACTGCACAGCTCAACTGCAACACTTCCGGTGTTCTCACTCCTGCTGAAACCAACCAGTCACCATGTTTATCATACACAAACTAGATCTTGGAAAAGAGTCCTGCTTTTAACATGGATTCAAGCAGCTCTCTTGGATCAAGAGGCCTGCAAGCTCACCTGCCCAGCCACTAAAGGATCAAGACAATGCACTGACCAGAATCCAGCTAGAACCCAGGTGCTGTCCTGTCTAACCAAGCTGCATTTCCCCCTGAAGCTGGGAGCTGCAACCAGAGTATCTTCACATCCTGTCCTTATTCATGTCACCACAAAACCTTTATGTTATGGAACTACAATTCTCAGCTCCTTCCTCTTGGTGTTTTTACCATTTTTACATGTAAGTAATGGCCCAATTAATCCAGATGCAATGTCCCTTGGTGCATCAATATGAGAGTGGTAGATCCAGGTCAAGCAGTTTGGGTCATCAGCAGTTGGACTGTGATCTTCAGGGACAGTCCAAGTATAGGTGTAATTCCTTCCTGGGAAAACAGCATCATCCTTCTTCTGATCCTGGGGGGACATATCAGGATACAGGGATCCTAGAACAATTGAGCAATCACAACATCCATTCAAGAAGAGCCAAGATGCCCACACATGTAACCTTATACTGAGCTGAGACTCACCATCCCAAGGCTGAAATAGTGTTTAATCATCACTTCCTCAAAGGGGCACTGAGGCACAGAGCCACTGTAAGGCAACTTGCCCAGTAAACAGGTCAGCACAGAGTCAGCAGGATTATTTCCGTTCTGCCTGGTGCTGCTTTGCCCTCAGTTCTGCACTGTGCCCCCACAGTCAGTCTCTCTACAATCTCTAGAGTTGATCGGTGTTTTGGAGGTTCTAAAGTCAAGAAACCTGGGCCCAGGTCAGGACTGCAGCCCCATGACCCTTCTAACCCTTGGTATCTTCACCAAACACCCAAATGCAGTTGCTTTCCAGCTGGGGCTTTAGGGACAGTTCTCCTCCATGCATACTCCTAAGTTCCCAGTGAGAAAAATCTGTCTCCATGATGGCAGTAGCTCATTTACCTTCAGAGTCCTTTTCGTAGAAAACACCATGAGGATGGATTGTATACGGTCGAGTAGCAAAATTTTTTAGGTGTACTTTAATGGTATCCCCCACTTCAGCTCGGATGACAGGCCCAAGGAACCCCAGCCAGGCAGGTTTGGGGATCTCAGTGGTGTACGTGGAGTCCGTGTATTGCTTATAGACAGACTTCTTGTACGTGCTTCCCACCCTGTCTTTCCCAGACTGCAGGAATGCTGAGGCCTGGCTGTTGAGTTCAAAGGGAAAGGCACCATGAGTCATCATTATATACAACAGCTGATCAATACTGCAGCAGAGTGATGGTGACACTCCACTTCCTGGGGAAAACCGAAAGTTTTGGCATTAGAGGAACCTGGGATGCTCTAAGCCACCCATGCACGGCCACGACCTCAACCCCAGCTCTTCACCAACAGACACAAAGTGCACCCCTGAACTGTGCCCTGCAAACAAGAAATGGGAAGGAAGGACAGTGCTTCCCAATCCCACGTGGGTGTCACAGGGAGGACACTTCTCATGCCTCCTTCAGCCTTCACTGGGCTCTTCAAAACTCACTTCAATTCCTCTGTGGTATTTCCAGGTAAATCACAAGGCAGGGAGAGTGGGGTGGGGAAATCTCCTGAGTTCTCTGGCCAAAATTTGAAGTCTGAAAGATGATTTTCTACCTAACAGTTTCCAAAATCCTTCCAGAGTGGCAGACAACTCAGGTAGGTACATACCCAATATGTAACCAGCTTCCAGAGTTAAAACCCCATACAGGTACTAAAGTTTAACTCATGAGCATATTTGCTCTTTATGGGTAATTCTTAATAGATAAGAGATGAATCACAGTCCAGGTATTAGTGGAACCAGCCTAAACAAGAGCCAAGGTCACTCCCCTCACTTCTCCCTTCAGATCAATCACCTGCAGTAATAGAGCAGTCCTGGACGGGATGTAAACTCTAAAGCACATCTCAGAGAATGAACAATTGAGACCCAAATACTAAGCATTAGCCTCGTCATTCAAAAGCGGGCAGGGCTTGGTTCTGGCTACAAAATCCAGAGTTCAGCCCTTTGCCAAGTCAGCCCTGCAGCCATTATCAGCAAAGAGTTTAAGATAATTCACACTTCCTTTTACAGATGTGCCTCTTTTCCCCCCACAGTCCATTTCTTCCCAACAAGAAAACTCCCTGAAATATTTTGCTACCTCCATCAATCATATCAACATCACATCCCTTTCTAATTGCCAGCAATTTCATTTCTGCAATCATTGTACAAATAGGTCCTATTAGATAATTGTTTGCAGTGACAACAGTTTTTAAATTGCTTTTAAGTTCAGTGGCCCTGAATTTCATTTCCTTCTCTTCATGTATTATGAGAGAAATCAAACAAAAGCTACTACATTCGTTATCTCTTCAGGAGACAGTGGTAATATCTTTATCAACCCTGAATTTTGGGGTGTTTCCTGTGAGCTAATTTACATTTATACAGCATTTCCAGAGAACAGAGAATTTTCCACACTAAGCCAACAGACCTTGATGTTTCTGCACACCCTTCCTGCTCCCATTGTGCTGTTTCTGAAGGTGTCTGAACCTGAGTGTTAGTTATTATGGAGGGGTAAAGGACTGAGAGCAGGTCAAGAAATACCAGCTATTTGCTACAGAAAATGAGGGCAGGGAAAAAAGCACAAATGCTTTTAAAATGCTATGGAAAGCTATTAAAAAACAAAACAAACCACACACACACACAAAAAAAAATCAACCAAAGAAATAAGTCTCATGTTTTGAAAGCTAAACCCAAAATACTGTTTGTGTAGTAACTCAAACCAATTATTGCAGTTTCCAGATTTACTTTTGCAAGAAAAACAAAAATATTTTTCAAACAGTCCCTAAAATCCCACGCAGGAAGTCCCATTAAGTCTAAGGCTTGAAATTCCACTAAAATAAAAACAAGCTGCCTTTGTGAAGTCATTTATATCAAGATGAAAAGTCATCATGCTTCAGGATAAACAAGCTGATCACCAGCTGGAACTAAACAAAATGAAACTCCAGGGTGGAGCATTGCAAAATCTGGTCTATTTTAGAACAATCTGTTCTGTATCTGCTCTATTTTCTGTTCCGTATTTGTTTTCCATACATTTCTCTCCAGTGTACAGGCTCTGGACACTCCAGATTAACCATCCCTTTCCCCACTGACACAGGTTTTTTCACAGGAGCATAAAACAAGTTAAACATTAAGCTCATAAAGATCAGCATCTATGAGAGTTTGTCTCCTGCTTACTCAGATGGCCCAAAATACTTGCAGGAAATTACACATCAAATGACAGCTTAAAGCCAGTCCCAGGCTGAATTCTGTTAGAAGCAAATGTACCTGTTACGTTCGATACTCTGGTTAGCGAGCACATTCCTCCCCGTTGGAGCGTAGTTCCAGTCCACCTCACGGATCCCCACGTAATAGACTCGGGTGACACCCCCAGCAAACGTGGGTGACAGCGTGGGGATGCAGAGCAGCAACCACCAGACCGATCCCATCGCAGCTACGCCTATTTGGGAAAAACAAAAACAATGAAACCGAAGATGACCATTTGGTTTGAAGGTGCTGGACATTTTGAGAGGGTATGAAGAAATCAGGTGTAAGTCCTACTGGGATCGTTACTCAAATACTGAAGAATGAAATCACTCTCTAATAAAATTAACACACAAGGTGAATGGGGATCATGTCTTGGTAATGAGTCCCCAATATCAAATGTGCTGCTCTCATAATAGTTTAATTAACCCTTTTTTCACTACTGCTGAAATTCCAAATAATCTTACAGGTCCACATACGAAGCTCAAGGAAATAGTCCCAAGCAAGTATCTGTATATTTCAAACTGTCACCAAGATGTCTCTATTCTAAGTCACCTGACAAAGCACAATTTAATCACTACGAAGTAATTTTAAATTTTAACTTGTTAAAGGATGGCTCTTAGGGAGCAGCTATCTGTAACGCAGGAGTACATCTCAAACAAGGTGCACAAGGCTTTTCCATTCGTTTCCATTATTTTCCCCATGATTTTGATCACTAAGTAGCTTTCTCATAAAACTTCCAATTGACGCCAAGCTTGTTAGGAATAAGCATCAGAAATACGCTAAAGAGAGTTGGAGAAAAGTTGGGGAAACTGCCTGAAATCATCAAAATACAGTTTTGTGAATACAGGCTCAAAGAACCACCTCTATGAAGGAGAAGCTGATGCAATATGGGGCAGTAGAATTACACCAAACTATAAGGAAGGATTAAACCGCATTAAAAAATCACATGAAAGGTCTCACCCACTGATACCCTTAACAAAGCTGGATGTAGCCAACAAACAAACTGCACCTAGACCAGATGCTGAGATACAGCTCTTGAGACATGTAACAGCTACTCAGAATAGCAGAGAGAAACAGAAAGCAAAAGAATGAGAAACATGACCTAGCAAGAAAACTCAAAAGAATCGGTTTTCCTTTCCATACAGAAAGGGATGGTGACACAACACCATGGCAAAGGTTTTTCATAAGAGACTGTCATTATTTATCCTTACTGTCTTTGTAACAGCAACATGAATGTATAAGGTTTGTCTGCAGCAAAGCTGGATATTCTGTAAGCTTTCAGCCAGCACAGCGTCGCACAAAGCTGCTTTGAAACCTCTTACAACATCTGATACCCAAAGGCCTTGATTCAACCCCATCACATGGCAATGGGCTAGACATCTTCCAAAGCTTCACTTCTTCATTTCTGTCATAAATAAATTCATTTATAACCATTTCCAAACACGCTGTGCTCTTCTCAGAGGCTAATGACAATCAAGTATTGCTGTTTCCAAATAGTCATTAAATTGGACAAAGCTTGGAGACACCTTATTTCACTCCTTTCTCAGAAGGCAGCTGTAGGGATCTCTAAATCTGAGATGTTTTGGATCTATCAACACAGTATAGCTCTGCTCCAGTGGCTCCACCAGCCAGTCTCCTTCAGAAGCTCCTGATCATTCGCCTGATGAAACTCAGATACAGAACAGCCCCTTCCCTGCGGCTTCAGCAATGCAGGAACGACAGCAGCACACTGGCTCATGCCCACCCCTACAGAGCCCTCAGTCACCGACCTTACTCCCCGCTGCTGCTCCAGGACCTGCCGCTATTCACAGAGAAGTAGAATACCTTTTCTGACCCACTCTGTGCCAACAAGGATTCCAAGGAAGGAGTGGAAAGCCATACCTGCGCTGTCTCACAGAGCAGACCAGCAAAAGGCAGCGGTGACAGCAATGTGAAAAGAAAGAGCAGCACCAGTCCTCAGCCTGAAACCGGCCACCCTCCCAACGCACACCCCGAGGGAAGGGCAGCGGGATGCTCCTGACTCAGCCCAAGCTGTGGCCTTCGTGTCAACTCAGGGCAAAGTACGCGGGAGCTTCCGCCGCACGGGGTGGCTCCTCAAGGCCTGGGAGCCGCCGAGCCCGGGCGGCCGGAGCCGGCTGGTCTGTGTGTGCTCTCAGCTCGCTGGTACCACAGCACGGGAGAACAGCGGCTCTCGAAGCTGCTTGTGAGAGCTGCTTGTGAGAGCTGCCCGTGGACACAAACCCCCCGTGCCAGAGTCCCTGCTGACCGCACCGAGCCTCCGCACGGCAGCGTCCTGGCACCCTTCGGGGAGCTACACACAGCCACAAATCCTGGCATTCCAACTGCTCTGTGGTGTGCTCTGCCACTGAGGAGGCAAGGACAAGGCTTTGGGACGGCCTTACTAAGGCTTTACAAGAGTCCCACCCGGACTCTGCCTGGAGTTTTGACCACAACATCGCACACACCTCTAGGGAACAGCAAAAAATACCCCCGAACGCAGATGTAGCAGATGACACCAAGTCAGTGCTCACATTCCCTTCACAGTGGCTAATCACCATTTAGTTACTCGACTAGTGCAAGGTGAAGGTAGGTAAATTAGTTTCAAAAGTATTTTTTTTCAATTTTTGTTATTAATATTTGCCTTCATTAGGGGGGAAGAAAAAGAACGAAATAAAACCAAAACCAACCCAAATTTTATATTACATCTATCTCTAAACCTTGGACTTTACGGCAGAATCCTCCCCCAGGACTGCCCTTTACCGGGTCCCCGACAGCACAGGAATCGCGAAGGAATGGAAATCAGATTTTAGGCAGGTTGGTGGGATCCAATTCCCATCTGATGCAGGCGGACGATGCAGGGATGTTCCCCACAGCCGACTGCAGGGAAACCACAGCCCAAGAGCGAGGGGAAAGCCCCGAGGGAGGACAGGAGGACGGACGGCGCATCCCTTACGTGCGGAGCGGGAAGCGGCGCGGCGGGGCTGCGGAGCGGGACGCGGGAGCGCGGCGGGACCAGCCCGGGTGGGACAAAGGGGCGCTGCCTCCGCGGGCTGACCGAGCCCGAGCGCGGCCCGGCCCCGCAGCGCCGACCCC